>JZKD02S2375237.1:223580-252646 GCA_000966675.3 Picea glauca | reverse complement strand
CATATCGCGATTTCGGGGTTTTCGTTGTCAAGTGTTCTTTGCACTTTGAACTCGCGATCCCCGATTCTCCGATGAATTTATCTCTCTCGCAGCTTCTACAGATATGACGGTCCTGGTTCTTTCAGGAAATTAGGATGGGATCCAACGATCACTGTCTCTTCTCCTCTCGATTATTACTGTGCTGTTATTCAATGCTATTTTCATCACTGCGACCACACATTCTTGCCATCAATGACAAGTATACGCTGATTTGCTTTCCGATAGCTGAAATTGCCAACAAAAAAAACCCTAACATAACTCATACTATCATATCTCTGACCTTATAATGAATGATCAATATTTACAATGAAATTACAATATACATTCACAAGGAAAAATTTCCTTTGGAGGCTTCACCCCCAAACCCCCACTGGGGGCCTTCTTGCCCCCAGACCCTGCAGGGGGGGGAATCCTCCCATACAATCCCTCGAGTGGAGGATTGTACATTCTTCCGGGGTGTAAATTATTTGTTGGTCCTCGACCAAGTTTTGAGGAAACATTAGTTGGGTTTGACCACTTTTCGACTTTGACCGGCTGGAGCACCCAGGTGGAGCTGAGATCGTTGATCTCACTTGTTTTGTGGAACCAAAAAGGGGTTCATTAGGGTTTTTTATTAGGGGTTATGGGATGCCAGCCCATGGGTTTAGCAATGACTAGGCCTTTTTGTAAGCGAATGTAAAATTATAAATAAGAAAAGATTGTAAGGTAGAAGTAGTTGTAGCTGTGTGAAGGGGATGTAAGTAGCTAAGTGAAAGAGGAAAGTTGTTCTGAGTTGCTTTGTGCAATAAACTATGTATATAAGGATTTGTGCATAATAGAGGATTTGGCTCTGTGCCTTGACCTAATTTTGGGAAGGTGGATCTAGTGCTTAGTGCACAGATCACCTGTCTAGTGCAAAGCTTGGCTCTGTGGCTTAGTGCATAGGAGCGGATGGATGTAAGATATTGAAGACCAATAAAAAAGAATAAGTCCTTGGTGGACATAGCCCCACATTGGGGTGAACCACACAAATATTATGTTGATGGTTTTCTTTGTGCTATAATGTTTATGTTGTGAATCTACTTAGTGCATTGAATGTTATGAATGATAGATAGACTTATGAATGTTTAATGCTTTGTATATGTTGAATGTGTTAGATTTGACTTATAATTGCAAGTGCAATGTGTATTTTGTCATTATTATTGCGTTGATCTGTACTTAGGGTTTGATCTGCGATGTGAATAAAGCTAATGAATTAATATACGTTTTTCCTAAGTACCCTGTGAAGTGTTGTAATCATAGATCTGTCTCCCAGCTTGGTTACAGACACCTGAGTCCTGTAAGCCCCCCAACCTATACCTCGGGTGAGACTTCACTTGCTTCACAGGTGTTTCCAAAAGGGCTGGTAGTTAGGGTTTTGTTGGTGCGTTGTTGAAGCGTTGAACCCTAGGTGTTCCCCTGTGCCAACAAATGGTTCCATTGTCGGGACTGAAATTGTGATTGCTAGGAACTGAAGCAAAGAAAAGATAATCTTGGTGCATATATTTACTACTGTAGTGAAAAGTATTCTACTTGAATTGCGAAGCTTTGTGCTAAGAAAGAAACTTGATCTGAAGAAAAGAGGTAATATCTTGAAAGAGGTAAACCTTTGTGCTTTGATAAGAGTAAGATAAGTGGAATTTGTTTTTTCAAAAGCATGAATCTAGGTATGTTTGATAGATTCTGTCCTAGTTTGAAAGCTAGGGTACATTTAGAAGAAAGATTTGATCTGAATAAATTTGATAGAAATAGAGAAATATACGTTATTCCTATGCATAGAAAGAATTTTTGGACTAATGAATGGATGTAGGAACCTAGAAAGAATATTTGCAGATTGCAGGTCCAACACTGTGATCCTAGTGCGCAGTACATGAGAAGTTGGGGAACTTACAAGAGAAAGAGAGGATTGACATTATGTTATAACTGCATAAGTCTAGGACATCTTGCTAAAGAATGCCATGGAATATGTCCTATTTGTCTTTGTTGTAAAATTGTTGGTCATGAGGTTGAGGATTTCCCAAGGATGATTGCTAAAGTTGAAAGAATGAACATGAGTCAAGAGAATAAGAACATATTAGAAGATCAGAAAGAGAAAGAATCAGAGAAAGTTCAGATTACATTAGAACAGTTGAAAGAAGTAATGAATGATCACAAAGATGTTAGTTTATTAGAGATCATGAAAAAAAAATAGTGAATAGATACAAGAATAAGAGACTTTGACATAGACTATGTCTTGGATGAGGAAACACCAGTGAATATTATGACATAAAGCACTTGGGAAATTTTGGGAAAGCCTGTTGTGGTACCTTCATTGGGAAGAATAGGCTTGTTTAAAGGAAATTTGATAACCCTATGTGGAAGAGTTACTAATGTACCTGTTATCATCCATGGAACATCGACTGAAGAGGAATTTGAAGTCATTAAGTTGGTTGAGAACAAAATCCCATTCCCTCTTTTGCTAGGAAATACTTGGATGAAGAAAGATTAGATCAGAAGGAAATAAGAGGAATAATCTACAGAGAAGAAAAATCAAGAACTAAGGGATCTCATAGCTAGAAAAATAGATCGACTGATAGAAGAATGAGAAGTTGAGTCGAAGCAACCGAAGACCAGATAATTAGATATCGAGGTTGAAAGAATGCAAGAAGGTTTGAAGGACCTATCCATACAAGAAATAAGTATATCCACTCAGGAAATAGTAAGAGAAGGGATACTAACTTCAAACCCTTTGAGAGCACATCAACAGTGCGATGTCACTTCGCTAGGAGAAGATAAGAATAAGAATGGAAAGAGAAATCCAGAAACAGTTAGAGAGATGCATATCATAGGAAATAAGGCAAGGAAGATCAACTAGAAGAAGGATAAGTTGGAAAAGCTACAAGAAGTTACAGATAACAAATGGAAGATTTCATAGATTGGAACTTTGCAGGAGGTAGGTTTGCAGGATTTGAACCTCGTCAGAACAAAAAAACCATGCAGAATGGGAATTCTCCCTGGCGAAGCTATATGATCATTGGAGGCACCCTGATCGTTATAATGACACTCCAAAATGGCTAGGAAACACATTTATGGGAGGATAGATCACCATTATACATTGAGACCGCACCATAATAGAGAAATTCGCATTGATTGAGGCATTCTTGTCCGTTGGAGGAATCTGTTATGACACTTGCTTATTTAACCCATCGGACACTGTACCGGGACCACTTTTTTCTACCTGTGATTATTTGAGACAAGAAACAAAGTGATTGTGTGTGTCGAGATGTGATATCAGACCTAGACATATGTTGTTTACCCCGCTATCCGTTCACCTACCCCGAATTATTTGTTAACAGTGAGAATGTCGCTCGAGCGTACCGAGCTAGAGAAATTTGTCGAAGAAGTTCTAAATAGGTTTATGGTTGATAAAACTATGTCTGAGGGAGTATAAGAATCGTCGAACAGGGGACTAAAGGGTTTCCCTTCGAATAGACATCGCTCAAAACATGTCAACCCCACATCTGAGAAGCAAAGTAAGCATCACGATGATCTGGATAATGTGAAGCAAATCCCGTCGGTCTTACCGGACTATATCCCACCTTTGGATGACATGATTAACCATGACAACATTCCATGGGACTTCAAATACAAATTGATCACCATGTACATTCTGAAGGGAATACATGTAGTTGGAACCCAGTTAGGATAGATCCCAACATTGACGAAAAATGATTTCAACCTTGGATACAGAAAGAACTATGCGATGCTCGCACCCCATAGATACCTAATGAAGACCACTGGGAAGAAGCCTTGCATAGTCTCCCATCCTTGGATAAAGGAGCTCGCAAATTCCATGATATTGAACATAATGAAGATCCCTCATTTTGGTTGACAATAGGAGGTTAAAGATTGCGTTAAAATCTTCTTGTCATGCTATCATGGACGTTATATGTGGTTCGAAAACCTCATTACTTTGGATCCAACACTGATCCACCGAGTCACAAGACTGAGCATGCAGGGCCCGACCCTCAATAGTTCTACCCAGAGAAGACCTCAGATCGCTCCCTGGCACAACACATTAAGGAGGCATATGGCGAATTTGAGAAGGAAAAGTGAGGCTACAAGGTAGCTTCCATCCAAGATGGCGCAGTGCGCCTAGCTTGTGAACTCATAGTTGGAAAACTCATCAGAAAGAACCGCCCCACGCAAGTCACCAGGTTTGTGGTGGACCTTGCAGGAAAATGTGTGGAGGGGATGCAAATGAATTGGGTGAGATACCTCATCAACGATCTTGAGAAAGACTTTTGTGAAGCCCAGGATCAAGGATACAAGCTCCATTTTAGCTAGTTGCTTGTGTTGATTGCATTTTCTACTTGGCAAATGCCAGAGGGAGCATCTTTTCCAGAAATTGAGCCATCAGAACCACCGGTAGTTAGATTTTCTACCTTATGGTATACAAATGATATGTTGAAGAAATGGAAGTCGAGCACAATGTTCCATGCCTAATATCAACAACTGAATATTTCTATTGATTCATTCCCATGCATGACACCATGAACTCTGCACTAGTATAGACCACTAGCTAAGTTCTGCGCAGATCCACAATTTAATTATATCCCTGCGTGTAGGGATGAGAGTAAGGAAGAGTTACAGTCCTATTATAAGTTGACCAACGAAGACATGGAACATATCACAAAGGAGTGGCTGACGTAGTTCTTGGTATCGATCGATGATGCAGAACTCTCTGACCCTGACATCATTGAAATCCCCTTGGTCACCCGGTTCGAGCATGTAGGACAGACAAATGTGAAGAAGAAGAAGAAAAAGGAGGAAGTTTAGAACATAGAGATTGATGAGGAGAACAATGCCTTGGAAGAAAGTGGACCTGGCTCGCCCGCAGGAGGAGGATGATACGAAGTAAATCAAGAAGGAGGAGGGGAAAAGGAGAAAAACAAGGAGAAGGTGAAGTTATACTACCGAAGGATCCCCCTACTGAGACAGAAACATCAAATCAGAGGAAGGTTTCTCCGCATAAACCTTCAAAAATAAAGAAGACTCGCACTAGTAAGCCCTAGATGGAGGCCACACTCATAGAGGATGACATCAGTCTAGTCCACAGAGCAATGGAGGATGTGTCTAAGGACATACTATAGAGATATGGCGTGAAGAAAGAAGAGTTGTATGTAAGAGTTGAGAAGGAACTGAAGGAAATTCATCAAGCCATTCAATTAAGTTGTGCAGTACCTACTACACCCTTCTCGTCAAAGATTGCAAAGTTGGGGGATGAGCCAACCCAATTTCAAGGAATTGTATATGCAACAGAGGCTCGATTTCAGCGAGTCCAAGAAGAAAAGGAATGGGCCACAGAAACCCCAAAGAAAGAAAAAGAGGATATCTTGGAGCAACTATGAGTTGCATGGTACTGTGTAACCACGTATGAAAATGAGAAAGATGAGTTCTGGGCGATGCTTGAGGAGGACAAAGCGAATATATATAGGGACAAGAACCAACTGCTCGCAGAGCATACTGTAGTCAAAGAAGTGGTGAGAAAATCACTTCTCTCTGTGCCAGGCTTGGCACAAAAGGAAAATAAAGCAGTCAAAGTTCAAGTAACGAAGCTCACTGAGGCCATCCAACAACTTCAGGAAAGAGTAACGGAGTTGGGGATTTAAGCAGTACCAAGCACTCTGCTGGAAGTGCGCGACCAAAGGGAGGAAGCTTCTAAGAGTGCAGTGGAAAGGATCAGAGTCCTCACCTCAGAATGCAAGAAACTAAGAAACAAAAGTGCACATACCTATGAACGCCTCATGGAAGATCCAAAACTTAGAAAGTTGGAAGCGCAACTAGAGGAGGCGTAGCAACAAGCATTGACAGTTCAAGTGCAGATGAAATCACTCACTGCAGTTGAGAGAATGAAGACATCACAAGAACATTGTGTGGTCCAACAACAGATTACTACCATCCATGGTAGAGTAATGTAAGTCACATAGAGGCTATAACCGGTGTAGGATGAAGCTTGCACATGTTTTGAAGAGATCGAGGAATGCATTTCATAACTGGACCAAGTAGTTGCGACAATGGAATAATGCTTGGAAGGGCCTATTACAACGCAAATGATCCAGGAGTTCACTGAGCAGGAGGCTCAGGAAAGCAGCAGGTCTAAGCAGCTCGAGCTAAGATTGAGGCCTTTAAAGCAACGTTGCCCAGATCTGACTGACCCAAGACAAGTCATAGGTGAGTGTTGGGGGCATGTTGGCCCTTGACCAAGTTTTGAGAAAACATTGGTCGGGTTTGACCACTTTTGGACTTCGACCAGCTGGAGTGCCCAGGTGGAGCTAAGATCACATATCTCACTTGTTTTATTGACCCAACAAGGGGTTCATTAGGGTTTTTTTATTAGATTTTATCGGATATCGGCCCATGGGATTACCCATGATTAGGCCTTTTTGTAAGCGATTGTAAAAGTATAAATAAGAAAATATTGTAAGGTAGAAGTAGTTGTAGCTGTGTGAAGAGGATGTAAGTAGCTAAGTGCAAGAGGCAAGTAGTTCTAAGTTGCTTTGTGCAAAAAACTATGTATGTAAGTCTTTGTGCATAATAAAGGAGTTGGCTGTGTGCCTTGACCTGATTTTGGGAAGGTGGATCTGGTACTTAGTGCACATATCACTTATCTAGTGTGAAGCTTGGCTCTATGGCTTAGTGCATAGGAGCAGATGGATGTAAGAGATTGAAGACTAATAAATAAGAAGAAGTTGTTGGTGGATGTAGCCCCACACTGGGGTGAACCATGTAAATCTTGTGTTGATGGTTTTTTTTGTGTTGTAATGTTTATAATGTGAATCCGCTTAGTGCATTGAATGTTATGAATGATAGATAGACTTATGATTGTTTAATTATTTGTATATGTTGAACGTGTTAGATATGAATTGCAATGCTAAGTGCGATGTGTATTTTTTCATTATTACTGCGTCGATCTATACTTAGGTTTTGATCTGCGATGTGAATAAAGATAATGAATTAATATATGTTGCTCCTAAGTACCCTACGAAGTGTTGTAATTACAGATCTAAGTCCCAACTTGGTTATATACACCTGAGTCCTGTAAACCCCCCTGCCTCTACCTCGGGTGAGACTTTACCTGCTTCACAGGTGTTGTCGAAAGGGCCAGTAGTTAGGGTTTTGTTGGTGAGCTATTGAAGTGTTGAACGCTGGGTATGCCCCTGTGCCAACATTCTTCATGGGGCATAAAAAAAGGCTGAAAACAAAGGCCTCTGAATTAGGAAAATAATGAGGATCCACAATAAAAAATCTCCCAGTTGGAGATTGATCTCAACAACTCCATCGCCGTTGTATCTGCTGGACTATGATCCTTCTTCGACCTAGAAAATTTCTTATCTTCACCTTCATGCTTGAAGACCAACTGATACTGAGCAGGAACTCAGTTTCTCCCTAGTTACTCCATTTGTTAAAATGTCTGCAGGATTCTAACTAGTGTGTTGATCCTTATTTTATGAGCATAACTAAATGACTACAGATTATTAATATATGCTTAACACAGAATAACAAAGATACAATAAAATTGGTTTTCTATTCAATAAGGAAATAAGTTGAAACTGTAAAATGTAGCGAAAAATAAGCTTGCTGGAATGGTGGTGGCTTATCTCTGAGAAGAGATGTGATGGATGTGCTCAATCACAACAAGATGGGTACAATGAGTGTAATATCCCTAGGCCAAACCTAATTGTAATGTAAATGAAAATGTACTTAAGTTGGTGAGTTGTTTGATATCATTTTTGTATGCACCTTTCATAGCATAGTGCACACATTTACTGTGCAGTAAAATGATGAAGTGTGCACATTCTAGAATACCACACACAACAACTTAAGTGCACCTGATTTTGAGGCCATGGATCCTTTGAGTATATGTTTTGTTTTATAGGTTGGCGAGCTAGTTATTATAAGCTAGGAGGCTTATGTTTGTATTAGGCAAGAGAGCCTAGATGCTAAAGGCCAGTGAACCTACTTTTGTATATGTCTCATCATTAATATAAAATACATCACTGCACGCAGACCGACCATGGTAAAAGAGTATGGGGGACTAAACTCCACTAGTTAGGGAAGGGGTGGGGGGGGATAAAAGTTAAGAAAAAGGGGTAAGCTAGGGAGCGTAAGCCAAAAAGGAATATTATATTAATATTTCTTAAAGTATAAAGTATGGGTAATTATTTTATCCTAAGTTCCAAAGTTGGGGACAAGTGGGCCAAAGTAGCTCCCAACATGAAAAGTGTCAAGTTGGGGACATGCATACATATTGTTTGGACTTAGTTCATTTTCTATCATTTTTCCTTCCATCATTCAGCCATGGCATGATCAATATTCACTCACTCAGTCTGTTATCCTTCATACCGTCATGTCACTATACTTGAACCTATATCCATAGCCATACCTGTTTGTGTATTTGGTTATCTTGGGAGTTGGAATGAAGAAGAAGGTTGTCAGGCCCATGGGATATTGAAGAGGCGGGAAAAAGTTAATCAAAAGCCCCAATTTCTGCAGTGGAATTCACGAGGAATTGATGCACATAAAAAGGAATGTGCATAGGTGGGCGCACTAAAAATGCATGATGCACAGTAAAAAGATTGTGATATATAAAAATTGGGCATTGCACGAAAAAATGTTGGTGTGTGGGTGCGCGCACTAAATTTTGGCGCTGCACAGAAAAATATTGGTGTGCTGGTGCACGCGCTAAATTTTGGCGCTGCATAGAAAAATATTGGTGTGCGGGTGCACGCACTAAAGTTTGGCACCACACAGAAAAATATTTGTGTGCTAGTGTGCATGCTAAATTTTGGCGCCGCACGGAAAAATGTTGGTGTGTGGGTGTGTGCACTAAATTTTGGCGCCGCGCGAAAAAATGTTGGTGCGCAAGCTAAATTTTGGCGTCGTGTGGAAAAATGATGGTGTGTGGGTCTGTGTGCTAAATTTAGCATTGTGTGATGTGCATACGCATAATATGGTGCACGTGATGTTCACACACATAATAATGGCGCACGTGGTGTGCGCAGTATTGGCAGAGCGCAGAGGAATTTTGTTGGTGCGCACAAAATGTGGGTATATATTGTCACGCGACAGTTTAGTTAGTGGTGCACGCAGAGTTCTGGTGCATGGTGGGGATGTACTAAAATCTAGCATGGTGCAGTGCATAGAGTGAAATGTGTGTGGAATATCAATGCGTGACACAAAAATTGCACGCAATAGGTAATAGTGCAAGAACCAAAACTACGCGCAATGGATATTAGCGCGTGAAAGAGAAGTGATGCACAGTGGTTATAGGTGCACAGAGAATGGATTACCTTGTGATGTTGCTTCACATTATATATATGGGTTTATAGGTTGAAATTTGTGCATGCAGAGTCATTTGGAGGGTGGAGAACAATGGACAGCCAACATATTTCCGTGACATTTTATACCGTTTGAATGCCATCTTTTTGTAGCACGTTTTTGAGGCCCTTAACAACGTTTTTAGCTACTCAAAAACCACGAAAACAAAGTGTAGAAATCTACACTATGTATTTACATCTCAAATAAAATATCTCTAAGAGAGATTTCTAATGGTGTAAACCATTCTTCAGACAAAGCTTTTATGAGAAATTTACAACACAAACAGTGGAGGGTAAATTTTAAGACCCATCTAACTTCGAAGAGCCATTACTTTCTGCTCCGAAATCAGATTGAGGCATATGAGTAGTCAATGGAAAGATATTGAACCATAGAAGACATTACCATCACTAAATTATATTTCTATGCATGTTAAAAAAATTTAATATGGAAAATAAGGTACGTGTAGCATTCCAGACCAAAAACACGAATTGGCCTAAAACTTCAACAAGATGTAACTAGCAGCCTGAAACCCAAAAAAAGGTGAAACTTGGACAAAGTGTCTAGAATGTGTATATGAAGAAACCCAATTGAGATCCTACAAAAAATCCAATGGAGTAGGTGCAAAAAAAATGCATATTTACAGTGCAGAGTTGCAATAAGTTGATGTGTGAATAGCAAAAAATTAATGGGAAATTTTCAAATAACCATATCTTTCTTCTCAAGAATCAGAATTGAGCATGGGAGAAGGTGTTGGAAAGTGGAATATAAATATTCACCCGTAAAATTGATTTGGGAATTCAATTTTTTTGGAAATCAGAAGAAATAATTCTGATATATTATTGAACCAAAATGGTTCATATTTTCATGAAATTGTTGAAATAGTTAGCCTGACAAAGTTATGTTGGATGCACATTTTGTAGAGTTAACAAAAACTATATCAGATCAATATCAACACATATTCCATAGTAATGGAAGAGGGACAGAGGAATTATAGTCAAGAATATGAGATCAAAGGGATGGATGTCCATTTGGGAATTGAAGGAACAAACTCCAATGGACATGGAGAATGAAGGGATGAAAACATGAATATGGTAGAGACCATTAGAAATTTACAGAAGGATGTCCAAAGACATAAAGCTGATAATGAAAGGCTTATGAGAGACAAGGATCAACAAGAGGAATTCACCATGAAGTTATTGCAGAGATTGAATAGAATAGAAAATAAATTGGATAAGGAAAGTGGCTCAAGAAAATTAGGAAGTCATAGGTATCCTGATGAGAAAAGAAGAACAAGAAGTGTTAGCAGACATCACCATCACTCCTCGAGGAATTTCCATAAGAGGGAACACAATATCTCAAGTCCATCCCCTGTTAGGAAGCATAATAGGTCTAGGGTGGATGAGCTACAAGGAGAAATGAACAAAATCAAACCTCCTACATTTGATGGTGAGCACAAGAAGGATGAATATGCAGACACATGGTTGCTGGGAATGAGAAAACATTTTAAATTGAATAATTATTCTTCTCATGCAGAAGGTAGAATTTCCATCTATCAACTCAAGCGAAAGACATCCATGTGGTGGGATCAACTTGTGCAGGTGTAGCGCATTAAAGAGAAAAGTGTTACTTGGAGGGAATTCAAGAAGTATTTTAAGAATAAATACCTGACTAAGAGATACTATGACAAGAAAATGAAAGAGTTCTTTGAACTCAATCTTGAGAGTATGACCATAGATGAATATGAGAGAAGGTTTTTGGAACTACTGAAGTATGTTTCTTTCATCAAGAATGAGACAATTAATATTCAAATGTATTTGAGTGGATTGCCATCATTCATCAGTGACAAAATACAATATGATGATACCAAGATGTTGGAGGAGACCATAAGGCGAGATAAATTCCTATATGATCAGTGAAAAGCACTACCAACTTCCAAAAGGATTGGGAAGATAAAAATAAATTCAATATGGATCAGAGGAAGAAGGGGACTAAGCCACCATTCTTTAGAAATAATACTCAGGGACAACCGAATTCTATAGAACCCAGAATGATTGAGATAGGGGGTCAAAGGCCAAGATAACCACCTATTTAATGCTCGGGTTGTAAAGGAGATCATATGTTCAGAGATTATCCTCACAGAGGTGAAAAAGTGAGATCTGTTCATAGTGTACAACAAGCTGAAAAAGTGGACATGGGCAGAAATGTACCAAGGACCTATGCAACCTTGGACAATAAGCAAGAAGAGTATCAGTCGCATATGATTGAAGTGGAAGGTATGATCAACAACCAAACAATTGCTATTTTAATTGATTCATGAGCTATTCATATTTATATAGATCCTAAGATGGTGGAAAGTTTGCATTTTCCAAGAAGCAAGCATGGAAAATCTTGGTTGGTGCAGCTGGCTATCAGAGCCAAAAGAAAATTTATTGAGATGGTTAAGCCATGTCATATGGACATGAATGGACTGAACAATAGGGAAGACTTGAACATCTTTCCTTTAGGTTCCTATGATTGTCTAATTGGGATGGATTGGTTGGACCAATTGTTGCACCTCTTTCATCACCTTAGTGAGCAAAATAGAGGTGCTTTCAAGCTTAGTTGGGTTTGCTAAGCAGGACAACTACAAGAAAAAGGGTTAGAGAAAGAAATATAAAACAACTAAGAATTAAACTAAGAAATAAAACAACAACTAAATTGATAAACATAGGGACATAAGGACAAAATAAACAATGAGACTCATGTCACCAATGATAAGGTTGATATTAGTGAAAGAAAACACTGAGAAGCAAGAGGACTATGAGTCCCTTCTTCCTTCAAGGGAGGGCTCTTGGACCCCCACAAATAAGCTCTTCTTATAACTTTGAAAATGAAAATGAAAATGGTGAAATAATTCTTTGCTAATCCACTCAAGGGGTGAGATGGATTGCCCAATGAAATGATGCAAGTATACTCTTGGCAAGGATAGAAGATTCCTCAAGAGAATAATGGCAACATAACGTTTCTATGAATTCCTTGAAAAATGAAGTGTATCCATGGCCTTTTTATAGCATTCCTTTAAGGTATTTTCCAACTAGTTTGTAGTGTGTAAAGAGGCTAATTAGGGCATTTCTAGGTCTTTGACCAACCACCCATTTGAATCCAGTCCATATTTGAGTGTCAAATCAACTTGGAAGCTGAACCAGAAGTGGGTGGGAGGCCGACCACTCTCATAAATGCATCATTTCTCAGGTGCACGGATTTTTGCGACAACAGTCATGCATCATGCAATTGTGCGTGATTTTTGCGTTCCTGTTTTGCGCATGTGCGCGCACGCCCCATGTCTTCATAGTGACCTTTAATTTTTTCACTAGTTGTATAATTTTTGACCCTTTGGAAATGCTTTTGTGTTCATTTAGGTCCATGGGTGACCTCATAACTGTTTGACGATGCTGAATTCTTGTAACCATTTGCGGACGAAATTTCAGTGATAATAGATGCCCCCTGATGGATGAGGTTAGGAGCATACATATAGCTGAAATCCATCAATGTTTATTCTACTGAGAGTGTTGTTGTAAGAGAGAGTGATAGTCGAGTTTACAAGAGTTACCCATTGGAGAGAGAAGGGAACTTGTAGAACCCGACCTTCCATAAGGTGTGTAAAAATAAACTGTGTACAAAGGAGGCAGGCATGCCTCATGCTTGTGTCATGTAACTCAAAAAGGAATGAAGTGCTGATGTAGACAACTACAACGCCCTCAGGGGTGGTCGTGATAAAGGCAAAAGACAATTCTGCAGAGGAACATACACTGAATAGTAGGCAGTGAGATCTGTAAGAAGTATCACAGATTTTGTAGGCATTGATAGCCTAGCCAAGTTCAGAGGTCTTCAGCGAATATAAGAAATAATTGCAATAGCGCAAAGTAAGACCCACCGTAACATGAGAAAGTGTTGATGTTGAATGTTATGGGGGTCAATGAAAGCAGAGAGAAATTGTGGTTCTCCCCGTGCTGTCTGAGAGCTCTCATTGGTAAGGTAATGAGAGTCAAGATACTATCTCCCTTCTGGAAAACTGTGCTGATGTCGAAAAAATGGGGACGCGACTCCCAGAAGCAAAGGGATTCGTGAAATCTACTAGGTGAGGCTAGGATTTGAAGGAGGTACATGGACAAAAGTCAAGATGTAGGAAGACTCAAGACTTCCCTTGGATGGGGTATATGTGAGGTAAAAGTGGCCGCAATTGTTCAACGAGGTTGAGTGTCAGGGGGACAACAAGACAAGAGATAAGTTGTGCTAGAGGCGGGACAAAGTGAAAAAACTCAGAGTGCAGAGGTAAGTGGCCCGTGAGATACTCTGAATATATGGATGATGTCATCAAGGGTAGATGATAAGTATTTCCCCAACCAAGGGTGACATGGGTTGCTTTTGCCAAAAAGGGAAGAATTCCACCAAAGGTGACGACAAAAGGGTATGGAAATGCGAGAAATAAAGGCATTTGTACAATAAAATAAAAAATAATTTAGGATGAGTGTAAAAATACATAAAGGGTGCCCCGATGTAATATGGTTGGCCTGGGTAGGGCAAAAATTGCTTGGAGAACTAGTAGAGGGTGGGGCCCCCATGGGTGAGTTTCTGTATGAGGTAGGTGAAATGAAGGGAAATTTGCAGAGGGGCAAACTGATTGTGGATGAAATGGAGGGTTCATGATACTACGGAGGTGCAGTAAAAAATAGAGCCTTGAAGAGATAAGTTGGGAGTCCAGTGGGAAAGCTAGAAAAATGAGGAGAAGGAGTATGTGGTTGATTCGCGACATGATGGAAAACTATTGGGAATCCTATCCCTAAAGGGTTTTGAAAAACAACATGAGTGTCAAAGGCGCAAAAGGGTGCTATGAATGGGACAACTCATGTGGGTAAGAGTGCTATCGAGTGACAATACCGAAGATGCAAATGGAGGTGTTGGTACTACAGAGCCGGAGATGGGGATCCTAGAGGCAAATGTCAGAGGGTGTGACTGGAGATGCAAGTGAGATTCAGAGGGAATGACTACATGCTAGTGCTGATTATATACCTGAAAGGGTTGTGTTGATGTATGATGACCAAGTACCTGCACACATGAAAACCAAATACCCGACGTGAAAAATATCTGAAGAGAATCGAACATACAATCATTTATTTCATAATTTTGAATATGTGCATGCGTACCTGGTCGACGTATGGAAAAAATGGCACCCCAACGGCTCAAGATGAAAAGAGGCCCGGGGATTGTCATGATGTAGATGAAAGGATGTTGATCCTGTGGCTAAAGACAGATTGACGAATGGACACCCGGAGCTCCCAAAATGGTGAATGGAAGTTGGGCGAAAAGGCTTATATATAGCTGTAGGGCCCACATTGCCACCTCATTTGTACTTGTTGCTATAGTGACTGGACGAGAAGTATTTAGAGGAGATTTGGAGATTCCGGGAGGATGAGGCATCCGATCGAGGACCAGCGAGCTTCAGGTTAGTAGTTTGATCATCCTGCATAGAATTAGGGTTTCCTTTTTTGGGCAGGAACTGTATGGAGGGCTGTACAGGGAGTTTTATGCGTGTGGGCCCCCACATGTGTGGGCGATCTAGAAGTATATGCGCACAAGTGTGCGCCTGCCCACCGGATAGGCGTGCATGGGGGTGCCGGTAAAGGGGACAAAGGCATGCATTATGTGTGCACATATTGGCTATACAGTCGTGAATGTGTGCGTGACTGTGTATTGGATAGGCGCGCTTTGATGCACGTCTGTGTTCGTGACAGGGGTGCATGAAGGTGCCCTTATAGGCTGAGTAGGAATGAATGCATGTGAGCCTGAAGGATGGATAGGCATGCCAGAGTGCGCGCTTGTGGAGTGAACAGGCGTGCATGTGTGCACGCCTGTGGTTTAAACAGCCGTGCCTTGGAGGCAAGGTTGATGGGTGTAAACTTATCTTTTTAATTTTTTTAATGGTCCATGTGGCTGACCTAGGACTATTTTATGTGGCTGTAGGTGATCATTTGTGCACGATGCCGGTAGGTTGGAAAGAGTGGGATTGGTCCCATCTAAGAGATGTCATGGCTATTGAGGAGCTAGGGGTACGTGATACTTTGGCAACTTGTGGGCTGCTGAAGTTCTTTGAGTGCCCATTGATACGAGTGCAGGAGTATCTCCTGCAGTACCTTATTCGGATGTGTAGTCCGGACCTGCATTGTTTCATGGTGCAGGGAGAGCAGCTTGCCTTCACTGCGGTGGAGGACATATATTTTTTGACTGGGCTCCCGTTTCGAGGAACACCCCTACTGGTGGAGCCTATGTTACCTAGGGATGTGGCACTAGTGACAGTGGGCTAGAGGTTATGCTCAGGGGTGAACTTTATGTCGGGCTCTATTGTGAGCATTGGGGTGATGGATTCTCTAGTGCATCGCTGTATAGCAGCGATGATTGTGAGAGTGTATGGGTCCCTTGCAACTCAACAGATCAATGGTGGTTAGCTATGTGTGATGGAGAGGGTATTGGCCAGTCAGGACTTCACCTAGGGGCTTACGTTGCATGCCAGGATGGTAGGGTAGCTGGACCATTATCGATCTACTAATACAGGAGAGTATGCTTTTGGGTCTATCCTAGTGGCCTGGTTTTTGGAGAGTGTGCCTATGTTGCGCCCTAGGGTTTTATTGGGCATGCCTGGGGCGCGAGAGCCACAACTAAAGCGGTGGTTGACTATTTTGCTTCACCATGGTGGTGGTGAGGGTGGCCACTTATTCACTTTGGAGGTGCCGCAGGTGTGGTGGCAGATGCTGCAGGTGATACTGCAGTTTCCGTATGCTGGGGTTGATTTTCGGCGTGATCCGGACCTGGTGTTACCTCTGGGGGAGGTTTTTGATCATCGAGGTATGTTGATGAGTTTGATATATATTGTTTATTGAGATAGCATGACATATGTATATGATATAGATGCTGATACTATCTGTTGCTTGTTTGTATGTGCAAATGTGGCACCTCGTGGGCGTGAGGTGGAGTTGTTGAGGGCGCTAGCTCGCCAGGATCCGGAGAGACCACCGCGGGGAGGGCCATGGGTAGGAGAGAGACATTGGTGTGAGGATGTCAGGGCGAGACCAGCTGATCCTAAGAGAGCAACGAGGAGATGCCAGTTTGATGACCTAGGTGCTGGGCCATCACATGCTCCTTCGACAGATGTTAGAGCATATTTTGAGGACATTCGCTGCCGCCTGGAGGCGGTGTTACAGGGCGTGCTTGAGGGAATTTGGTCAGGTATCTAGGATGAGGGAATATTGGAGTAGTGTGTGGGGATTCCGGCACCGTGGTGGGTCGTGGTATGACGAGCAACAATAGCAGGTACTGCTATGACTAGATGGTTACCTCCTGGTCAGGAGGGACCAGTAGTGGGTGGGGGACCACCGCCTAAGGGAGGGGCAGAAGGTGGTTCTCTAGAGGCACCTTGAGTGGTGCTCTATTTATTTTTGCATTTTTATATATAGGTTGGTGAGCCCATTTTGTACCGAGGTGCTTCACTGGCCTGCATATACTTGTATTTTTGTATGTAAACATTTGGATGTCACTGTGGACCATTTTATATATACATGAGTATACATTTTGATATCTATGTGGTGTTTACATGTGTTTTGTTAATGTGTTGATGATGTCTAATCTATATATGTTGTGACAGGTTGCTGATATGTTTATGTATGTGTAGAGGTATCTTGATGTGATATATGCCAGTCTAACACAATATTAGCTAAGTTATCTGTAACTTGATTCAATTGTCTTGGAATATGTGTAAATGTATTGGAATCAAAATGTCGAGATAAAAGTCTAACCTGAAGGTATTTGCGAAAGAGGCAAGGATCGCGGATGCAGTACACATTGTTGAGTTGGATAACGACTAGTTGAGAGTCGAGAAAGATGTTAAGGTGATGAATACGATGATGCTAGGCATTGGCTAGGAGGCCAATGACGACAGTGTATTTGGCTTGGTTGTTGGTTGTTGAACCCCAAACATATGCCGCTTGAATGGAGCATTTCATGTGAGGGGGTGTAGAGAGCCCAAGCGGCTGAAGCAAGATTTTGTGTCCAACGGCTAGCGTCGTTGGCGTAACCGATGTGGTAGGCTAGTGGAGGAAGAATCTATCAATAGCATAAATGATAGTTTATACGTGGGGGATGGAAAAAATATTAAAAACACTATAAAATAAATAACCTAAATTAGAGTGACTATGTTTAAGCATAAAATTTCTTTACGTATAACCCGTTGATGAGTTCTTTGAGAGAGAGGCCTTCAGGAGATGCTAGGATGTATGCGCCTTTGGTGAGACAATGTTGGATAATGTAGGGGCCATGCCATAGTGACTCGAATTTTCCATGACCAAAGGTATCATGAGAGATATCGTAAGCAAGGACGAGGTCGCCTTCGTGGAATGAATGAAGGTTGATATGTCGATCAAAGGTGGCCTTTGATCGTTTTTTAGCTACCTCATTTTTCTGTAATGAAGATCGACAATCTTCATCCAAGGACTCTAAGGTAAACAAAAACTATTCCATTGGAGAAATGTTGGGTAATAGCTCAATTGCAGTGCGTAAGGTGGGAATTTCGCACTCGATGGGAAGAGTGGCCTCCACTCCATGGAATAGATGAAATGGTGTGAAACCAGTAGCTGTTTTCACAACTGTACGGTAAGCCCATAGCACGGAAAATAACATATGATGCCAATTGGTCTTATGTTTGTTAACCGTGTGCTCTAACATGGTCTTGAAGACCTTGTTGACTGCTTCGACCTGTCCGTTAGAATGAGGGTAATATGGAGAGGCAAAATCATGGGAGAATCCTAACCGAGATGAGAGTTCGACAAAAATCTCATTCTCGAAGTATTTCCCATGATCGGAAACTAGTTGGAGTGGTACTCCAAAGCGAGATATGACGTGGTTAAAGAAAAAATGTGCTGCGGTGTCAGCGGTATTGTTGAAGGTGGGCATAGATTCTGCCCATTTTGTGAATTAATCGACTATGACAACAATGTATTTGTGTCCATTGCTGGAGGGGGGATGACAAGTCATGAAGTCAATGCCCCATTTACAAAAATGGCCGGTAGTGATGACTGGATGAAGAAGAGAAGGTGGTGCTCAAGCTTTGTTGGCATAAAGCTGACACTTCTCACATCGTTTCATGGCATGAATTCAATCGTTAAATAAGGTAGGCCAAAAGTAACCTACTCGGATGATCTTCTGAGCAGTGGATATTCCCGAAAGATGGACCCCACATGCACCGCTATGGCAGTCGTTCAAGACTCTATCGGCTTCGTCAATGGTCATGCATCGACGAAGAATGGTGTCAACCCCTCACTAGTATAATATGTCTCCAATAAGGAGGTAGCGGGGGGCTTGGTGGTGAATACGACGACGATCATCTCATGAAAGGTGGTTACCGAACTTTTGAGTTTGTAGGTAGACGAAGAGGTCGTCGTACCAAGGATCATCCGAAGTGATGTAAAAGAGGTGTTCCTCGGGAAATTCGATATTGATAGGGGCACTTGTTGTGTTAGAGGGGAGAGTTGCGACAAGTTTGGCGAGGATGAGGGATTTCTTGCTGTTGGGTGTTGAGAATTCAAGATCGTACTCCTGAAGGATAATGATCCATCGAGCAAATTTTCCGTTAATTTTCCGATGACTGAGCAAGTATTGCATAGGGTTGGAATACACTACAACCTTAGTTGTGCGAAGCATAATGTAGTGATGCGGTTTCTGGACTGCGAGGATGACTGCAAGGGCTAGTTTCTCTTCGTGTTTATACTTCAAGGGTGGCCCTGAGAGGTTTTTACTAACGTAATAAATGACATGCTCACGATCATCATCACCTATCTGAATGAGAACTCCTGCTACTGAAACAGCTGATGTGGATATGTAGAGGATATAGTCACGATTGTAGTAGGGTGCACTAATTAAAGGGGCGTTGGAGAGTGCCATTTTAATATTATCAAATGACTATTGGGAATGTTCATCCCAGTAAAATGGGATGTTGTGATGTAGTAGGTGAAGGAAACCATGTGCGTGAGTGCTGTAGTCTAGGAAAAATCACCGTAGAAAGTTAGCCTTGCCTTGTAGGCTCTAGAGTTGACGTAAATTCCAGGGAGGTGGAATTTCGGTGATAGCTTGGAATTTGAGGGGGTCCATAGTAATACTACTTTGGGAAATGATGAATCTGAGGAGGTTCCCCGTGGTGACATAGAATACGCACTTGAGGGGATTCAAGCAGATGTTGTACTGATGGCACCATTGGAAGATGATCCGTAAATCATCAAGATGTTGGGTGTGTTTCTTGGATTGAGTTGCGAGGTCGTGCAAGTATGCGAGGATGATATGAGCCATATCATGAAAAATGTATGTCATAGCCCATTGGAAAGTTGTGCCAACATTCTTTAGGCCAAACGACATGATACGATATGCAAAAATACCCCAAGGGGTAGTGAATGCGGTTTTGTATTGATCGGCTGGGTGAATTTGGATTTGATTATAACCAAAGAAACCATCCATAAAGGATAGAGCCTCGTGGCCTACGCAGTCATCGATAATTTGATCGATGAAAGGTGTTGGAAAGTTGTCTTTGGGACATGCATGATTGAGATCATGAAATTCCATGCAAACGCGGATAATGCCCTGTTTTCTATTAACAAGTATAGGGTTGGAAACCCATGAGGTATAGGTGATGGGGTAGATGAACCCAACCGCGTGTAATTTGTCAATTTCAGCTTTGATGGCTGCTGCTTTGGATGGGTGTAGCGGTCGCTATTTTTGATGAACTGGTGTAATGTCAGGCTAGGAGTCGATGCGATGTCCGACGATAGAGGGATCAAGGCTAGGCATTTTTGTGTATGACCAGGCAAACATATCTCGATATTCTTGGAAGAGGGTTTTATAGGCGGTGATTTCTTGAGTAGTGCAAGCAGCTCCAATGGTGATTTCCTCAACAATGACATTTTTGATGGAAATGTCAATTTTGATGGTCGGGGAAATGTTGGTCATGTTGCCTTCTTCAAAATCATCAGGGGCAGGAATGGGGTTGTTGAACCAGTCAATATGCCCTGATGGTATAAAATCCTTGGTTTCGACCGCATATATGGGGTGTTGGTTAGGAGGTGTGGAGGCTTCCTATGGAAAGAAGAGTGCTCAGTGGTGTAGCGTATCCCATGGGTAGTTGGGGGTATTTAACTCTTCGAGGATTTTCTCATCATAGTGGAATTGGCGGAAATACAAGGGGTTGTGAAGAGTGATATTGGTGATTGTTGTCGTGTGGCTGCCCCCTAGTGATGAAGAAGCAGGGGGAATGTCGCAATGGAATTGCGATGGTTCGCTTGACATAAACCAAATATTGAGGTACTGAGGAGTACCTGTGGAAGTTGGATGTAAACTTTTCATAGGGAAGTGAGTGGGAGAATTGGGGGGATTTGGGGGTGAATCCTCGAATAAGTCATCTAAGAACCACAGAGGCGTTGGGAGGGCCTCAGGTTCGGGAGAAATGACATGAAGAATCTCTAGTGAGGAGGTAAGGTCAACCATCGATTCTGTGGGTCTTTGAAGCAGGGTCAATTAGCGTTGCCTATATTCAATGATCATAGGACACTGGTATGTAAAATGATCTAAGGATTCACATAGAGAGCAAGGGCATCTCATATGTTCATTGACTAAAGTTGTGACATAATGGATGTCAGTGAGTTTTGGTAGGGATGATGTAGTTGGACTGGGTTCGCTCTGGAAGCTTTGGCGTACTGCGGCTAATGTCTTCCAAAAGCATGGCAAGGCTGGGCAATGATGGGTATAATGGCCATATTCTGAACATATAGCACAAGTGAATTTGGTTCACAACCCTTTACTACTTGAATGAGGGGTGGTAGCGACAGTACTTGCTATAGTGGTGAGTGTTGAGGGAGTTTGATTGAGTGGAATCAAATTCCGTAACTCTGGTAGAGATGGGCAGTTGATGGTTTGGTGTCCATCTTTCTCACATAACGCGCAAGGGGGTTGGACACATAGGGGAAGTGGAGCTATGGGCTCCTTCTTCTTTCTCCTGCCCCCAACTATAGTAGGAAGAGTAGTGAGTGGGAGAGTAGAGGGTATGGTGGGAGTGAGTATGGGAATCGTCATTGGGATTCCTTCCATTTGGGGGGGAAGGGATGGTCAAGGGACCATCTTGGGTGGATGTAAATACCAAACTAGAATTGCTAACACCATATTAGGGAGGGTAAGCGTTGCGGCTACCTGGAAAGATTGTACACCTGGAGGAGGGTAAAAGAAGGGGATTTGAGTAATGTCTTGGGGAACTGCTTCCCAAAATAGGATATGGCCTTGGGGAGGGGTGAAATTGTGGACTAGTGGGGTCGACGAGTTCGTAGGAGACTCGTGAGGGGGGAGCTCTGCAACTAGTGGGACATCAGATATGATAGAAGCCTCCCTAGGAGGAAGGGTATCCTCTATGTCAGTTCTGTTAGATGATATGGCACATACTTGATTGGAAGGATGAAGGAGTGGTGGTGCTCCATGGTAAGTTCCTAACAATGATGGATCTTTGAAAATTCTAGGGCCCATTTTGATGAGTGGGTATGCGTCATGACTCGTGTGGATGAGAGGGAGAATGTTATCGATGTTGGAAGACGAGTTAGGCTCGTAATGTGAGACTTGGTCAATGGTAACAATCTTCTCATTATGGGGGAACATCATTGTTTGAAAGACGGAAGAGGCAACTGCCTTCATAGCATACATGTAGCTACAACCGAACAAGATATTATAATCGAGTGGGGCATCGATAACTTCAATGTCGATGAGAATAGTCTTTCCCTCGAGTTCTACGGGGACATTTTGGAAGAGCCCTTCAAGAGATGATGGTTGTTCGTCATAAGATCGTAAGGTAATGGTAGAGGGTATGAGTTTGGGGAAACCAAGTTTCTGCCATACAAATTTGGACATAATGCATGTAGATGCACCTTCATCGATGATACACCGATGAACTGTAATGTTCTGTATTTTCACTGGGATTTGAAAAGAAATCAAAGTAGGAAGGCGAGGTTATCCACTGTTGAGATCAAATGTAATGATTCGAGTATCTGTGGGGTCGATTGCCCCCAAAGCGGAAAGTAATGATTTTCGCTGAGTGGGACAAGTCTGAAGGACTTCTAAGACTGACACGGCATCCAGGGATTGTGCTAAGTCATCAACCAAACTGTAATTATGAGCTGCCCTAGCATGTGGGTTGTGGACATTCCTGTGCAATGGGATGCAAGGGATGCAAAGAGGTGGTTCTGTGTTAGGGCGAGGGATCACCAACGGGGGTCCTGTTGGTGCAGGGATTGTTTCTGGAGGAATGGGAGGGGATTCAACGGGTGCATGGTACTGATGATTACATGTTTGCAGAAGGATTTCTTCCTCACTAGTGAGGAGGATCGTGCGATCTATTGGATTGTTTGGATTGAGGTATTGTCCCACCTAAGGTGGGGGAGGATACATGTCTTGTTGGGTGTTTATCACACCTTGGTGTGGAATAGGATTCTGCAGCACGACCGGGGGGTGTTGTTGCATGTATTGTTGTGGGGCCTGCTGAGGGGCAGGCAATGTTGGAGGATGGGATAGACTGCCTGAGTCTTTCAACCATTTGAAATCAACGATTTGGGGGAAATGATGAGTATAATGATAGAACTCACCACAAAGGGCACAAGGGAAGTTGGTTTTAACATTATTGTTATTTCTCCCTTGACGCCTATTTTTATTTCCCCCTTGGGGGTTTTGATTCCCTTGGTTTTAGTTGCCCCTAGTAGGTTGGTTCTGCTAGGGTTGATTCCTGCCTTGACCTGGGTTGTTGTTGTTCTTGTTTCTTCCTTTCTTTTTGGCATTATTCGACGGGTGGGTCAGATTTTCCATATTCAACTGTTTGAAATTTTGATATTGCTAAATGGGAGAGGGTTGAACAAAATTCACCCCAGCATGAGGATGTGGGGGAGCGATGGGTTGTGGGGGACCATGAAATGGAAAGTACAGGTTCTGTGGGGGTAATGATCTATAAGGTACATAGGAAGGCATGGTTCTTTCACTAGTACTATAAGCTGAGGTATAGGGGGTACCAGAACTTGTTTGAATAGGTGGTTGTATGGGGGGTGCCAGCGGTGGCCCATTGATGGGTAGAGGCATAGAAATAGGGTATGGTTGTTGATAAGGGGGTGGGGGGTAATAAGAGGTGCCCCCATATGCCAACGGATATTGAGGTGTTCCATACATTGGTGGTTATTGGTGTTTTGGACCGTGGTGAGTGGTATTACCAATCAGTCTGTTTGCTGAGTGAGACATCCCAAGTTTGTCTTGGCCAAACGGCATAGGTTTTGGGAGATCAAGGAGTACAGTGTATAAATACCCTGACTGTGGATAGATGAGGTCGTATTGTTGATCCTTACTAATGGCTTCATCTTTTGATTGAGGGAAGGTGGAAGCTACATCCTTATCGAGGAGAGAGACAAGTGATCTAAGAAACCAGTCAAGACACTGTTGTTTGGTGGTTTTTGCTTTGCACAAACTACGTCGCCTACGCCACTTGTGAATGTGATCAACGATATGTGTGGTTGAGGTTTGTTTGAAATTAGAGAGTAGTTCTAGACCATTGTCGTGGCAGATTGGTAATTGAAATAAGGTAAAAAATGCTTTGGACAAGGACTCGAAAGTTACATGGGAACCTGATTTTTCATCTACATACCATTTGGCTGATGGGCCAATGAGTGTGCATTGAAATAATTATAGTCTGATGGAATCATCCATAATGTTGTTGTAAGAGCACCATAGGTGGAAAGTCATGACATGGTTGGTAGGGTCATCTCCCACCTTTCCTTCAAACTTGGGGATGTCTGAAGGTAGTTTGGTGGGCATTGTAGGCCATGTGGGGTCATGCAATATAGGATCATTGGTGAGTTTTCTTAGATCTGGTATGTTAAGAGAGGCCAATATGGCATCAAGAGTGTTGGTTGAGGATTAGCTCCTGCCATGGTAGGAGTGTTCTGTGAACCTGACCCTGGAGGGGGGCTAGGTGGGTTGGTAATTCCCCCTTGAGAGGAAGTGGGCCCCCCGCTTCCGTGTAAAGGAGAGTGAGTGGACAAAAGACCTTGGGAAGTAGACCCAAGTAATGTGGAACCAAGCAAGGTTGATCCCAAGATAGTGGCACTCACTGGAGTGTGAGACGGTGGTGCCGATGAGTGGGAAAGACCAGAAACTCCCGCTAAGATAGGAGGGAGGTTTATCAAGCATCGGGAATGATGGGGATTCTGTGGGTCCCCTATGATGTCCAACTAACTGAGTGAATGTGTGAAAATGGTGGTGAGAGTAATAAAGAAACAAGAGCCTTTGTTGGAAATTTTGAACTTTACACAATATATATATAAATCAAAATGTAATTAGAATTGCGTCATACATAAAGTGGTTTGAAAAAGAAGCATATATGTGGATAAGTGGGTTTTGTCTGCGTGGGGAATCAAAGAAAAAAAATGCTCGTGTCCTAAAATATGTAATGTCCTTCCTCTCAAATAGCATTGGACCTTCCAATAGTACTCAATAGTGGGGTCTGAAGTCACTGGAAGAGAGACTAGTGAAGGATGAAATAATTGGTTATAATGAGGGGTAAAGGGGGCATATCCCAAAAGAGATAGTGATATTTCCCAATACCCACACAAAATCCGATCAAGGTTCAATTGCAGCCCACAATTGACACCTGGGTATATGTCCTAAAATTTGGTCACTAGGTACCTCGGTCAAAGTGCGACATTTAGATTTTTGGCCTAAGAAATGCGTCACAAGCTGGATCTCGTCCAAGAGGTGGGTGCCTCAAGGGGGGACTCACAGAACAACTGGACCTTGGCCTTCAACCCTTCACGGGTATCTCCCTACCTTATGGTGTTTGGAACACTTGACTTGGAGGATTTTCAGTTCCCTATTTGACAACTTCTATGGTTTTGACAATGTGAGAACCAGATGATGGGGAGTTATTTGGATGCCTATCCCCAAAATCCTACCTAGACTAAAAAATTTCTTTTGGCACCTCCTTTGGAGGAAAACTTAGTGTTTTTTTAGAAAAAATTTAGATGTAGTTGTTTTGAGAGGTTGGGGGTGTGAACCAACCTCATTGAAATTAAATGGGAGTGGATAGTTTCGTCAAGAAAAGGGTGGGGTTTTTTGGAATCCCTTTGGAGAAAACTTACTTTGAACTCCACGTTTCAAGAAGAATCTATGTGAGGGATAAGTGAATTTTGTGTGTGAATAAGTGAAAGTGTGCCAATTTTTAATGAATTAGGTGTCACCTTGCTGCATGTGGACTTCGCTTGGTCCTTACAAGTGTTGGTTACCTAATTAACTAAGTGTCTTTGGTACAACCTTGCGTAATTCAAAAGTCCCTAGGAAGCTAGCATGTGGACATGTGGGTCTGTTACTATTCCTTTTACTCCCTATTTGTGATGTAATCTAAGAAAATCTTTGAAACTATTCTAGATTGTGATCATGTGGGCATGTATGGGCCTGTTACAAAACCTTTAAACTTCCCTAGTGTTTTAAGCTAAGAAATTAAATTTCAACACTATCTTATCTTTGTGACATGTGGGCATGTATGGGCCCATTACAATATTAAGATGTTTTTGAAAAAATAAACTAAGAGGAGTCCCAAGAAGGGTTGTTGTCCTCTCCTAAAGGTTTTAATTTTCTTAAGGGAGATGAAATTGTTCCACAATATTTTTCTGATTCTCAAGGTTGCTTGGAGGCACGAGAGAAGAGAATACTAAGCGATTGTTATCCAACTTCTAGTCCCAATGCAAGTTACATGTGATTGCAAATGATTTCCAACTTATATTTTTAGCCAAAACAAGCCATCCATGTGGCGAAAATGAAAGAAAAAGATGAAATAATGATTTTAACCCCCTAAGTGCTTATGTGTTTTGACTAATCCCTTTATATGAAGAGGGGACTAAGTATGGTGCATCTTAAAACATGCATAAAATCACTTTTAAGAAGGCTAAGGGCCTTCCCCAAATCTCAAAAACCTTACAATGTGAAATGTTTTGCACAGGTGCGCGGGTCTCAGTGGAGACAGAGGCACACAAAGCGCATGTGTGTAGATCGAAATGAGCTAATGGGAACACGTGCATAGAACATAAATGTGACTTGGGTGCATGTGTGCACGATGTGCGTCTGTGGGCTGAAAAATCCACGTACAGGTGACACACCATCGTGAATGAAAATTTTGGATGGAATTCTCTTAATTCACCTTGGAATTGGATGATTGGCAGGTCGTCTTAGGCTGGTTAATGCACCTACAAGTTAAATAAACCAAAAGAAGAGCTAGAAAAACCCAAATGGGGTAGGAAATTGATACCTTTCCCTAGTGGAGTCACCAATCTGTTGCGCCTCTTTTGTCACCTTAGTGAGAAAAATAGAGGTGCTTGCAATTTTAGTTGGGTTTTCTAAGTAGGAAAATTGCAAGGAAAAGGGTTAGAGAAAGAAAAATAAAACAACAACTAAGAATTAAACTAAGAAATAAAACAACAACTAAATTGATAAACATAGGGACATAAGGACAAAAGAAACAATGAGACCCATGTCACCAATGATAAGGCTGATATTAGTGAAAGAAAACATCGAGAAGCAAGAGGACTATGAGTCCCTTCTTCCTTCAAGGGAGGGCTCTTGGACCCCCACGAATAAGCTCTTCTTACAACTTTGAAAATGAAAATGAAAATGGTGAAAGAATTCTTTGCTAATCCACTCAAGGGGTGAGATAGATTGCCCAATGAAATGATGCAAGTATACTCTTGGCAAGGATAGAAGATTATTAAAGAGAATAATGGTAGCATAACTTTGCTATGAATTCCTTGAAAAATGAAGTGTATCCATGGCCTTTTTATAGCATTCCTTTGAGGTATTGTCCAACTAGTTTGTAGTGTGTAAAGAGGCTAATTAGCGAATTTTTAGGTCTTTGACCAGCCACCCAGTCAAATCCAGTCCATATTTGAGTGTCAAATCAACTTGAAAGCTAAATCAGAAGTGGGTGAGAGGCCGACCACTCTCATAAATGCACCATTTTGTAGGTGCACGGCTTTTTGTGACAACAGTCGTGCATCGTGCGCAATTTTTGCGTTCTTGTTTTGTGCATGTGTGCGTGCGTATGCCCTTTAATTTTTTCACTAGTTGTATAGTTTTTGACCCTTTTGAAATGCTTTTGTGTTAATTCGGGTCCATGGGTGACCTCATAACTGTTTGACGATGTTGAATTCTTGTAACCATCTGCGGACGAAATTTCAGTGATAACACTAGCATCATGTTATACTAGACTGTCATAACAAGGCATTTACTTGATTAGATGAGGAAGGTAGCCTAAGAAAAATGTAGGGAATTCCTAGGGCAGTAACCATCAGATAAATTTCGGCATTGCAGCTAAGAAATGTTACAGAAAAGGGTGTCAAATATTTGCAGCTCATATGGAAGAGACACCTAAAGACAAGGTGCCAAATTTGGAAGATTATGCAGTCTTGGAATATTTTGAAGATGTGTTCAAGGATGTAATAGGACTACCCCCAAAGAGATATATTGATTTCTCTATAAATTTAATGCCTGGAGAAGCTCCAGTGTCAAAGAATCCTTACAGAATGAGTATGTCAAAGACTCCTTACAAAATGAGTACACTAGAGCTGAAGGAGTTGCAAATGCAACTTGAAGAAATTCTAAAGAAGGGGTATATATGCCCAAGTGTGTCACCTTGGGGTGCCCCAGTATTGTTCATGAAGAATAAATATCGGACATTAAGATTGTGCATTGATTTCAAGCAATTGAATAAAGTGAATATTAAGAACAAGTATCCTCTGCCAAGGATTGATGATCTCTTTGATAAATTGAAGGATGCAAAGATATTTTCAAAGATAGATCTCAGGTCAGGATACCATCAAGTAAGGATTAAATATGAAGATATCAACAAGACCACCTTAGAACAAGGTATGGTCAGTATGAGTTCATAGTGGTGCCATTTGGGTTGTCAAATTCACCAGCGATTTTCATGTGCTTAATGAATGGTGTATTCTGAGAATATTTAAACAAGTTTGTCATTGTCTTTTTGGATGACATCCTTGTATATTCCAAGTTAGAAGAAGAGCATGAGAATCATTTGAGGATGGTGTTGCAAGTATTAAGGGAGAATCAGTTGTATGCCAAATTGAGCAAGTGCTCATTTTCTCAGAAGCAAATTCATTATTTGGGACATATCATTTCAGAGGATGGGATAACAATGGATCCCGAGAAGATAGAATCCATTAGAGAATGGACCAAACCAAAGAATTTGACAGAGGTCAGATCATTCATGGGCCTTGCAGGCTACTATAGGAGATTTATTGAAGGATTCTCAAAGATTGCACATCAAATCACTTCCTTACAAAAGAAAGGTGTGAAGTTTCAGTGGACATTGGATTGTGAAAAGAGTTTCCAACACTTGAAACAATTATTAACAAGTGATCCAATACTAAGGATTGTAGACCCAAATGAAGACTTCATTGTATGCATAGATGCATGTAAAGAAGGACTTGGTGGATTCCTCAGTCAAAATGGTTTTGTTATATGTTATGAATTAAGGAAGTTGAAGGAGCATGAAA
>JZKD02S2375237.1:197829-213337 GCA_000966675.3 Picea glauca | reverse complement strand
GAATTTTTGGATGAGTTGAAAGAGGATGCTATCCTTGACAGAAGGACACACACTTCAAGGAGGGGAAATGTTGATTATGTTTGGGTTGGTCTTAAAGGTAGCAAACCGAGTAAGGAAAAGTCGATTGAATTGGAAAAGGTGAGGGACATGTACCCTCATATTCTTAACAGGTAATTGAAGGCTTTTGGGGTCCAAAAGCTTACCAACCAAGAGGTGTGATCAGGTGATCATGTCCTAAGTGAAGAAAATGCTCAAAATTGGAATTTCTCAGAAGTGGTTGAATTCAGAACGACTGGATAGGTCTCGTCGATACGATCCTATTTCCGTGAATGACACGCAAAACCGACTCTGTATGTGAAAGTTATTCAAGTTTGAATATTCATTATTTCATTAAAAAATAAAAATGAAATAATAAAATAAAAATACATATGTTTTTTTTTTTTAAATGTGGTTGGCCCGGAGGTCACCACGTGGCATCAAGTTTAAAAAAATTCAGAGCGTGCAACATTTATTTGGAGTTGGCAGGATTCGACCGCGGGTCGATGGGAGGACAGCCCCGAGACCTAACTACCTAGGCTAGTGGTGGTGCTTACAGTTGAAATGACACATTTCATTTAAAAACTTGAAACAAGTTTGGATGGGCGGTAAAAATGGGACCAACCCCTAAGGACCAGCCCCCTTTACACAGGACCACGAGCCAGAACCAAGGCCCATAGACCCTGACGGTTGCGGTTGGCACCGTTAACATATGCACATGGGTGTAACCATTATATGCCATGGGTTTGCAACGTGGTTTTCAAACCATAAAATTTGACGGCTTATGCAGATTCTATGTGACCACTACCCCTAACATCAAACTTGAATGCTAATGGTTCGACGAGTTTTGGGCGGAGTCCACCTTGTTTGGCGCCATTTTCCATTTTTAGCAATGTTAACTCCCACTACTCCAAATTTGGTGGAGTTTTTTGGGGAAAAAAGGACAGAATTTGTTTTTTCTGTAACTTTTGCTACAATAAACCATTTGTGACGAATGTGTGGTCGATTTTGGGTATTCTCAACATTCTGGAGCGACTGGAATAGGTTGCAGATCCAATAGAGGTGTCATTCATCCATTTTCATGTTAGAGTAACTTGAGGATCCATAAGGGCCTTAAGGGAAAAGGAGCTGCATTGGAGCAACCTTCACTTTTTTAGGTGAAAACAAAGTTAATTTAATCTTTTGTCTGTATTCTGAATTCGTTTTCACAACTGGTTTGGCCTGTTTTAGGCCTTTTTCTCATTGTAATACCATTTTTAGCATGAATAGATCAAGGACATGCCCATTGGGAGCCTTGGACCCGACAGATGTAGCCCAGGAGGGGTGAACTGCCTCATCATGTGTTGTGTGTTTATGGTGAAATTATTTTTCTGTGTTAGACAGATTTAAGATTGTTAAACAGTAAACCAAAACAATACTCCCTCACACAAAAAGTTTATAAACAGTGATTAAGAACACTTTGCACATTTATTTTCTATGGAAATGAATACTTTGAACAACAATACAAATATTTTCATTTTCAGTGAAATTATTTTGATGTGTTAGACAGATTTAAGATTATTAAACAGTAAACTAAAAAAATACTCCCTCACACAAAAAGTTTATAAATAGTGATTCAGAACACTTTGCACATTTATTTTATATGGGAATGGATACTTTGAACAGCAATACAAATATTTTCATTTTTAGATCATCAGGACTATAATAATGAGGGTTCCTATGTTTCCTTTTTCTCATAGAAAGTTTCCCACCAATATTTGACATGGGGAATGACTTTGAGGAGTGAAAAAGTAATATTTTCTCTATTCGAAAAGTTATGGACAAAAAAATACCCTTCTAGTAGATTCAACCAATTGTCTACATCATCTGCGTCTATCTGACCTTCAAATACAGGAACATCAAAGTTGATTTGTACCTTGAAGGGGGTGACACCTCCGATCGAAGAAGATGGGTCGCCTATTGGTAGCTGCCAAAGTATTTGTGCGAAACTATCCATCATCTCATTCCTCTGTTGTGTGAGGGATTCCTAAAGAAAATTTTTGAAAGGATCTCTTGTCCTATCCTCTTTCTTTTCTCTTTCCATGAGAGGTCACTTGGGCATGCAAGATCTTTTTTCCTCAAGAGAAATAAGATCGAGACCCAATTCTTTGTACTCTGACCTCGTTGGGGACATGCATTAAGATGACACGAAGAAGAATGCTCTGATACCACTGATCTAGATTTTATGAAAAAAACAAAATGAATACAGATTATTAACAAATGCTTAACAAAAAATAACAGAGATACAGTAAAATTGGTTTTCTATTAAAAAAGGAAATAAGATGAAACTATAAAATGCAGTGGAAAACACACTTGTTGGAATGGTGGTGGCTTATCTATGAGAATAGATGTGACGATTGCACTCATTTGCGAGAAGATGGTTACAATGAGTCTCTAAAGGCCTTTTACAATAAATAGGAACGTAAAAAAACCTAGACATCCAAAAATCTAACCCTATAAGATGAAGCTCCAAAAGTCATGTGGGCCCCGTTTGGGTAAGTTAGTACATCAACTTCCCAGGGTCGTATTTTTTTCATACGATCTCTATTTTAGGTGCATGATAACTTGTTGGAAAGGTCTAACCGAGAAGAAAAAATTATGAATGGCCCAGGTCAATGCCTCTAGTTGTAACGTGGGCCCCAAATCCCAAAACACGTCGTTTAGGGCCTCAAAATGACCCCAAAAGTTTGGAACCTGAAAAACTGCCAAGGTGGAAACTTTTGTTTAGAGCCAGAGGAATAGGTGGGTGGCCACCGATATCCACCTAGATCATGTGTATCTTTTCCAACTTCAAGTTTCCATCTTCCAAGATGGATCGTATGAAATGGTACTTGAGTTGTATATGCTTAGTATTTGAATGGAAGGATAAGTTCTTTGCAAGATGAATGGAACTCTCACTATTACAGTACAACCTGATATTCTCCTACTTCTTTCCCAATTCCTCCATAAACCTATGTAACCAAATCATTTCTTTACTAGCCTCTGTAGCAACAACATACTTTGCTTCTGTTATTGAAATTGAAACAACCTTTTGCATTTTTGAAATCCAACTTACTGTTGTTACACCTATAGTAAAAACATACCCTGTGGTGCTACTCCTGGTATCTTTATCACCTTCCATATATGAATCAACATATCCCTGTAGAATAGTGTATAAACCTCTAAAACATAATGCATGAGTAGAAGTACCTCTCAAATACCTGAGAATCCAATTTACTACCTCCCAATTTTCTTTACCTAGATTGTTCATATACCTGCTCACAACTCCCATTGCATGTGCAATATCTGGTCTTGTGAAAACCATCGCATACATCAAGATAACAACTGCTAATGAATAAGGCACCCTGGAAATGTATTCTATCTCCTCTTGTGTCTTGGGACACATTTCCTTAATTAATTTGAAATGGATGGACAAAGTTGTACTAACTAGTTTTTCATTCTTCATTCTAAACCTCTCCAACACCTTCTCTATTTACTCACCCTGTGACAATGTCAATTTGCGATTGTTCTTGTCTCTTGTTATTATCATACCAAGGATTTTATTTGCATCACCCAAATCCTTCATCGCAAATGAATTAGCTAATTTCTTCTTGAGAACATTTATATCCTGCATATTAGACCCTATAACAAGAATGTCATCTACTCACAATAGGAATATAATATAGTTTCCATTTTCTAGCCTTTTAAAATAAACACAGTGATCAAAATGACATCTACTATAACCTTGTTCTATCATAAACCTGTCAAAATTCAAATACCATTACCCTGGAGATTTCTTTAGTCCATACAAGCTCTTCTTCAACCTGTATACCAAATTCTCCTTCACTTTGACCTCATACCCATGTGATTGTTGCATATAAATCTCTTCCTCCAAATCCTCATGGAGAAAATATGTTTTTACATATAACTTTTCAAAATGCAAATCTTCTACTGCCACAAGACTTAAAATAGTCATAATTGAAGTCATTTTAACAATAGGAGAAAATATTTCATCAAAATATATACCTTTCTTTTGTGCAAACCCCTTTACAATAAGTCTAGCCTTGTACTATTTTTTCCTCCATCTTCTTCCTTCAACTTGTAAACCCATTTATTTTGAAATGATTTTTTTCCTGCAGGAAACTAAACCAAATCCCAAGTTTGGTTATTTACCAGGGAAACCATTTCCTCTTTCATTCCTTGCTCCCACTTATTTTTAGTGTCTACCTGCATTGCCTCTTCATAACATTTTGGTTCACTAGAATCAGTTAACAATAAATAATACAATGAATGAGAGTATTGTTCATGGGGTCTACTTAACCTGATAGATATTCTATCAACACTTGTAGGAGTTTGAGGTACCTGTTGCTCTTGTTGTTGTACATTTTGATTTTTTGGTACCTTTGGAATTTATTTTTAAGTGATCTCATCAAGAACTGTGTATTATGGTTTTTCATTTTCTTGTATCTTTCCCCACAACTGATCTTTGTACATCACTTTCTCATTCAATATGACATCTCTACTCCTAATGATTTTTTTATTTTCATAATCCCACACGCGATAACCAAAATCATTAACACCGTATCCAATAAATGTACACTTCTTGGATTTTCCCTCAAGTGTTTTTCTATTTTCTCTATCAATATGGACAATTTTTTCACAATCGAAAGTCTTCAAAAAAAATAGCTTACCTTTTTACCTATCCATGCCTCCTCTGGAATTCTACCATACAGAGAGCTTGAATGTCCTTTGTTTATTAAGTCAACAAAAATATCTACAACATCTGCCCATAAATGTAAATGCAGATCAACATGAAATCTCATACTCCTTGCATGCTCCATGATTGTAATGTTCATCATTTCTAACACACCATTTTCTTGTGGTGTTCCTGGAACTGTCGTCTCTCTACGAATCCCATAGTATGAATCATCAAACTCCTTTCTGCAATATTGACCTCCATTGTTTGATATGAGACACTTCAACCTTTTTGTTGTCCCATTCTCAACCAAATCTTTCCATTTCTTAAAAGTATAAAAAATATCATATTTTTGTCGAATGTAATAAACCCAAGTTTTTCTAGTTTCATCATCAATAAAAGTAACATAATAATGAGAGCCACCAATAGATGATACCTGCGCTAGTCCCCATACATATGTATGCACAAGATCTAACCTTTCACTCTTCTTTTCTTTTCTGACTCTAAGAAATATGACTCTCTTCTTCTTTCCATAAACACAATGCTCACAAAAATCCAAATCAATTTGCTTAAGAACTGGTAACAAATTTCTTTTGTGCAGTATATGCATCCCCTTCTCATTCATGTGTCCAAGTATATGTTGCCACAGTGTTGTATCCACTCATGTAGAAGCTAACAACATAGAATAATCATTATTACCAATACATAAGTACAATGTACCTACCTTCTCTCCTTTAGCTATCACCAATGATCCTTTGGTGACCTTCCACACCTTATCTGTAAATATGGATATACAACCTTCACTTTCCAACTGCCTTGCTGAAATTAAATTTTTCCTTAGATCTAGAACATGTCCCACCTCTTTCAACAACCATTGGTTTCCATTCCTTGAACCTGTCGAAAATCACCTTGAACATAATATAGAAAATGTTTCCTATGGGGTGTGGTATGAAATGAAGCCCCTAAATCTACTACCCAAGACTCAAAAATATTATCTACAAAAAGAATCAAAGCATCTTGTAACACATCGCATGTTACATTTTCTTCTTGATTTTTCTTCTATTGTCCATCACTTTGTTTCTTTGGAGCTCTGCAGTATTTCTTTAGATGTCCTTTCTTCTTACAATTCCAGGACTCTATCTTTCCCAGTCTGGATTTGGATCTACCCTTCCTATAATTCCCTTGGTTTCTTAAGCCCTTTCCTGTATCCTTTTGTCTTCCCCTGTTCTCCATGTTTAACACATTACCTGATGTCTCACCTTTTCTTTTCCATCACATTTCCTCCCTAAGGATAACACCAACAACATCATCAACTTTTAAAGTGTTTGAACTAGAGACATAGTTACTTATAGCCATGACCAAGTTGTTCCAACTTTCTGGAAATGAGAACAATATTAGAATATCCCTAAACTCATTAGCAAAGTACACTTTTACAAAACTTAGCTGATTAGTAATCATATTAAATTAATTTAAATGATATGCAACATACCCACCTTCTAACATCTTCATATTAAATAATCTCTTCATTATAAATACCTTATTGGATGCTGAGAGGTTTTCATACAGTTTATCCAATGCATCGATCAACTCCTTTGTTCTCTTTTCTTTCGAAATATTGAAATCCATCGACACTGTCAGGCTCAGTCGTATCATTCCTAGTGCCTTTCTGTCAAGAACCTCCCATTCTTCATCCTTCATGGCCATCGATGTCTTTGCTATTCCACCCAATGGTAGGAATATATCCTTATGATATAAATAATCTTCCATCTACATCTTCCATAGCTGGTAGTTTTATCCATTAAATTTCTCGACCCTAAACTTTCCATCTTCCATCATTGCTCCCACTCAAACCAGGAACCCTATTTTCCTGTGAGTTACCTTTTGCTCTGATACCAGTTGTTAGAAAAAACAGGATCGCAGAGCAATAAAATAAAAAAATGTGGAAATAAAACACAGAAGATACACAATACAATAGAGACACATATATATGTGGTTCACCCAGTATGGGCTACATCCACTAGATAAATTTCCAGGTCATTCCTTTATTATTATCCAGCAAATGAAGGGATACAACCTGCAATGCACCCGTTGTAACTTCCTGTTCTTTCTCTCATAGTATTCTCACTCAGAATACAATATTCTCAATAATACATAGCCTCAATACATTTCCCTCATAAAAGAGGGTTTCCTTCGAGGAAAAAAAACCCTAACATAACTTCTACCGTCAGATCTGTGACCTTATAATGAACGGTCCAGATTTACTATAAAATTAAAATATATATTTACAAGGAAATTTTTCCTTTAGGGGATTTTCCCCATAAACCACTCCAGGGGATCACTTACCCTGAGATCCCCAATCTAGGGAGATTCCCCCCCCGGACCCCGCAAGGGGGTGAAGCCCCCCCTACACTCCACCACATGGAGGAGTGTACATTATTCCAGGGTGTAAAGTATTCATGGGGTATAAACATGGTTGAAAGAAAATTCCTTTGAATCAGGAAGATAATCAAGATCCAAAACCAAAATTTTGGATAATCATTGTTTTACCCAGAACACCTGTTTGAGCCTACTTAATATGACTAATCAACTACCCTATCTTACAAAGGGTGTGTCTACAAAAGTAGGATGACCCAGAAGATGAAATTTTTATCACACATACCTTGCTAATTTATATGAATAGCCTTAGACTTTCAAGGTCTGAAATGTCACAAAAAAAAATTTGTAGTGAAAATTATGCGATGACTAAATTCAAGATGATTCCAGAACCAAAGCTTGCATGGGCTATATATCTGAAATTATAAAGCTTTAGGATTTGAAATTGTAACCCCAAGTAGCTTGATCCATATGATAAATATTATCCAAGGCGTTCCTTCTCATTGTAGAAAACAAGTTATAGCAAAAATTCCAAGGTGTCTCATATGCAGTAGCAAAACCCAAAGACCTTGAGCTCTGATACTAAATATTATGACCCAATGCCGTAAAAATGATAATAAATCAATAAAATTCAGTCCACTTCGAGGGGGAAACCTCCTTTACAATATACAAACTTCAGAACACAATATGATATGAGAGATAAGATGATCCTAATACTAGATCTCCTTGATATGTATATAGGAGACAAAGGGTTACAATTATAATGAAAGGGTGAAAACAAGGGTTCTAGCTGACCTACTAGAAATGTAATAATTCAATATATAAGGAATAATAAGGGTTTTTATACATATCATGTGGCTTTTTCAAGGGCTTAACAAAGTGGGACCCTTAGTATAGGCAATTCATCTTGACTAAACAATAATATTTACCTATATACTTGGATAATGGTTAAGTTAATTACCTTAGGAATGTATCATTTTATATCTCATTTTCCCTATGGTATTAAAATCATGACTATGTCACTTTTATCCTAATAAGGTAATGAAGTTATGATACATATTGACTAAAACCACTCTCTTGATTAATGTTTGTCTTATGATGATATCCTAGACATATCTATGCTATGCCATTTCTCCTAATCATAATTAAAACTAGGTCGAATGTGATTTACTATCAAATCACTATCGGACATGATCTACAACATCAATATTGAATACAATCACTTGAATTTTTATTATTTTGGACCACTCCTTTGCCATTATGACCATGATCTGATCATTATACTTTTATCTTAATAAAAAGACACACTTATGAATGGTGTCTCCATTCAAATGAGAATCATTTATCAACATTATATTGTTCATCGACCACTTATGTTCTTGTTCACTCTAGCTTATCACTCAACCACCCTATTCACTTATGTTCTCATCTTCTTCTACTTGTTTCCATTACCCTGTTTCGGTACCGAACCCTTACTCTAAGCATCCTTGTTTACACTGCATCAATTTGAATACTTAACTCAAGACCGACATGGGGGTGGATGACCATGAACCTGTATTTCAAATATTCAAAGAAACATAAGAGTATAAACCATGCAAGGAAAATTTTTAGAAGGTGGGATGGATAAATTTCTTGGAGAAATTCAGAGGATACCATGACAAGGTATCCCATGCATTAACACAGAATTTTGATGGGGAATCTATTTGGCTAGGGAAAATGACAATGCAAGTGACATAGACTACTATAGCATAAGCCACTAGCCTGTCATTAGAAGGAGAAAAGTATTTCAATGGTGTGGAAATTAATAAACAACTTTTCCAAAAGTTCTTGGTACTAGAACATTCGAACCCAGAATGGACGAAAGGTATCCCTCACAATTGGATCAAACAAGAGTATTGGGAAATGCTCATCAACCTACAAAAGTTTATGACTTGTGAAGGTAGGTATTCTATCACCTTATTATACCATTTGAGATTATTGTTTCATTTTGAGGGTGGTCCACGGGTCAATTTTCCATATTTCTTGTGGATGAGCTTAAATAAGATGGCTAGGGGGGTAAATCGACTTCTAAGAAACTAGAAACAAGTCTATATCATCACAGTCTGATGAAATTGTTGGTTGTGCATGAATTAAAGAAACAATATAGTAGTTGGAAAAAGTTCTTTACTCAGGACTTTACCATAGAAGAGTCCACCAAGATCCATACAAAAGATATTTCGAAGTCTTTATGAGAAGATAGGGAAGGGGAATGCAGTAAAGAGTCTACCAAAAAGACAGAGAGTAGTGAAGACAAGAAAAATAAAACAAGTCATGAGGCAGAGGATGTTGGGCCTAGTACTTAAAAATTTGTTGGTAAATTAGAGAAAAGGAATAAAACAAAACTAGGAGAAACCCCTAAACCTTGAGTTAAGAGAAAAAATAATATCATGAATATTGAAGAATCTAGCACTAAAATGCCTGCTAGAAGTGAGGCAAAGAGGATTAGAGAGAAACAGAGTAATGTAATCAAGCCTACTTTATCAACAAAACAAATAAAGAGGTGATGCTTATTTGAGGATGAGGCTGAAACCCCTGTCACCCAAACCAGAGGAGTACCAGAAGAAAAATCTATTGTTAATGCAAAGCCTACCTACAGGACCACTAGAAGTATGGTTAAACAGGAGAAAAGTCCTTGCCTCCCATTTTTGCAAGAGGAACCAATCAATGTTTTAACTTCTCCAAAGCCAAAGGACAAGCCTATTCAGGAAAATAATGAAACTGAGGAACTTATTACAAAGACATTGAAATAATTGGTGGCCAAATGCAAAGATAAGAAGAAGGATAAGAAGCAATATGAGCCCCTTGGTACAATGTCTAAACATCAGATGATAGTTAGGATAAAGAGACTTCAGAAACAAAATGAAATACTGAGACATGATGTTATGGAATATAAAGTCCTTGATTCAAATATCAAGGATGAGAATGGACAACTCAAGGCTCGAAACCAAAAGCTGTGGGACAAGAGGGAAAGGCTTTCGATCAAATTCAAAAAGGTTATTCACTTGGGTAGAAAGTGGGAAGCATAGGATAGAAGGTATATGTTACATATCAGAGTACTAAAAAGATAGCTTAATGAGCTAAAGAATGATGAAACTTCAGGGCTTAATATCTTAGCCCAAGTAGGAGATGCTTAATTCAGTAAAAAATGGAACCAATTTTGAAATTTTGGAGATCATCGTTGCATGAGGACATGCAATGGATTGGGCATGGGGGAAATGTTGGGTCTCCCTTTTTACATTTATAGACACCACATTTTTTCCTTCTATATCGACCATTTTTCCTTAAAATCCTGAGTAATCCATCTATTTTTCTCATTTCTATACACTCTTAACCACTTCTTGGTGTAAATGAGGTAAAGAAAATTTAGCTATGGTTTTATGGTTTATTAATAGTTAGAAAAATTATTAATGTGATCTAATCCTTCTAATCACCTTGTCGTGGAAATCATATTAAGACATGATCTTAAGGCAACATCCAAGTCATTCGATACCAATGTTCCAAGTAATCGGGTACCAGTACCAGAACATTCCAGAGCCATCTGGTACTGAACTCTACAGACATTCGGTACCTGCACCCGAAAATATGGACTTGATTAACTGAATGGGATATTTTGATAAGTTTGAGGGAATGGTTGGTGAACGATATCCTCCATTTTGAGCATGCACGATATACCTTCATCCTCATGCACTTTGTGTCATGAGGACAAAATAACTTCAACGAAAAGAACAATGTATTAAATAGATTGAACATCTTTTTAGATTGGCATATTTATTTATGAATTATATCCAATCTTGATTATATCAGGTTGTTTCTCTTATAAAGAGGGCCTATAGGTGACTAAAGTAGGAAGTAATCATATACTATTATGCTATCATATTTTTATTATGAACACATATTTCCTGTAAACTCATTTGCTGAAGGTTAATATGAATATGAGTTTGTTGATATTGTGTGCTCCTTAGAATCTATCATTTTGTGAGATTTTAATCTTCTCTATTGGCATTAGTGTTGGCCCTCGACCAATTTTTGGGGAAACTTTGGTCAGTTTTGGAGGTTTTGCCCCCCTTATGGACTTCAACATGTTGGTAGAAGTAGGATTGCCCAAGTGGAGATGAGATCATGGATCACACCTATTTTGAGGGTTATGTGGACCTAGTAAGGGGTCCTCTGGGTTTTGTAATGATCTTATGGGATGTCGGCCCATGGGTTTTCCTTGTTCTTAGGACTTATTGTAATATTTTTTAAAGTATAAATAGAGAGGAATGTATTGTAGAAGTAGTAGTTCTCTGTGGAAAGGAGTGTATATGGTTGAGGCTTTGTTCTCAACTGTGATTTTGTAGAATAAGCTTAGTGCTTGTGATGCTCAGTGTGGAGCAGGTGCTAAGTGTCATGATAAGAGATTTTGGCTCTGTGCATTTGACCTATTTTTGGAAGGTAAAGAAGGAGGACCTAGTGATTAGTGCACAAATGTCATATCTTGTGCAAAGTTCGACTATGTGGCTTAGTGCACAGGACTGACTGGATGTAAGATTTTGGCGAATAATAAAGAGGCAAAGTGGTTTGTGGATGTAGCCTCACCCATGGGGCGAACCATGTATATCTAGTGTCTCATGGTTTGCTTTATGCAGTGTCACATATGTTGTGTATTTTCTTAGTAATTTGATTATGATGTGTAGTGAATATATATTTTGTTGCTTAAGTACTTTAATTATGTTAAAGGGTAAAGGAATGCTAGATTTAACTCATAGTGGTAAGTGCTAAGTGCTCAGGGTGCATAATCACTTGTTGTTACTATGCTTATCTATCTTTTATTATGCTCTACGCTGTTAATGAGGTTAATAAACTAATGCATATTCACTTCCTAAGTGTTAACATAATATTTTGTGAATTTCTCTTATCATAGAATCGTGTTCTAGCCTGGTTACAGACGCTTACATCCTGTAACCCCCCTGCTTCTACCTCGGGTGAGGCTTCGCCTGCTTCATAGGTGTTGCTGAAATGGTCGGTAGTCAGGGTTTTGTTGGTGCACTATTAAGCGTTGAACCTTGGGTTTTCCCCTGTGCCAACAAATGGTTATGTTGCTGAAACCTAAAACTGTGATTGCTGGGAACTGAAGTAAAGAAAAATAAAATCTTTGTGCATAGGTCTACTGCTGAAGTGCACAATAATCTACTTGAATTATGAATCTTTGTGCCAAGAAAGTAAGTTGTTATGAATAAAAGAGGTAATATTATAAAAGAGGCAAGCTTTGTGCTTTGGTAAGAGAAAGAGGAGTGACATTTTTTGTTTTGAAAGCATGAATTTAAGTATGTTTAACAGATTTTGTCCTAGTCTGAAGGCTAGGGCACAGTTGAAAGAAAGAGTTGATTTGAGTAAATTTAATGGAAATGAAGAAAGATATGTTATTCATATGCATAGAAAGAGTTTTTGGACTGATAAGTGGATGCAGGAACCTAGAAAGAATTTTTACATATTGCAGGTCCAACACTATGATCCTACAGGAAGTGTGCAATACAAAAAATATTGGGGAACATTTAATAGAAAAAGAGGATTGACTTTGTGTTATAATTGCATAAGGCTGGGACATATTGCTAAGGAATGACCTGAGGTAGGCCCTATTTGTCGTTTTTGTAAGGCTGTTGGTCATAAGATTGAGGATTGTCCAAGGATTATTGCTAAGTTGAAAGGAGGGACATAAGACAATAAAATTATGAAAAGAATAAAGATACTAAGGGTATGTTAGAAATTCATAAAGAGAAAATGTTAGAGGAATTTCAGACTATGTTATTACAATTGGAAGAAATGATGGATGTTCATAAAGATGTCATTTTACCAGAAATACTGAAAGAAAAATAGCACATAAGTGCAATAATAAAAGACTTCGACATAGACTGTATAATCTTGGATGAAGAAACACAAGTGAATATTATGACATAAGAAAATTGGGAAGTTTTGGGAAAGCCTACTGTGGTACCTTCTTTAGGAAGGATAGGCTTGTTTAAGGGAAAGATGATAACTTTATGTGGAGGAGTTATTGTACCTACTATTGTTCATGGAATGTCGATTGAAGAAGAATTTGAATCATTAGGCTTGTTGAGGACAACGCCCCTTTCCCACTTTTGTTAGGTAAGACTTGGATTGAGAAGGATCAGATTAGAAGGAAAGCAGAGGAAGAAGCTACAAAAAACAAAAAGCAAGAATTAAGGGATCTCATAGCTAGGAAAATAGACCAACTAAGAGAAGAATGAGAGGATAAGTCGAAGCAACAGAGAAAAGTAACAATGCAGGAGGGACATAAAGCATAAGAATTAGCTATCAAGGTTGAAAGAATGAAAGAAGTCCTGAAGGACCTATCTATCCAAGAGAGAAGCGTGCCCACTCAGAAAGTGTTAAGAAAAGGGATATCAACTTCAGAACCTTTGAGGGTACCTCAACAGTGCAAAGCCCCTACACTAGGGGAAGATAAGAATAAAAATGGAAAGAGGATTCCATAAATATTAAAATAGAATCAAATAATAGGAAAGAAAGCAAGGAAGCTCAATAAAAAGAAGGCTAAGTTGGAAAATCTACAAGAAGTTAAGGAAACCAGATGGAAAAATTTGCAGATCGAAACCTCGCAGGTGGCAGGTTTGCAGGGTTTGAACCTCACTAGAACAATAGGCCCGTGCAGATTTGGAATTCTCCCTAGCAGAGTTATATAACTATTGGAGGCACCTTGACTGTTACAATGATGCTCCAGAATGGTTAGGAAAAAATTTTATTGGTTTATAGACTGCTTTTGGACATTGGTACTATGCCATAATGACTAGATTTACATTAATGGAAGCATTTCACTCTAGTTCATGTCCATTGGAAGATCCGTCACGCCGCCTCGCTTATTTAACTTGTCGATCATGGCACTAGGACCACTTTTTTCTACCTGTGACTGACTGAGATAAGTCAATAACTTTCCAAGTGTTGAACTGTGCTTCCTATAGTATCTCAAAGTATACCCTGCTTGTCTGTTTGTCTATTTGTTGTCTGTTAAAAACTAGAATGTCAGGCAAACCCAAATTTTTTTTGAAGTCTGTTGAGGAATTTGTTAGGAAAATCATGGATGAAAAACCTACATCTGAAGGTATTCAAGCGTCGTTGACTAGGGGACTGCAGGCTTGCCCTTCAACCGAACATCTTTCCGCCCACATCAACCCTATCACTGAAAAAAGAAGCAAGCACCACAATGATCCAACTATTGTGAAGTAGATCACATCAATAATGCCTAAGTATATTCCTCCTCTAGCTAATGTCGTTAACCGCGATAGTATCCCTCATCATTACGAGTACTCTATGTTCATTGTGTACATTCTGAAAGGAATTCACATAGTAAGGAGTTAGTTAGGGAAGATATTGATATTGAAGCACAATGAATTCAACTTAGGATACTGGATGAACTATGCTATGCTAGCTCCTCACTGTTATTTAATGAAGAAAACCAGAAGGAAATGTCACCTCATCCCATAACCATGGATAAGGAGTTGGCACAGTCAACCATATTAAACGTAATGAATATTTCGCATTTTGGCCACCACCAGGAGGTTAACGCTTGCGTTAAAGTCCTTTTGTCATGCTATCATGGTGGATATCTATGGCTTGATAGAAGAATTGTTGTGGATATAGCACTGATATACCGGATCACAAGTTTAAGTTTGAAGGGTCCCGACCCACAACAGTTCTACCCAGGGAAGACCTCATACCATTCTTTAGCATAGCGCATCAAAGAAGCTTATGGAGAGGTAGAAAAGGGGAAGCGAGGTTACAAGGTAGCCTCCATATAGGATGGAGCAGTGCACCTTTCTTTTCAACTCTTAGCTAGAAATCTAGTGAGGAAGAACTACCCCACACAGGTCATTGGTTTTGTGGTGTACCTCATAGGGAAGTGTGTGGAGGGCCTGAAGATGAATTGGGAAAACTACCTCATCAACGAGTTATAAAAATATCATCACAAATCCTAGGACTTAGGATATGAGTTTCACTATAGTTGGTTGATCATCCTGATTGCATTTGTGGCTTGGAAGTGTTGGAAGATTGATTGTTGTCATTGATGTCAACCCTAGTCATGGGTTTTGGACTGCAAGATTGATAAAGGTATTTGGACATGAAGGAAAATGCACATGCATATACAACACCCATGAATCGATAGTATACATCATGATGTTTTCGGTGGTATGTGGCATGTCACATGGATCCTCATATTTGAGGAGAAATGAATTTTTGAATATGACAAAGTGAATTGAAAAAGGAAGTACATGTAGGCCCTGAAAATAATTAAAGAAAATAATTACAAAATAAGAAAGTGTCAGGTCGGCC
>JZKD02S2375237.1:184305-197105 GCA_000966675.3 Picea glauca | reverse complement strand
AACTCTTATACTATTGTTCATTGCTCATTGGATATAATTGAATGGTTTAAGTATAAGTTTAAAAGGGTTTTTAAATTGTACTTGATACTGATTCACCCCCCTCTCAGTATCAACAGGAAGATGCATGAAGAAGCTACTTTCCCAAAGATTGAACCTACAAATCCCCTGACCACTCCGTTTTCCACCGTGTGGTATACCAATGACATGACGAAGCAGTGGAAGTCTAATCCTGTGTGTCACAGATATTATCAGCAGTTGAAAGTCACCATTGAAGCATTCCCTTGTATGATATCGCATACCCTGCATTAGTACGGGCCCATAGCGAAGTTCTGCACTGATCCCCACTTCATTTACATCACCACACAAAGAGATGAGCACCAGGAAATATTGCAGTCATATTATAAGCTCACAAATGAAGATATGGAACATATTATAAAGGATTGGCCAAAATAATTTCTTGTACCTGTCGTCAATGCAGATTTATCTAATATTGATACTATAGGAAGCTTGATGGTTACGCGAGATGAACATGTTGGATAGTCCAGTGGGATGAAGAAGAAGAGGGAACACAAAAATCAGGTTGAATTCCAAGACATAGAGAGTGACGAAGAGGAATAAGAAGAAACCTCTAGAGATAGCGGTTCTAGCTCACTGGGAGGAGGAGAAGACGAAGCAGAAGGACACGGAGGAGGAGAGGAAGGAGAAGAAGAGAAAGGAGGAGGCGAAGCTACATTTGAATTAGGAGCTAGCAACCCACCACTTGAAGATCCCCCTATTGTGACAGCGACCCCACAAAAGAGGAAATTTACTCTAAAGAAACCTCTAGTAAGGAAGAAAACGTGCGCCAATAAGCCAAAGTTGGAAGTCGCTCTCACTAATGATGACATTAGTCTGGTCAATTGAGCTATGGAGGATGCCTCTGAAGACATTTTGCAGAGATACAAAGAGAAACAGGTGGAGTTATATGAAAGGATTGAGAGGGAGATGAAGGAAGTGCAACACGATGTTCACTTGGTCTGCACAGTGCCTATTGTGCCTTCCTCATCACATATCGCATACTTGGGGGATGAACCAACCCCACAAGGTGAACTAGGGATTTGGATCACCCTCCCCCAGTATAGTGTTAAGTTTCCCACCCCCGCAACACTACAGGTTAGTCCCAACTTGGATGTTGAGGTTAACCTTAAAGGAATACCTCCAGAATAGGTCGAAGTATTAGAGGCAGGTTTGGAGGCATACAGAAGGGAACAAAGAGAAATGACCACTGAAAGAGAAGACAAACTAAGAAGTTTTACTGATGCAACAAAATCTCAGTTCCAGAGAGCTCAATAAGAGAAGGAGAAGGCTACAAAATCCTTGAAAAAGGAGAAAGACAAAGTCCTAGTACATTTATGAGAAATTCATGATAGTGTAGATGCCTATGAAAGAAAGAAATTAGAGCTTTAGGCGAAGCTTTAGGAGGAAATGAAATATGGTGAAGCCCAACTACAGAAGGAAAAAGAGTAGTTTCTCACAAAGCAGGCCGTGGTCAAAGAAGCAGTAAGAAAAGTGTGTCGCTATGTGCCAGGCTTAGTACAGGAGGAGAAAGAGCCCATCGAAGCTCAAGTAGCGAAGCTCATAGAGACCCTCCAATAGTTTCATGCCATGATATCTAAACTTGAGTCCTGAACAGTTCCGAGCACCCTGCAGGAGGTGCATGACCAAAGGGACAAGTCCACCAAAAACACACTAGAAAGTATAAAATACCTCACCTTGGCATGTAAACAGTTGAGTGACAGAAGTGCCTAGATGTATGAACATCTCGCTGAGGATCTAGAGTTAAAGAAGTAAGAGGTTCAGTTACAGGAGGCGCAACAACAAGAATTTCCATTGGAGGCACAGATGAAGTTGCTAACATTAGTGGAAAGGATGAAGCGATCCTAGGAGAAGTGCACAGTACAACAACAGATCACTACCCTCTAGGGTAAGGTGATGGAAGTAACACAAAATTTACAACCTATGCAAGACGAAGCTTGCAAGGTGTTCGAGGAGATCGAAGGTTGGGGTTCACAATTAGATCAAGTAGTTACAGCAGTAGAACAATTCTTGGAAGGGACTGTTACAGAGAATACAGTCCAGAAGCTCATTGAGTAGGAGGCTCAGGCGAGGCAGCAAGTTGTGGCAACTTGAGTTAATCATGAAGATTTTGAAGAAGCATTGTCCAAACCTAAGTGACTCGGGATGATTCACAGGTGAGTGTTGGGGGCATGTTGGGCCTTGACCAAGTTTTTGGGAAACTTTGGTCAGTTTTGGATGTTTTGGCCCACTTTTGGACTTCGGCACGTTGGTCGAAGTAGGAGCGCCAAGGCGGAGCTGAGATCATGGATCTAACCTATTTTGAGGGTTATGTGGACCCAATAAGGGGTCCTATGGTTTTTTTAATGAGTTTATGGGATGTCGGCCCATGGGTTTTCCCTGTTCTTAGGCCTTATTGTAAGATTTTGTAAAGGATAAATAAAGAGGAATGTATTATAGAAGCAGTATTTCTGTGTGTGAAGGAATGCATGTGGTCGAGGCTTTATGCTCGACTATGATTTTTTATACTGAGCTTAGTTCTTTTGATGCTTAGTGTGGAGAAGGTGCTAAGTGTCATGATACGAGATTTTGGCTCTGTGCATTTGCCCTATTTTTGGAAGGTAAAGAAGGAGGATCTAGTGCTTAGTGCACAGATCTCTTGTCTTGTGCAAAGTTCGACTCTATGGCTTAGTGCACAGGCCTGACTAGATGTAATATTTTGGCAAATAATAAAGAGGCAAATCATTTTGTGGACATAGCCCCACCCTGGGGTGAACCACGTATATCTAGTGTCTCATGGTTTTCTTTGTGTGATGTCATTTATGTTGTGCATTTTCTTAGTGATTTGATTATGATGTGTAGTGAATATATATTTTGTTTCTTAAGTACTTATGTTAAATGGTAAATGAATGCTATATTTAACTCACAGTGCTAAGTGCTAAGTTCTCAAGGTGCATAATCACTTGTTGTTACTGTGCTTATCTGTCTTTGATCATACTTTGCAGTGTTAATGAGGTTAATAAACTTATGCATGTTCACTTCCTAAGAATTAACTGAATATCCTGCGAAGTGCTCTTATCACAGAACCGTGTCCCAGCCTGGTTATAGACAACTACATCCTGTAACCCCCCTACTTCTACCTCGAGTGAGACTTCGCCTGCTTCGCAAGTGTTTCTTCAAGGGTTGATAGTCGGGGTTTTGTTAGTGCATTGTTAAGCATTGAACCCTGTGTCTACCCCTGTTCCAACAATCAGCAAGGGCTCACTAGTCCAACTTGGTGAGATTATTGTATATTATAGTGTAGTGTTTATTCATGTACTTGTTTATTGTGATCCAGTACTAATCTGTGATTGTCTTGTACCCTCTTGTTATTCATTCAACACCTGGTATTATATTTGCTAATTCGATTTCTTGTTTGATTTAAATATAGTATATATGTTAAGCGTGAGCAAGGTGTAAATTTTTTTATGCTATCGTGATTGTGATGAGTTTGGTGCACTAGAACCATAGGCATTTAATTTATCTTATTTTTCAGTGATTGGTAGACTTGAAATAGTTGTAGATATTTTTGAAGTGTGATTGCCTATTGAATATGTGTTCTTAGGAAAGAAATCATTATTTTAGAATTTATTTTGAATTGTAAAGTGTGTTAATATAGGAGAAGATCAAGAATCCATCTTTCGTATTACAGGAGCCAACAGATGGAAAGTCTCAATGAGACATCTACTCCATGTGTATAAACGAAGTGATTTCCAAGAATTGTTAGATTGTGAGATTGTATCAAATTTCCTTTTGTGTTGCATTAAATGATTTTGAAAGAACGTGTGAGGAATCATATAGGGATTTCTTGATAATTAACATTCAAGTGTGTCATTATAGGAACAAGACACGATTCCATCTTTTTTTTCCCTAAGCCAATAAATAGAAAACCTTGTTTTTTGTACTAATTGATTGTTGAAGTATAACAGTCTTTGGAGTGCATTTGAATTTTTAAAAGTGTGTGGAGTATATACTAGGAATATTTAGTTACATAGTGATTAGGAAATCCACATTTTGACATATTTTCTGTTGGATTTCATACTAAGGATTGTGATTAGAGTTTAGATAAAACATAGTGTATATATGAAATGATTTAATTTCTACAATACTCACTAGACATAGTTAAAGTACATGTTTCTGGCACATATGGTGTAACAAATCTGTTGATTACTAATCTTGGTTAATGATTGGCTATATATTATACATATAATTTCACCAACACTCTAGAAGTTTCCACACCTTCGGTCGTGAGTACAAGGTTTCTTTTGAAGGGGGAGGGCATGTTAGGATCCGATCCTAACCCCTCTTTGTGGGTCATTAGTTAGAAGGATATGATTTCTATGTAATAAAGGCCACCATTAATTAATAAGGCCTAATAAATAAATGAGAATAAATCAATGTAAGAAGACCTAATAGAAGATTTCACTTCTAGAAAGATCTTCCTCTAGAAATTTCCTTATAAGGTAGAATTAGTATAAATAAGAGTAGGAGGTATTGGATTTTTTATTAGATATTATTGTAATAGAGATCTTCCTTATTGGAGGTTTCCCCCTTGAAGAGGCAAGTGAAAATTTCTATCTCTAATAAAGGTGCACTTTCTGGTGTTGTTATGGTATTGTTCTAGCTATAATCTTATTGTTTCATTACTGCTTGCTAAATATTTTTGTTCCACATATTATTATTCATTTGGTATATTGTAGTTACAATCATAGTAGATAATCAGTCCTCTTCCTATGTTGAATCCTCCTCTTCCTATGTCATTGTATCCCCTCAGAGTATTATATTGTGATACCCCTCTTTCTGATTTGTCCTCCCCTTGACCTTTGTATGCATCTATGGTGCGTTCTTGTTATCAGACAAATTGGTAGGTGCAGACACTAACATATCTCCCTAGATACACCTATATCTAGAACAAAACAAGACAGGACACGACTCTTTCCCTAAGTTGTAACCATTGAATCTACTAATAAGAAGGAATATGTGACATACCTTTATATCGCTTTCTTAGGTCTATGTTGTTCCCTCTTCGCTCTGGTACTCTCATGAAGTCAAGTCCAAGACAAAATAAACCAACCAAAGTGAAGATAGAAAAGTATATTCAATTTCAACCTATGCATATGATCAAGGAATTACACAATAAAGTAAGAGTGATTTTATGGGAAAGGGACATGTCGCTGTATCATATTAATTCAAAGTAGAAGATACAACCTGATCGCCTTGATGTTGCAAGCTTCCTTTTAGTGAACCTTGGTTACAACACACACACTTTCTCTTCACTTGCATGAAGAAGATCCAAAACCTCTTGATAGGCCAAATAGAGCCTTCAAGCTTCTGTCGAAGCAGGGCCCTTCACACAATTCTTTCACCAATTCTCCATTCAATCTTGCTTAACCTTTTCCATGAGAAACCTTTCAATATATAGGAGAAGGAGATATGGTTACATGGATGAGGATGATTCCATCAAATCTGAGAAGTTAGTAGAATGACAACCATACGAATGCCAACTCATTTTCTAGAAGATCCCCTTCTAGAACCTTCGTGACCTCTTCTTCTTTCCAAGATTAAAAATAGGTTTGCACCTTATATATGGAGTAGACTATGAGAAGTTTGCACCCCAAGTGTGGGTGGCCTGCGATAATGAAGGATTCTCGCACCCTAGACCATAGGCAGTGTGTGAAATCATCTTAAAAATATGTTTTTGGAAGAAGACAGGAGCCACTCTTCTCAGGAAAAAAGTCCTTGTTGGGAGCCTGAATACATCACCATTGAAACATCACCAGAGTGACCAAAATCATGTGTAACAGAATTCCCCCCAAAGTATGAGGTCGGAATCTGTGACAGCTGAAATACTTTGTAAACTGTGTGTGTGTGTCAGAAACTAGGAGTGCACCTAATTAGAAACCTACAAAAAACCAAGCATATACAGAATATAATACCATTTCTGAGGTAGGCATTCCCACACTCAAATCACAGATGGATGAAATCATGAATGTAGGTCATGGCCACCAATCATACACTGTGGATCCATGCCATCAAAATATGACATAGACACTAGGAATACACTGTGGATCCATGCCATCAAAATATGACATAGACACTAGGAATACACTGTGGATCTATGCGAGAAGACTATATTAAGATGACATAGCCACATGACCTATAAAGTGGATCTATGTGCCGATGCAAATCATACATACTCCATCGCAGCCTGGATAAAAAATATGAGACCCAGGGTCTTCAATCCTGTCACCTGAAAGTACGAATCTAGCCATGTGATTACATGTGCTGAAGTCGAACATGTTAGAAACCACTTGATTACTGATCATTGATGAAACTGTTAACAAGTGTGAGGGGAATCACCATTAATTTCAATGAATCCCAAGGTACACTAGTACAATCCAATGAATGTGAATAAATGAGATGAGGTTGAACACTCGACAAAACCTCTCGATCAGGGGTCAATAATGAAAACCCACTGTTGAAACAGAGGAAACCTACCATTGAGGCATGCAAGTTCCAAGGTACCAGATAATTTCTAAGTCTCGTTTCTAGATAATGAGTTGGAGTCGATGGAACAAGACTCGTCACAAGAGGGCCTTGATGTATCCCCCATCAATGACGTGAAATAAGTAATTGATTTTTAGGATGAAACAGAGTATGAATACGGGTCGAAACGGACACAGGGAAGGTCGACATAGTAAGAATGGAAAACTACAGATGGCTGACTCAATAGAGGGCTTGGATGAACTTCTCTTGAACATATGAATGACATGACCAAGGACTTGGCATCACTGACTCAAAGACGACCTAGGATATGACCTCGTAGCAAGTCGAATGAGAGACAAATGGATTTCCCAAACTAACTTCAACTGATGAATAGGGGGTGTCATGTTCAAGAGCGACGCTCACTACCATTAATATGAATACGAAAACACATCCCTTTCCCAAAATTTCCCCCACCATTTCTGGCAAGTACCTCTTTATTTTTACGCAAGCTTGAGGAGGATAACATATGCTTATTGATGCAGTCTCATCCTTTGGACAAGTCCCTCAGAGTACATTTAACGAACCCTAGGAAGGAGTGGTTCGGTCCCATTGTGGGTCTTTCGATGTTTGTTTAACGAGTCCAAAGATAGAAAACTCGGGGTTTTTCATGTTTTGAGAGTTTGAAAAACACTTAAAGAGAACTCTCTCAGTTCCTTTTTCGTAAAATAGTTCGACAGGACTGAAAAAGTGATAAACCATTGCCCATCGAATGTTTTGTTCAGATACTTTTACGAGCGTGAACAGAACAAGGTCACTCGTCCATCTTTTCATTTTTATGGAGTGTGAAAATAGCTTAAAGGATACTCCTTTGCATTTGTCGTTTTCGTGTGACCATGACGAGTACGAAAAAATGAGAAAAGTATACTCGGTTACGTTCTCATGTATTTTCGAGTGTGAGAACGAACGGGCACTGAGCTCGAGGTTTTTCTAAAAACCCTAAAAAGCAGTTGTACATACGACAAAAAAGAAAAAACATCCGTACTCCTTCATGTGGACTTCAAAGTTGTTATATCTACAAAAATTCACACTCATAGGACTATTAGGCATTAGGTTTTATAGACAAAACAATATAAAAATCAACAAAAATGCTAAAAAGTGAATAAATATGGGTAAAAAGGGATTTTACCATTTTCATTGTGATTTTGCCAAAAACTTTGCCCAATACACCTCATTTTCCCCCAAATTTCATTTCTTGATCGCAGGAGGTGCAAGTGACCATTTAGTCAATCGTCTCTGCTAACGAGGTAAGCTCTTGATCTTCTACCTTTTCCATGGTTTATGTTTAGTTTTCATTGGCAATTTTCAGAGTTTTAGGTTCATTTTAGGGCCATAACTTGCGCCCAAGCATTCTCGTAGGATGGTCATGCAGGACCTGTGAAAATATAGGATTCTCGCAGGCGGCCTCAAGGACACCTGCAAGAATCTCGCACTGTGCTAAAGGGGCACCTGCGGGGGCCGAAAAATGAAATTTAAATTTTATTTTTGTTGAATAAAAAATGTGGCAAGTTTTGAAAAAAGTTGATTACCTTTCTCTCCTGGCTCTTATGCAGGTGTTTGATCATCACAATGTTGGAGTGGGGAGAAAGAGAACATGAGGAGGAGGATGCCATTGTTGGGAATGACCTGGGTACTGTCACTGCCCTTCGGGACTGTGGGCTTTTGAAATTCTTCAGAATTCCGGCCATGAGGGGCCAACTCAGATTGTTGGAATACCTGGTTCATATGTGGGACATGGACCAATAGTTGTTTCACGTGGGAGTCCACACACTAACCTTAGATATTGAGGATATTTATTTTCTAATGGGATTATCATGGCGTGGATACCATGCTAGTTTGACCAGTGGTCGAGGTGGAAGAATCCCTATGAGTGAGTATTGTCACCAGTATTGTGTACCTAAGGCAGAGATAAGCAAGAGAAAGGTTGTTATTTGTGGGGCCCAAGACTTGACCCTGCGAACCATCTTGTTCACTATAGCATGCATGGTCGAGAGTGCAACTCCACACATGGATCTCTAGAGTTACTTCCAATATGCCATAGAGTGCACGGAGCCCCGGGTCTTCAACTGGTCAGATGTAGTTCTCCACATTATGAACAGACAATTGATGAAGTGAAGAAGGGGCAACTTGAAGCAGTTCAAGTACGAATCACTTTTGGTGTCCTTCTTCCTCGAGAGGGTTCCACTGCTGCAATTACAGGGTGTCTGGGGTTTACCAGCCCCACAAGATCCGAGGATGCTGAGGTGGTGCACCCTCATGGCTCGTCACGTAGTTAGACCTATAATCAAGTACAATGATTTTTTTTTGACTGGTTAAGGCCCCAGATGTTGATGATTGACGACTACACATATGCTAGTTTGGATTTTGAAGGGGATCCGGATTTGGCCCTACCTAAGGATGCTCAATGGAATGACCTAGGTAAGAAGTACACATTTTGTTCTTTTTAATTGTTTTTGAAAGTTTTATCATATAAAATGTTTTTATGTTTGTCCAAGAACTAATCAAAAAATCTCTTTTTGATGACACAGATGTGGGTCCATATCGACCTCCAGGAACGTCTCCTATTCAACAGCGAGGAGAGGTGGCTCCAGTGGCACGATGGGATGCCAAAGACTATGAGGCAGTGGAGAAATACTTGGAGGGGTTGACCGCTGACATCCCAGATATGTCTATTGGGGAGATCCCTAGATGTTATTAGCACCATACTGTGGGCATGTTAGAGTCTATTAGTCGACTTCTTTATAGGGTGGCTCGGGTAGTTGTGTGTTATCATGAGCATCACCCATGATGCTATTTTGTAGAAGCTATGAGCTTCACATTTTGAGATTTTGGTCCGTGGACATAAACTTTTTGTAAAAACTTTTGATAATTATATACATATATATGGCTTCTACCAGCTTATCTTGTGTTGTGTGATACATATGATGTGATTGGTTTATAAATGGCCCAAATGTTTGTCTAATACATAGTTAACTAACGCATCAATTAATGTATTTAGACATCTAGGAATGTGTTCATACTCAATATAATCAAAATAACATTCCAAGAGGTGAATTCATAAATATACCCATAATAAAGTAGGACTTCAAATAGCATAAACATTACTTAGCTGTAGTACTACTAGTTGTGAATCGATTCGTACAACTAGGTGGTGGATACCGAGTGAAATGACATCAATCAACAATTCGATGATGATTCTATATTATGCAATATTGTTGGTCGCATGGCCGAGACACACACCTCGTAGAGTGATAAGTTCGTTTGTAGGGGAGTAAATTTCTCAAGCAGCAGAAGCAAGGTTCTGAGTACTACAACTAGCACCATCAGTGAAGCCAATGTGGGGTAGCGAAGACTCCAACATATAGAAACCAAGCACAATGTAATATAAGAGATCGAGGGCAGAGACCAAATAACGAAAAAAGCGCATACTACAGTAACACACAAAAAGTATGGTACAATAAAATATAAGCACTCATGCACAAGTGATCTTAGGCATAGTACTTCTTAGGTTCACTCAAAGGGATATCGTCGTAGTCCACTAACTCATAAGCTCATTTCTCCAAAACTCATCTAACGATATAAGGGCCTCACCACATAGCTTCAAATTTTCTTTCTCCTAGCATATCCCGATCTTGTTCGTAAAGGAGAACCAGATCACCTTCGGAGAAAACACGAGGCTTGACATGTTTTTCGTATTGGGCTTTGACATGTTTCTTCTGGGCTTCTATGACTAGGGTGGCATCATGATGAGTTTCATCTAATCACATGAGATAAAAAATACATTCTTCTTCAACATAAGTGTTTGGGAGGAGTTCGATGGCTAGTTTTAGGAAGGGTATCTCACATTCAATCGATGGGATGGCTTCTAGACCATAGACTAACTGGAATGGTGTAAACCCAATAGCAAACTAAACAGATGTCTGGTAAGCCCACAATGCTGAAAACAACATCGTGTGCCAACTCATTTTGTGAATCCCTATCATTCATCGAAGCATGGTAATGAGGACTTTGTTAATTTCTTCGACTTGGCCATTGGCTTGTGGGTAATAGGGTGTTGAGTTTTCATGGCGAAGACCCAACTTTTCAGTGAGCTCAGACATCATGAAGTTTCTAAAGTGGTTACTGTGATTAGTGATGATAACCCGAGGAACACCAAAACGAGTTATGATGTGATTGAATATGAATAATGCTGTGGTATTTTTGATGTTGTCAAATGTCGACATCTCCTCGGCCCATTTCGTAAATTAATCGATGGCTACAATAATGTATCCATGCCCCCCGACCGAGTGAGGGTGACATGTCATGAAATCGATACCCCATTTTGCAAAAGGACCAACGGAGACAATAGGGTGAAGAGGAGAAGGGTGTGAATAGGGTGTGATAGGGTGAGGAGAAGGAGTAGTTTCCCCCTAGCATTTGACGTGTAAGAATGTGTTGCATAGGGTTGCAGTTAGAAATTACCGTAGTCTTGAGAGAGAGGATATAGTGCCGAAAATGTTGAAATTCTTGGACGGCTGCCAAGGCTAGTTTTTCAACATGTAAATACTTGGTTTCGGTAGTCATGAGACTCTGCCTCAAGTAACAAATGACATGTTCATCATGAGAATCATCCTCCTGGATGAGAACCATAGCTATGGTATAGTCCGAGGCTATGAGGTAAAGGAAATAATCATGACTGTAATCAGGAGGGGAGAGTAGTGGGGTACGAGTCAAAGACAGTTTCAAAGCTTCAAAATTTTTGTTGGTAGTAGTATCCCATATGAACTCATAACCTTTCTTGAGCAGTCGCGTAAATCTGAGAGTTAGCTCAACATAGTTTGGGATGAAACGACGGAGAAAGTTTTCCTTCCCTTGCAAAATTTGTAACTGGCAAAGTGAAGAAGGAGGAGGGAGATTGAGAATCACTTCGACCTTCAAAGGATCTACCCAGATCCCTTGGCATGAAACAATAAAGCCGAGAAGTCGGTCAGATTCTATGTAGAAAACGCATTTGTGAGGATTCAAGCATATATGGTAAAACCGACATCGAAGGAAACTGGATTGGAGGTGTATTGGATGATCTACACGGTGCATGGAATGAGCGGGTAAGTCGTCTAGATATGGTTGCACAATGTGCTTGATATCATGGAAGGCGTAAGACATAGTGCGCTAAAAATTTGCACTAGTGTTTTTTAAACTGAAAGGAAGTTTTTGATAGGCAAAAGTGCCCCAAGGACAAATAAAAGCGGTTTTGTGTTGGTCTGTGGGAATGATATTGATTTGATTATATCTGGAGAAACCATCCATCAGAGAGAACATTTCACTACTGGCACAATTGTTGACGATATGGTCAACGAAGGGGGTAGGAAAGTTTTCTTTAGGGCATGCTTTGTTAATATCCCTATAATCAACACACACGCAGATTGTGCCTTGTTTCTTGTTGATCGGGACAAGATTGGAAACTCAGTCAGTGAGAACCACCGGTGTTACACATTATTTTTGTAATCCCTATGACCGTTAATGATGTAAACCTATCTGTTTCCTTCATAGGGGTCAGTGGCCTGAGTTCCTGAAGAGAGAAGGGAGAAAAACTTTTCCTGAGAAAAGAAGTTGCATTTTCCCTTGTAAAAACCCTGTAAAAAAGGAAGTTCGCAGGTTTCTATATAGGCAGGGTGCAAGAATGCCTGATTCTCACAGGTTGCAACATAGCTAGGGTGCGAGATGTTTGCAGGTTTCTCTATAGGCAGGGTGCAAGAATGCCTACACATGGGAAAAACAAGTGTTTTCTCGAATCTTCTAGAAGGAGAAACTTTTATGGTGAGGTAGCATCCAAATGGTTTGGATCTTACTCGCTTTCATGATTTAGTGGGATCATCCTAACCTCCTCACCTTATCCTCTTCAAATTATAAAAGGAGAGGCGTTCTCATGGAGAAACTTAGCTTTGGTTAGCTTTGGAGCCTTTGAGATTAGCTTGGATTGGATTGATCTTTGGAGATTTTTAGCTTGTCTAGATGAGCCACTTTATCAAGATAGATTGTGAATATTATCAGATCTTTTCTCTCAAAATTATTGGAGTGAAAGTGTGTGGGGAACAAAGGAAAGTTGGAAGGGACCTTACGACATCAAGGCCATGGTTGTAATCTCTCTTTCACATTTAATATGATACAGTAATATGATTCTTTCC
>JZKD02S2375237.1:121015-184255 GCA_000966675.3 Picea glauca | reverse complement strand
CTAGGATGGCGATGGTGAGAGGAAGTGACATTTAAACGGTATGTCACCTATCCCTCTTTAGTTAGTAAATTCAATATCTAAAACTTAAGGAAAGCGTCATGTTCTGGTGTGTTTTCTTCTAGATCTAGGTGGATCTAGGGAGATCAGTTAGTGTCCGCACCTACCAATTTGTCTGATAACAACCAGGTAAATAAAGCCAGCTTTGAGAAGTTTCTCAACTTCAACCTTAATAGAAACCGCATTACGTGGGTGGACTGAATGAAGTCGTTGTTGGATGGGTTTAGCATCTGGTTATGTCTTAATATCATGTATCATAATGTTGGGGTCAATACCCGACATTTATTCATAGCTCTAGGCGAAGACGTCACAAAATTATTTGAAAAGCGACATGTAGGTGACAATTTCATCAGGGGAACACAAAGCTTTGATATGCACATTTTTGATAATTCTAGGTTTTATGGATATGTCGAGGGGGATGGTGGGTGAGATATTACTTAAGTTCCATTCATAAAACACATCATGAGTAGACTCGGGAATGGTAGAAATGATGACAACGGTCGATGGGGTCAAGATTCATTGGTAACCCTCAATGGTGTGTTGTTCGAGGAAGAGGATGGAACGATGATGTCCATCATCCCAAGGGGTGTTTTCCATAATAGACATAATCATCTCATCTGTGGGAAAAATGATGTGGAAAGGATCTGGAGATAAATCACCAATAGAGGGGGTAGAAGGGGTTGTTGATTGAATGTCCTAATAGGCGGATTCAACTGGACTCAAAGGCATTTCGTCACCGTAACGAATATGATCATAGGTGTTGGGTACCATTCATGGGTCATGAGACATAGGGGTTCCATGAATAGAGGTGGATATCATGTTGATCGAGGTGACAGATGGATGTGGAAGATCGGGTGGTGGGATGGGGAAGGTACCCATTAATGAGGAGTCTTTGAGAAGACCCATGCTGATGTTCTCGTATGCAGGTTTTTTTTTTGGTAATGAACGGTATGTTTCCGATACGTGCATCGGAGTTAAAGAAGGATAATTGGTTGATGGTAATTACCTTTCCTTGATGTGGGAAACAAACGACACGAAAAAGAGTCGACACAACTGCGCGCATGGAATCAATCTAGCTACGACCAAGTAGAAGGTTGTAATCGAGAGGAGCGTCAAAGACCTCCACTTCAACTTGGACCGTTTTTCCTTCTAACGTAATCGACAACATAGGGAGGACACCATAAGGCTTAAAACCAGAGCCATTAAAGGCTTTGAGCTTGTTGTGGGATTCAGTCAAAGGAGGAGATTCAATGGATTTCCAGCAGGTAATAGACATGACACATGTCGAGGCACCCTCGTTAATAACTGTTCTACAAATGTTTTTGTCGAAGAAAATAACTTGTATTTGGAATGCGAGTTGAGAAGGTAGCCTTGGAATGTGATCTTCTAAGTCAAAAATTATTAAATTCATATCAGTAGGGTTGATTCCACCAATAGCTTTCAAAAATGCCTTCCATTGTATAGGACAACTCTGGAGGACTTCGAGGGATGACATCACATATGGTTCTTGGGCCAGATCTTCAACAATACTGTAGTTCTGGGTAGCATGTACATGGGGATTGAAAGCCGATTTTCGAACAACACCCTTTGGAAGAGGGCGAAGAACTGTATCGAGGCTCAGTTGTTTGAGATGAAGAGAACCATTGGTAGGTGGAGTCAAGGGAGATTGTTGGACCAACGAAGGAGGTATCGCATCAACCTTCTGTTTGGAGGAAGAATAATCTTTGGCTTGAGTGGTAAGTGTGATGTCATTTTTCTTTGAATCTCCTGTACACATTAAGACATAGAATGTATTGTGGGGGGTAGGTTGGTCATGAATGATCAATTGGGCTTGTTGTTGAGAAGGGAAGGGTTGTGACAATAAGACTGGAGTGGGTGGTTTCGTGGTCCCATGAAGGACCTTAGTAACCTTGACTTGTCATGGACAATCCTTAGTGTAGTGATCATCACCACAGATAAGACAAGGGTATCGAGGTTTGCTCTTATCCCTATCATCAATAGGTGGTGTTTTGGTTCTCTCTACTTGCAAATTATTTTTGTCCTCCTTATTCTTACCCTTTCCCTTTCTGGATTTGTTTTTACCAGTGGGGGTAGATTGAACAACATTTACCTCAGAAGTCTTGCTGATGGGAGGGGTAGGAGATGGAGCATTTTGAACATTATAAGAAATGGGTTTGGGGTTATTGTTAGAGGTTTGGACGGAATGAGGTTGGGCACGGAAATTTCCAATCACACCGTTGGCTGCATGAGAAGCAATAGGAGTAGTTGAAGTGGCAGAAGTACAAGGATGAGGTGCATCAGGGAGTAAGTCGTAAAGAGTACCCATTTGTGAGTAAAAAATAATTTCTTCACAAGGGGGAAGAAAAGAGAATCAGTGAGGGTTATGATCCCGAGGTAACTTGTCAATATGAAGTATTTCTGGAATAGATTCATCAAAAGGAAAAATTGGGGAAATGCAGTCGATTGCAGATGACAAGGAACTCAATCATGATTGCATCGAGGAAATGTCAGGTGCCAATAGATTTAGGTCATTCGATGAGGGGGATAGGATAGAAATGTATGATGTTTTGGCTAGACGAAGTGGCACAACGTCACCTAGTGAATCGAATGCCAACGGATGAGGTAAAATCCAAGCGTCAGATGATTCCAAAGATTGATAAGCCGTGGTCGAAATCATATCGACGGTGGAAATATGATGGGTAGTCAGTGGAAGTGGTGTAGGGAAGGTACCCATGAGGCTAGAATCTTTCAGTAAGCCAACACCAATGCTTTCATACGTGATCTTATGGTCTCCCAAGAAAGGAATATTGTTGGTAGTAGGAACGCGAGCATCGGTCGTGTAGAAATCCAATTGATCAACAGTGACAATTTTTCCCTAGTGAGGAAATTGGACACATCGGAAAACTGACGAGGCAATGACAGTCATAGCATAAATCCAACTTCTTCCAAGTAACAAGTTGTAATCGAGGGGAGAATCGACCACCTCAACATCACCAATGACATTTTTTCCACCCAATTGAATGGGCAGGGACTGTAAAATCCCATGGGGATGAAAACCTCACCCATCGAAGGCGCGTAACATTGTTGGGGATTTGTTGAGTGCTGGTGATTTTAAACCATTCCAACATGCCAAGGACATGACACAAGTCAAGGCTCCCTCATCCAAAATAGTTCGGTGGATTTGTTGGTTGTGAACAACAACATCAACTTGGAAAGAAAGTTGGTGGGAGAGTCGAGACACATAATTTTCCAGGTTAAACATGATATGGTTGGACGACTTAGGATGAATAGCGCCAAGAGAAGCCAAGAGCGTTCTACGTTGACTAGGGTAGTGCTGTAGAACTTCTAATGTAGAAATAGCACACGGTTCTTGAGCCAAATCTTCAACAATGTTGTAGTTCTAGGCGGCACGTGAACTAGGATTAAAGGTGGCCTTGTGGATAGTGCTCTTAGTAGGGCGTAAGATAGAGTCGAACATGGGTTTTTTAATCTGGAGTGGTCTAGAGGGAGGATTAACCGATGGAAGACTAACAGAGGATATGCCTTAGAGCGAGTGGTCAAATTGATCCCATTAAACATATAAATATGTGCACTTGACGAGGCCTCATCATTAGGATCGCTAGAACTGCCCCCAGGAGAGGGGGTTTGAGCAACCATGGATTGCTGCTATGGAAAAGGTTGAGTAAGCACAACGGGTTGTGACTTCCCTTGGAAAATTTTGGCCACTTCATTGCGAAGTGGACAGTCTTGAGTGTAGTGATCATCACCACAAATGATACACGAGAATTTTAGTTTCCATTGTGGTTTCTTTTCAGTAGAAGGTGTTTGATTTTTTGGTTTTTCATTGTTATTTTTTGATTTATTCTTTGTCTTCTTCTTACCTTTGGATTGTTGTGAAGGGGCTGATTGAACTGCATTCACCTCAGAAATATGAGTTTGGAGGTAGGTAGTGGAGAGTGTAGTTGATTGGTAAAAATATTGAGTTTTTATGGAATCGATAACACCATCCGCATGAGATGAGGATGACGGCTTAGATGGATCAGTATTAGCTCAAGCATCGTTCAAAATAAAATCATAAAAAGTACCAGATTGGGAATAAACCAAATCTAAATACTGAGCCCGAGCAATGGCTTGTTCCTCTGTGACCGCACCACCCATAGTGACATCGCGAGCGATCGGGGGTAATGGTGATTTAGTAAACCATTCCGCCAAGAGAATGTCAGGAATGACTGCCTTGATCATCCTTTGTCGTTGCCTCCACTGATGAATATGGTCAGAGATATGCATGGAGTTGGTTTGACGAAGGGAGGTCAAGAGTTCAGTACCCATCTCGTAGTGAATAGGCAGTTGAAAGTGCATGAGGAAAGACATGGCAGGGGAATTGAAATGATGAAAAGAAGCACGTGGTAGTTCAATATACCACTTTGTTGCCGAACCGGTAAGTGTTTGCTGGAAAAGACACAAACGTATATAATCATCCATGAGGGAGTTTGATGAACACCACAAATGGAAAGTCATCACATGGTTGTTTGGATCTTCGCCATGGTTTTCGTCAAATTTCAGAATATCAGAAGGAGGATTAGCTGGAATGACTGACCAAACTAGTGAATGAGAAATAGGATCATTAGTTAACTGAGACAAGTCTGGGAGATTCATAGTCGCAAGGAAAGGTAGTTGTTGATTAATGTGCAAATGATACTGGTGTGGCATAGGAACACTAGTAGGACCATAGAATGGGTTAGGTGGATAGTTGTAACCAGTAGTCCTCCTACATACGGTTGTTGCTGGTTAGGATAAGAAGGATTCAATGGTGCATGAGAAACATTGGCATAAACAGGTGGGTTCTGAACATTATAGGCCGGGTGATTTATTTGCCTGTGAGGGGGATAAACATTTTTCCCTTCAGAATAGTAAGGATTAGATCTTGAAGGAGGATACACATGAGGCCCATGAGGAGGATAAGACTGTGGTCCCGGAGAACTCCAGGTGGTGTTTGGGATGCCGTCTGGATAAGATTTCCCGTACGATGTTTCGGATGGGACAAGATTGGATACTCCTCCTAGTGGGTTATTATACAAGTACCCCCCAATGTGGGGTTGAGTAAAAGTGCCTTCTGAAGACACTCCCGAGGATTGTGAAGGGTTTCCAACAAATGAGGGTTGTCCCCCTGCGAGTGGTGGATTTATGACCGGGGTATGACTGACAAACGGAGGTTTCCCTCCAGGAGGAGCATGAAAAGGGGGTTGTCCCCTAGGAGGGGTAGGCCCACCATGGAAATGTATTCCTCCAGGAGGGAAAGGTGTTTTGGATGGTGGTTTCCCTCCACCCAATTGTTTTTGGCCAATAGGGGTCTGTGTTCTTGGGTGAGAAGATGTCCCAGCAAGATCATGTGGAACATGTGGATCTGTAGAGTAAAATCTTGTAGAAATGGGGGTAGAGATTGAAGTGTTTTGGAGATGAGTAGAGGTGATGAGTCTAGCATTAGGATGGACTTGTGTTGGTGTGACAATAGGGTTAATAAATTGATCGAATGGGTGATTCATGGTTTGACCAAATGGTCATGTTTGACTAGGAGGGTCATGAGGTTGAAAGGGTTGTTGAAAGGATTAGAAATGTTCATAGAGATTGCGTCCCGATGAAGTCCTCCATATAGAAGGAGCTGGGGTGGGATTGGTTTCTACTGCGGTTCTAGGATGAACAAGAGTCCTATACTCCTCACCAAAGATTGGTTCTGTGGATCCCATGTATGTTTCGGTAAAGATCCTCTCCGGTAATCATGGGACCTCTTCGTTTATGATGTTCCCAAGGGATTCTAAACAAACTAAAATTGGTTTGAGAGGGGTTACCGACACATACGTAGTGGGATTTGCAACCGTAATAAAAGAATATCCTGGGTTATCTAACGAAGGAGCAATAACACTTCCAGTGTCGGATTGATTTTCTACCTCTCTAGAGCAGTTGTCTTCTAGTGGGTTAAGAGGTAAGGGTTGATAGCCTTTCGGAGGCAGCCCTTGCATCCTATGTGATCGGCAAAGACCTTTATCGTCTATGGGCTCAATTGTGGAGAATAATAGAACACACTAGAAATCTAGGGCCACCTAATAAAAAGAAACAGTATACACTAATAAAATCTAGGAATCAACCAAGCAAACAACTTCTCTTGATGATCGTACTAGTTGGTGATGAAATCAAACATCGCGTGATCAAGTTGAGAAGGGGCTGGGATATGGTGGAACTGTTACAATGGTGACCTGCTTAACAGACTTTCACCTTGGTGCAAGCTTCCATGTAGTAATTGTGGATTTACCCTCCAAGGAGCCTGAGTGAGTCTGACCAATGTCTGTTCCAGGTACAGTGAGACTTCCCTTCACCGTCACCTTGTGTAAGTGCCTAAAGATTATGGAAACTAAGGACACCAATTCACAGTAATTCCCTGGGCAGGTACAGTCGAAAATCTGATCTAAAACATATGGGCAGGATAACAAGTCCAAAATCAACCCGAGAGGCTCCCATACATAATCGTGGGTATACCTTCTAGTGACCCCCAATATACGATCCGACCACTACAAACAGTTGAACCATGGAGGGATAATCTCCATAATTTGCCCGAATTGGACCTCATGCGTAACCCTTGTGTGAGAGGGGGATCCTAGAAAACTAATACAACAATTGGATTTGAATCTCCCTAGCTTAGGATGCTAATGTTTGTTTTAAAAATTTTGGAGAGTTGTAATCACAGCCTAATCCAAAGTGCTAACCCTAATCTACTGTTGGTGGAAGATCCTAAAAACAAAAATGTTCTAGATAATTTTTAATTAGCGTTTGTTTTCGAGCTTTTCTTTTCTCAAAGGGTGTATGAAAGTGAAACTGATGGAATGATGACTCAAATTCCCAAAAAATGCATGAAATATGATAAGAAATCGTTTCTCTTCAATGAACACCTATTTAAGGGAAAGAGAAAGAGTTGTTTTCACTATCAAACACTACTATGAAATGTCATCAATCAATTGGTTCTCATTCAAATCTAATGCAATGCTAAAACATTTCCAAAAACACCTTCTAATATGCAAACCAATCACTAATATGTATCTTTGTCATTTGTATGTGAATGATGATTCAATGCAAAAAGCTTCTCTTACTAACTGCCCTTTTAGATCAAGGAGATTCAGACAAGTATGAGCAAATTTCGCACACACGACACACACCCTCCTGCTGTGATTGAAACAGGATGCAAATAGAAAACAAAATATAACAAAGCAAAATCAAACAATTAAGAACAATGAAATCAAATAACTGAACAAGATGATTCATCGATTGTTGATGCCCTTCACCAGAGTTCTCGCTCAGTCCTATAGGAGACAAGAAAGTAGTGTATTGATTTCAAGCTCTCAACAACAAAAGATCAAAAATAAGGAAGAAGGCCACCAACTCTGAACAACAAGGTTCTTATTCCTCAGAAGGCAAAGGGTAAAATGTCATTTTAAAGATGTAATGAAGCATCAAGAAGTTGGCCAAAGGCAAAAACAAAGACTGAGTTGCAAAAAAATACAATTCTGGAAGGTAATTTTGCAAAACAGAGGCTGGCGCTCTGGTGTAAGGGCCAGCAGAGCATTATAAATCTCTATCCGAGACCTTTATGGAGTGCTAGCACTGGGTTAACATGGGAACCAGGCTTCAAAAACTCAGAAAAAGGTCAAAAAAAACAAAAAACTCAATCAATTTTTTGTCAATCAGGATGCATGTGATGGATTGAGGATTGGATCAACAAGTGCAATCATATATAGGGGGTGAACAAGGCCTATAGAAAACAAAGGGTAAGACAAGGTCTATGAGGAAAACCAAAAAGAAAAAGCTTTGATTCGTTCCCCAATGGAGTCACTAGTTTTTGTTGAAGGAAAATCTTCCTACGGACAGGTAGATATCCTCAGAGAGCTAGACTCTTAACTCTAAGACAGAATGTGCTTATCATGGTCATTGACTTCCTTTTAGGTCTACATAAAATAATGCATGAAGAGGAAGGAGGAAAGATGTACCTTTTACCGGTGTTTGTCCCTGCACGCTTCGACTTGAACTCTAATCTTGAGCTCCTCGATAAGCCCTGTAGACAAACAAAGTAAAAACACTTCCTATTCTATCGAGATTAGTTCAAAGTGGACCTATCTACTTAGAGACAAATTCATGTAATGTCAAACACAAATTAGAAAGAAACAGGCCAAGCATATTACATTAATGAGGACAAAATGTTACTTATAGCCATAGATGGAATGTAGCAGTTTCGTCAAGTTCTCCTTGCCTAACCTTGCTCAAAAGCTCCACGATCGGAATGACGATAGGTTTGCTGATTAGACTCCACTTCACTGTGTGTTTCCTATGAGATCACAGGTTTCATGCTTGTCATCCCTTCTCCAAATATCACTTATGAGATCATAAGTTTGGTATGATTCTCCATCCAGATCCACCTTTCACCATGAGAAAGCCTGCTTATATAGCCTTGGAGAGGCCCAACCACTTGAGATATCTTTAGGGTAAGTTGAGGAATCTCCTCCTTGAGTTAGGGATCTTCCCTAAGATCATGGCTGGACTAGGGATTCGAACCCAACTGCCTTCCAAGATTGAAAATATATTTCCCCCATTCTTCTCAACAAACCAACTGCTTCCCAAAATAGGTAGCGCTCCCTCAAAAGGGCCATCAGAGCATTATAACGCTCCCTAGTAGGCTTTAGGTGGGCATAAACACTTCCAAAAGCAGTATCACTCCTCCAAAAGGGAAGAGGTAGTGTTATAACATGCCCTGATAGTCTATAGGGGAGCGCCAACAATCCTAAGAGAGGTATAGGGGAGCGCTCTCCTCTAAAAACTTAGTTTTTTGGGTTCTTTCAGATGGCAAGAGGTTCATAATCCCAATTAACCATTCCTCCTCTTCCAAATCAAGTGTTTGATGTGTGTCAAGTGTCCTTATCATGTCGTTATAGGCACAACATAGGCATCATGGCAATATGCTTTCCTTGACACTTGCGACACTTGTGAGCAAAATGCGACACTTGCGAGCAAAATGCGACACTTGCGACACTTGTATTGATGACACTTGCGACACTATCAAAGTGAGTATTTTTTATGTGTAATAGATTGCCCCCCAAAGTATGAAGTTAGAAGACAAGAACTGATAACTGAAATGCTTTGTAGACTTTCAAGCAAGGGTATAGACGCAGAGAACTTGACAGAAGATGCACACAAACATCCAACAAATATTATGACATGTTTCAAACCCAAGGAAGGCATACCTATGCTTGGGTGATCAAGAATTGCAAGATATGGCCGCCATAAAATACACTATGGATCCATAATTGTATTAATAAAAGGTATAGCCATCGAGGATACAGTGTGGATCTATACTCTGATGACCTAAACTGATTGTAGCCATGAAGAATACACAGTGGATCTACAAGATGACAAGACATAGCCATGACCAATACAAAGTGGATCTATGCAACAATATATGTGTCATTGTTCAAAAGAAACTCCATTGCAACCTGGGCAAAGTACATATAGGAGTGATGACTCAACCCAGGGTCTTCTTACCAATCCCGATGTAGTACGAATCTAACCATGTGAATAGATGTCCTGATGTCGAACATGGTAGAAACCACTTGATTACTGATCAATGATGTAAACCATTAACAAGCACGAGGGAGATCACCATTAATGTCAATGATTCCCAAGTTACTCTAGTACATTCCAATGAATGTGAATGAATGAGCTGAAGTCAAACATCCGTGGAATCATCTAATCAGAGGTCAATGATGTAAACCCACTGTTGGACGTGAGGAGGCCTTCCATTGAGGCATGCAGTTCCCAAAGTACTAATTGGTTTCTAAATCTAGTTCCTGGACAGGAATAGACTCGTTGAAGGAGGGCCTTGATTTATCCCCCATCAATGACAGGAAATAGACACAGAGATGTAATTGGTAGATCAAATGAACATCGACTAACACAGGTATTGAGACAAGATATTTATGATGGCTAACTCTCGAGGCAGATACTTCCCTTGAACACTGAGGCACAACAACAGAAACATGACATGGACCAAAACTTGATGATGGAATGGATGCTGTGACTTACGTCAGGTGACCCAGAGGAGTGGAAGAAACTGAAAGGATTGGCTCAGTGTAGAGGTTCAGTGGATTATAATGTGTGTAAAAGACAAAGTGCCATGTTTAAGGGTGACTCTAAGAGTTACTTGGTAATGTTCTCAAAAAATGCTTGGCTTGCTTCCTTCATTTTTCCCCCCCATCCAGATAGACGAGTACCTCTTTAATTTAACGAGCTTGAGGAGGGTAACACATGCTCAATATAACTCACCTTCGGTAAGTTTCTTTTCCTTTGTTTAATGAACTAGAAGAAGTAAGGGTTCAATTCCATATGGGCCTGTCGATATTTGTTTTAACGAGTCCAAAGATAGAGAACTCGAAGGTTTTTCATGATTTTAGAGTCTAGAAAAACACTTAAAAGAGAACTCTCTTAGTTCCCTTTTTGTAAAGTAGTCTGACGAGACCGAAAAAGAGATAAACTATTGCTCAACAGATGTTTTATTCAAATACTTTAACGAGCATGAAGAGAACAAGGTTGCTCAACAATGTTTTCATCTTTAGAGAGTCTGAAAAGAACTTAAAGGTGACTCCAATGTTGTCCTTTTTTGTAATATTAGTCTCGTGAGGTCGAAAAAGAGATAAAATATCACTCGAAAGATGCCCTTTCAAACCTTTTAATGAGTGGGAAAGGAAGCAAGATCACTCAACGATCTTTTCATGTTTAGAGAGTCTGAAAAGAGCTTAAAGGAGACTCTAGGGGGATCCTTTTTTGTGTATCCATACAGGTCCTAAAAAGAGACAAAATTCTACCTGGATGCATTCTCATGTATTTTCGAGTACGAGAAAGAACAAAGACTAAGCTCGGTATGCCCCCAGCATGAAAGCTAGTGGCTTAACTCCAAAATGATCATCAAAGGCTGGAGACATTCCCTCCAAGCTTCAATTCATTCATCAGCTCTGAGGTTGTCACCAATTTCTCTAGTAGATGAGAAAAAGGAGAAGGGTGGATGAAAAGAAGGTTCAAGAGAGGTGTCGGTTTCATTTTTTAACGAGCTTGACACAGGAAAGGAACTATGCTCAAAGCCCTTGTTTCATTTTTTTAACGATCTTGCCACAGAGAAGAGAAACTATTCTCGTGGTTTCGTCTGGATCATGGCTTCCAAGAGGATAATGCTCTGGAAGGGTACCATGTCAAAGGATAAAATGTGGTCATGGCCTCCAGGAGATCTTCACTAGATGGAATATAATCACTCGAGAAGGAACACATGTCGAGGGTCACAATAGGAGTAAGGAGATCAGGCTCCAATAATCCTACCAAACAAATTACCATGTCCACTACCAGATCCAAATCAACGAAAGTTGAAAGCATGGGAGACGATGGAAAATCAACACCAGGAGGGGAGATAGACTATATATCTGCCCAAATTTCTTCATGAGGGGGAAGAAAAGAGAATCAGTGACGGTTATGATCCCAAGGTAACTTGTCAATATGAAGTATTTCTAGAATAGATTCATCAAAAGGAAAAATTGGGGAAATGCAGTCGATTGCAGATGACAAGGAACTCAATCGTGATTACATCGAGGAAATGTCAGGTGCCAACAGATGTTGGTCATCCGACGAGGGAGATAGGATAGAAATGTATGATGTTTCGGCTGGACTAAGTGGCACAACGTCACCTAGTGCATCGAATTCCAACGGATGAGGTACAATTCAAGGGTCAGATGATTCCAAAGATTGATAAGTCACGGTTGAAATCATATCGATGGTGGAAATATGATGGGTAGTCAGTGGAAGTGGTGTAGGGAAGGTACCCATGAGGCTAGAATCTTTCAGTAAGCCAACACCAACGCTTTCATACATGATCTTGTGGTCTCCCAAAAAAGGAATATTGTTGGTAGCAGGAACGCGAGCATCGGTCGTGCAAAAATCCAACTGATCAACAGTGACAATTTTGCCCTGATGAGGAAATTGGACACATTGGAAAACTGACGAGGCAACGACAGTCATATCATAAAACCAACTTCTTCCAATTAACAAGTTGTAATCGAGGGGAGCATCAACCACCTCGACATCAGCAGTGACAGTTTTTCCACCCAATTGGATGGGCAGGGACTGTAAAATCCCATGGGGATGAAAACCTTGCCCATCGAAGGCATGTAACATCGTTGGGGATTTGTTGAGTGTTGGTGATTTTAAACCTTTCCAACATGCCAAGGACATGACACAAGTCGAGGCTCCCTCATCCAGAATAGTTCGGTGGATTTGTTGGTTGTGAACAACAACATCAACTTGGAAAGCAAGTTGGTGGGAGAGTCGAGACGCATAATTTTCTAGGTTAAACATGATATGGTTGGATGAATTAGGATCAATAGCACAAAGAGAGGCCAAGAGAATTCTACGTTGAATGGGGAAGTGTTGTAGAACTTCTAACATAGATATAGCACACGGTGCTTGAGCTAAATCTTCAACAATGTTGTAGTTCTGGGCAGCACGTGAACTAGGATTAAAGGTGGCCTTGTGGATAGTGCTCTTAGGAGGGCGTAAGATAGAGTCAAACATGGGTTTTTCAATCTGGAGTGGTCTAGAGGGAGGATTAACCGATGGAAGACTAACGGAGGATGATGATGGATTCGGTAAAGTACCCGTACCGTTGGTGTCTTTTCCTTTGTCAGGGTTACCCAGTGTGTCGTATGCCTTAGAGAGAGTAGTCAAATTGATCCCATTAAACATATAAATATGTGCACTCGATGAGGCCTCATCATTAGGATCTCTAGAATTTCCCCCAGGAGAGGGGGTTTGAGCAACCATGGATTGCTGCTGTGGAAAAGGTTGAGTAAGAACAATGGGTTGTGACTTCCCTTGGAAAATTTTGGCCACTTCATTGCGAAGTGGACAGTCTTGCGTGTAGTGATCATCACCAAAAATGATACATGGGAATTTCAGTTTTCGTTGTGGTTGCTTTTCAGTAGCAGGTGTTTGATTTTTTGGTTGTTCGTTGTTATTTTTTGATTTATTCTTTGTCTTCTTCTTACCTTTGGATTATTGTGAAGGGGTAGATTGAACTGCATTCACCTTAGAAATATGAGTTTGGGGGGAGGTAGTGGAGAGTGTAGTTGATTGGGAAAAATATTGAGTTTTGACGGAACCAATTACACCATCCACATGAGATGAGGATGACGGCTTAGATGGATCAGTATTACCTCGAGCAGCGTTCAGAAGAAAATCATACAAAGTACTAGATTGGGAATAAACCAAATCCAAATACTAAGCCCGAGTGATGGCTTGTTCCTCTGTGACCACACCACCCATAGAGACATCGCGAGTGATTGGGGGTAACAGTGATTTAGTAAACTATTCTGCCAAGAGCATGTCAAGAATGACTGCCTTGATCATCCTTCGTCATTGCCTCCACTCATGAATATGGTCAGAGATATGTACAGAGTTGGTTTGATGAAGGGAGGTCAAGATTTTAGTACCTTTCTCATAGCGAATAGGCAGTTGAAAGTGCATGAGGAAAGACATGGAAAGGGAATTGAAATCATGAAAAGAAGCACGTGGTAGTTCAATATACCACTTTGCTACCGAATCGGTAAGTGTTCACTAGAAAAGACACAAACGTATAGAATCATCCATGAGGGAGTTTGATGAACACCACAAATGGAAAGTCATCACATGGTTTTTTGGATCTTCGCCAGGGTTTTCATCAAATTTCAGAATATTAGAAGGAAGTTTAGATGGAATGAATAGCCAAACCAGTGAATGAGAAATAGGATCATTAGTTAACCGAGACAAGTCTGGAAGATCCAGAGTCACAAGGAAAGGTAGTTGTCGGTTAATGTGCGAATGATACTGGTGCAGCATAGGAAGACCAGTAGGACCATAGACTGGGTTAGGTGGATAGTTGTAACCAGTAGGTCCTCCTACATACGGTTGTTGCTGGTCAGGATAAGAAGGATTCGATGGTGCCTGAGAAACATTGGCATAACCCGGTGGGTTCTGAACATTATAGGCCGGGTGATTTATATGCCTGTGAGGAGGATAAACATTTTTCCCTTGAGAATAGTAAGGAGTAGATCCTGGAGGTAGATACACATGAGGCCCATGAGGAGGATAAGACTATGGTCCCAGAGAACTCTAGGTGTTGTTTGGGATGCCGCCTGGATAAGATTTCCCGTAAGATGTTTTGGAAGGGACAAGATTGGATACTCCTCCTATTGGGTTATTATACAAGTGCCCCCCAATGTGGGGTTGAGTAAAAGTGCCTCGTAAAGATACTCCCCAGGATTGTGAAGGGTTTCCAGCAAACAAGGGTTGCCCCCCTGCCAGTGGTGGATTTATGACCAGGGTATGACTGGAAAACAGAGGTTTCCATCCAGGAGGAGCATGAAAAGGGGGCTAACCCCTGGGAGGGGTAGGCCCACCATGGAAAGGTATTCCTCTAGGAGGGAAAGGTGCATTGGATGGTGGCTACCCTCCAGCCGGTTGTGTTTGGCCAATAGTGGTCTATGTTCTCAGGTGAGAAGATGTCCCAGCAAGATCATGTGGAATATGTGGAGCTGTAGAATAAAATCTTGTAGAAACGGGGGTAGAGATTGAAGTTCTTTGGAGATGAGTAGAGGTGATGAGTCTAGCATTAGGATGGACTTGTGCTGGTGTGACAGTAGGGTTAATAACATGATCAACTGGGTGATTCATGGTTTGACCAGATGGTCATGTTTCACTAGGAGGGTCATGAGGTTGAAAGGGTTGTCGAAAGGATTCGAAGTGTTCATAGAGATCGCATCCCAATGAAGTCATCCATACAGAACAAGAAGGGGTGGGATTGGTTTCTACTGCGGTGCTAGGATGAACAAGAGTCCTATACTCATCACCAAAGATTGGTTCTGTGGATCCCATATATGTTTCAGTAAAGATCCTCTCCAGTAATCATGGGACCTCTTCATCTATGACGTTCCCAAGGGAGTCTAAATGAACTAAAAGTGGTTTGAGAGGGGTTACCGACACAGATGTAGTGGGATTTGCAACCGTAGCCAAAGCATCTTCTGGGTTATCTAACGAAGGAGAAATAACACTTCCAACATCGAATTGTTTTTCTACCTCTCTACGATAGTTGTCTTCTAGTGGGTTAAGAGGTAAGGGTTGATAGCCTTCTGGAGGTATCCCTTGCTTCCTATGCGATCAATGAAGACCTTTATCATCTATGGGCTCAATTGTGAAGAATAACAGAACACACTAAAAATCTAGGGCCAACTAACAAAAAGAAACAACATATGCTAATAAAATCTAGGAATCAACCAAGCAAACATCTTCTCTCGATGATCATAATAGTTGGTGATGAAATCCAACGTCGCATGATCAAGTCGATAAGGGGTTGGGATATGGTAGAACAGTTACAATGGAAACATGCTTAACGAACTTTCACCTTGGTGCAAGCTTCCACACAGTAATTGTGGATTTACCCTCCAAGGAGACTAAGGGAGTTTGACCAATGTCTGTTCCAGGTACAGTGAGACTTCCCTTCACCATCACCTTGTGTAAGTACCTAAAGATTATGGCAACAAAGGACACCAATTCGCAGTGAGGCCCTGGGAGGGTACAGTAAACAGTCTGATCCAAAACGTATGGGTAGGATAATAAGTCCAAAATCAACCCAAGAGGCTCCCACACATAATCGTGGGTATACCTTCCAGTGACCCCCAATATACGATCCGACCACTACAAAAAATTGAACCACAGAGGGATAATCTTCATAATTTTCTCGAATGCAACCTCGTACATAACCCTTGTGTGAGAGGGGGACCCCAGAAAACCAATATGACAATTGGATTTGACTCTCCCTAGCTCAGGATGCTAATGTTTGTTTTAAAAACTTTGGAGAGTTGTACTCACAGCCTAATCCAAAGTGCTAACCCTAGTCTACTGTTGGTGGAAGATCCTAAAAACAAAAATGTTCTAGATAATTTTTAATTAGCATTCATTTTAGAGATTTTCTTTACTCAAAGGGTTTATGAAAGTGAAACTGATGGAATGATGACTCAAATTCCCAAAAAATGCATGAAATATGATAAGCAATCATTTCTTTTCAATGAACGCCTATTTAAGGGAAAGAGAAAGAGTTGTTTTCACTATCAAACACTAGTATGAAATGTCCTCAATCAATTGGTTCTCAATCGAATCTAATGCAATGCTAAAACATTTCCAAAAACACCTTCTAATATGAAAACCAATCACTAATATGTATCTTTTTCATTTGTATGCAAATGATGATTCAATGCAAAAAACTTCTCTTACTAACTGCCCTTTCAGATCAAGGAGATTCGAACAAGTATGAGCAAATTTCGCACACACGACACACACCCTCTTGCTGTGATTGAAACAAGAAGAAAACAAAAAACAAAAGATAGAAAAGAAAAATCAAACAATTAACAACAATGACTTCAAAGAATCGAACAAGATGATACACCGATTGTTGATGCCCTTCACCAGAGTTCCTGCTCAGTCGGATAGGAGAGAAGAAAGCAGTGGATTGATTTCAAGCTCTCAACAACAAAAGCTCAAAAATAAGGAAGAAGGCCACCAACTCTGAACAACAAGGTGCTTATTCCTCAGAAGGAAGAGGGTCAAATGTCATTAGAAAGATGTAATGAAGCATCAAGAAGCTGGACAAAGGAAAAAATAGAGACTGAGTTGCAAAAAAATACAATTCTGGAAGGTAATTTTGAAAAAATGAGGTTGGCGCTCTGGTGTAAGGGCCACCAGTGTGTTATAAAGCTCTATCTGAGACCTTTAGGGAGTGCTGGCACTGGGCTAACATGGGCACAGGGGCTCTAGGCTTCAAAAACTCAGAAAAAGGTAAAAAAAACCAAAAACTCAATCAATTTTTTGTCAATTAGGATGCATGTGATGGATTGAGGATTGAATCAACAAGTGAAATCATATATAGAGGGTGAAAAAGGCCTATTAAAAAAAAGGGTAAGACAAGTTCTATGAGGAAAACCAAAAAGAAATTTTTTTGATTCGTTCCCTAGTGGAGTCGCCAGTTTCTGTTGAAGGAAAATCTTTCTGTGGACAGGTAGATATCCTCAGAGAGATAGACTCTTAACTCTAAGAAAAAAAGTGTTTATCATGGTCATCGACTTCCTTTTAGGTCTACACAAACTAATGCATGAAAAGGAAGGAGGAAAGACGTACCTTTTATCGGTGTTTATCCCTGCACGCTCTGAGTTGAACTCCAATCTTGAGCTCGTCGATAAGCCCTGTAGGCAAACAAAGTACAAACACTTCCTATTCTATCAATATTAGTTCGAAGTGGACCTATCTACTTAGAGACAAATTCATGTAATTTCAAACACAAATTAGAAAGAAATAGGCCAAGCATATTACATTAATGAGGACAAAATGTTACTTATAGCCATAGATGGAATGTAGCAGTTTCGTCAAGTTCTCCTTGCCTAACCCTTGCTCAAAAGCTCCATGATCGAAATGAAGATAGCTTCGCTGATTAGCCTCCATTTCATTGTGTGTTTTCTATGAGATTATAGGTTTCATGCTTGTCATCCCTTCTCCAAATATCACTTATGAGATCATAAGTTTGGTATGATTCTCCATCTAGATCCCCCTTTCACCAGGAGAAATCCTTCTTATATAACCTTGGAGAGGCCCAACCACTTGATATATATTTAGGGTAATTTTACGATTCTCCTCCTTGAGTTAGGGATCTTCCCTAAGATCATGGTTGGACTAGGGATTCGAATCCAACTGCCTTCCAAGAATGAAAAGATCTTTCCCCCATTCTTCTCAACAAACCAACTGCTGCCCAGAATAGGTAGCACTCCCTCAAAAGATCCATCAAAGCATTATAGCGCTCTCCAGTAGGCTTTAGGGGGGTTCCAACACTCCCAAAAGTAGCAGCGCTCCTCCAAAATGGCAGAGGTAGTGTTATAACGCTCCTTGATAGTCTATAGGGGAGCACCAACATTCCTGAGAGAGGTATAGGGGAGCGCTCTCCTCCAAAAACTTAGTTTTTTGGGTTCTTTCAGATGGCAAGAGGTTCATAATCCCATTTAACCATTCCTCCTCTTCCAAATCAAGTGTTTGATGTGTGTCAAGAGTCCTTCTCATGTCGTTATAGGCACGACATAGGCATCATGGCAGTATGCTTTCCTTGACACTTGCGACACTTGCGAGCAATATGCGACACTTGTGAGCAAAATGCGAAACTTGTGACACTTGTAATGCTGACACATGTGACACTATCAAAGTGAGTATTTTTTATGTGTAACAGCCTGCTTGGTGAAATTTTCCACCAACAGGAATCTGGTAATTTGGTGTGAACGACGAAATGGTGCCACTAGGATCACTGCCTTTGATAGAGGATGGAAGAAGTCCTCTGAAAGGGGGTGGAGGAGGTGTTGCAATGAAACTGGGAATATGGTGCCCAGAAGGAGTGGAACTACCAAGAGTCCTGGATGTGGTTTGTGTAGGAGAGGGAATAGAAGCATTCAATGCATGATATCCAGGTGGAAGTGTTGGGGTGACTTTAGGAGAAAGCGGTGTGCCAATGGGGGCTTGGCTAGCCATGGTAATCCCAGTGTGAGGACTCGTAGTATCTATGTAATGGACCATTTGTAGAGGGAGAGTCAAGATGTGGTTAGCTCGCGGAGCTTCTGTACCAGGAAAATAATAAGCAGTAGTAAAAGGTATTGCATTTGGATTAGATGTTTCGGGAAGCTCAGGTGTGATAGTGATATCAACACCTGCTCTTGAGCCAAAGAGATCCCATCTAAAAATGCCAATGGTCCAAAAAGGATCTTGACCCTTAGGTCTAGGGAAAGGTCCAGTAGAATGACAACCTTTCAAATTTGAGAATGACAACTAAGTCTCCGAAAGAATTCACTGAAAGAGATCCCATCTAAAAATGCCAGTGGTCCGAAAAATATCTTGACCCATCAAATCTGAGAAGTCAGTAGAATGACAACCATACAAATGCCAACTCATTTTCTAGAAGATCCCCTTCTAGAACCTTCGTGACCTCTTCTTCTTTCCAAGCTTAAAAATATGTTCGCACCCTATATATGGAGCAGACTGCGAGAAGTTTGCACCCTAAGTGTGGGTGGCCTAAAAGAATAAAGGATTATCACACCCTAGACCATAGGAAGCCTGTGAACTCATTTAAAAATATGTTTTTGGAAGAATATAGGAACCACTCTTCTCAGGCAAAAAGTCCTTGTTTGGAACCTGAATACATAACTGTTGAAACATCACCAGAGTGACCAAAATCATGTGTAACAATTCTCTCATTAAATCAAGTGTGAAACAATACTTTTTGTCATGTCCTACAAACTTAGAAAAATCACAAAATAATCTTTTGGAAGTGCTCTGATGTTTTTGCATCAAGGGACAAGTGGTTGGATGATTACCCATCGTTTTTAATATCTCATGCCATTCCCCTCCTCGTGAGGCCAAGGGTTTTGGGGCTCCTGTATCCAAATAATATTTAAAGGATGGACACTCATTCTTATGATGGCCTTCCTTTCTGCACATAACACACCAGACTTCATCGTGCTTTTCCTTCCCTTTAGCAATCTCCTGTGACTGAATTGTCAATGTTGCTAACTATGATTGAACCTGAGCCATTCTCTCCTATAGGGGATGCTTCCAACTTCATGGAAATATCTAGTGCTTATGAATGCGATGTAATATTTTGTTGTGTCAATGGGAATTGTATACGTGGTAACAATCCTGCAATGAACCATTCACTATGCTACTCATATGAAATCTTTATCACACAACAACATCTTGTTCCAACTTCATAACCCCTTTATCACACAACAACATCTTATTCCAAGAATATAGTGATTTCAAATATCTTCCATATGTACCTTTAAATAAATCTTTTAAAAAAAAACTATATGATTAGGTACAATCTATAGAAAACTCAATAATATAACCCCCCAATATACTATCCATCCATAAATCAACTACGCGTGATATACAAAACTATAGTATTAACTTGTTGAATCAACATAAGGGTCCAACGCCTCAACAAAACAATCTATAATGTTCCATTCCTTTCAGCTAACCTTTGTAACCACTTGGCCAAAACTATTCGGAAATCAACAAAGAAAATATGATGTAAGTCTGTAAAAGAATACCTCTATAACCACTTCTTCGAGTTGATCCCTGGGTTCTTATTCTGATCTTTGGAAAACTCACACTCCTTTTCCTCTAGCCACCGTCCTATATCTTCCTTAGTCATCCTCCACATTCCCCTCAATAAAAGATCCTAGTCACAACAAGAGAACCATTTGTTGGCATGTAGTGGGAAGACCCAGGGTTCAACTTGAATTCACCAACAAAACCCTCAAATACCGGCCCTTTCAGCATCATCCGAAAGTAGGTGAAGTCTCATCTGAGGTATCTATGGGAACTTTAGGAACTGATTTTTTGTAGTGATGAAGGGATGGGAGGATATCCTCATAATCATTATACATAGAAATTTTTCATTATATCTTATATTAGGTGCACAAAAACATAATAACATGTAACATATTCATAACAATATAAAATTTATCATATGCACAATAAATAGAACAATCACATCATAACACATAGACACCATGATTTAACGTGGTTCACCCAAGATGGGCTACGTCCACAATGATCGACTTATTATTATATTATTTAGGACATCCATTACAAAATATGTGCATTGCGCTCATACATTATTCCCTTGCCATTCTCCTATCCCTCTATCTCTCTCTTTTGCACTTCACTCTTACCTATATTGCATACCTTGCATACATTCCATTAAATACCTTTCTTACATCTCATTTTCTCCTCCTATTTATCCCAAGACCCTTACATATTTATACAATTATAATAGGTCTTATCCTGTATCAATGGACCCAAAATTTCTAATGGATTCTAATGTTATTCCTTCCTTTGCACACGCTGATCCCTGAAAGTTCACCAACTATCTTTCCTTCTTTTGTGCATGTCACACAGTTCCCAAAATTGGTTCCACAATCCTATCCCAATAGTTTTGGAGTGATATAGGGAAGTGGTAAAACCTGAGGGACTACAGAGTAGAGAAGGGGGTAGACTTCCTTGGTTTCTACAGACTGAGGGGAATGTGATATTGTTGGTTGGAATTGCTACAAGAGTTACTAAACTATGAAATTATTATGTATGTTTTTTAGGCCGAACTTCCTTTGTATATATGTTTTGGGTTGGAGTGTCTATGTGATATTAGGTCAGAGAGCCTACATGTTGATTAAAGGCCACATAGCCTATCATTGTTATATGTATGTACACCCGTATGGTGATGTGCACTTAGGAAAGAACACAAATAAGGGGGAGGGGGTGTAACATTCCTTGTTTTAATCCTTGTAAATTGTAATTTAATTGTGCAATTGTGATTTAGGATGGTGAGCCAGTAATTTTTTGGGTCGGAGAGCCTATATCAATTAAAGGTTAGAGAGCTTAGTATTGCAATATGTACATACATTGATTAATAAAAATACATTGTTGGATACAATATGAGAGGGATGATAATGCTGTGGGGGAATGATTCCATAGGAGAGGGGGATAAAGGAGGTCTACGGGAAAACCCATATCATTTTCCTAAGTTAATGTGTCATTACCATGTAATCCTTCTTTTAATTATTAGATACTCAATCATTGAGTTCATGTTAGAGGTTGGGTGAGGGAGTCAAATCAGCTAGTTATGACAACATGGGCTAAGTACAAGAAAGCATGGGAGAAGTGTGAGAGTCAAGCAATCATCTTAGGGAAGAGTGGGGGTCAAGGAAGCATGGAGGAGGAGGAAAAGGAAGTTCGAGTAAGAGAGATGACAATTTTTATTTTTGGATAGCGAGGGGAAGTTGGGTGCTATAAAAGAGCACCAACCCTGTTGTGTATGAGAACAACCATGAGAGGGATAAGTTTTATACTATAAATGTTGGTTGTGTGCCGGTAATATAAGTTGTGTCACTACAAGGAGAACACCTTGTAGAAGAGGTTTTTGTAGATATTTTTATTGTTAAAATATTGGGCAAACTTTTCAAAAAACCGTTTTCTACAACCTCTATTATCCATAGTAGAGGTTTTAACAGATGTTCCCTATAACAAAAAAATTAATTTTCGTGTATATTTTAGTAGAGTTTTTTTGTTTTGTTTTTGGGTGTAGGTAACATGCACTGGTGCATACATAAACCTAGAAAGGACCAGTCCTCGTATAGTTATTATGCACTAGTTCCATGTTTGTTTGTTATATCTTGCACTAGTGCTCATATAAATATTATCCAATGGGTCATTCTTTCTTCTTATGGCACACCGATGCTCATATAATTTGTTCACAACATTGCGTATATTACAATGTGCATCAGAGGGAAGTGAAAATTTGAACATTTGAGGTGATATGTCGATGCCATTATTTGTTACTAAGAATTGATGCAAATATTATATGTAAATCACATTGTATATTGTAATCACGTGCATATTAATATTTTCAAATGATAAATATAATCACGTGTTATGTCATTTAAAGTAACGATAATTTTTCACAATTTTTAGTTCAATGCTTCAATGTAATTAATAGGAACCAATGCGTATGACTCATAAAAATGCATTGATGTCTACTTTATGGAACACACCATTTAGTGAGTTCAAAAGAATACAATGCACCAATATGTATATATTTTAATTAATTACTTTTTTTTACAAATTTTCAATTAATTATCTCAAAATGAAATATTTTTTAAAATAATATTGTTTTTATATTTTGTTATTGTATTTTGATATAATGATTGAGTTAATGTATTATCCAACAAATTACACCTATGTTATTTGTAACAATGTAAATCATCCATAATCCATATATTAATTAATCAACAACACAACATTTTACAACATTCAATAATGCAATAAAATAATAAACCCATTTTATTATATATGAATAAGAGAACCATCGTCATACAAAATGGGACAATCTAAAGGTCCACAATAATCAAAGTGAAACCAATATGTAATTGTTACACTTTTGGTAACATGTGATGCAATTGAGACAATATATCAAGTACATTAAACAAAATCCCTGATTTTCAGAGACAAATATTCCAAAACATACAGCTTGCAGTAGCATTCAATTATATATATTGTCATTCATCACTTGAATTTTTTTCATCACCCAAGCTACATCCATGCCTCATTTCATCATCACTTGTAGGTGGAATTTTACTTTGGTTATTTAACCTAACATTTACTTGAACGACTTGTTTTTTATGTTCTGCCTCTTCATGTTCCATCTACAAACATAGAAATAAAGTGTAATAAGTATATCTATATTTATATATTAGAATATACATGATTATGTAAATAAAAAAACATACAATAGTAGCAACTGCTTCATAAACAATACACATTCTTTCGAAGCCATGTTGCATGTTGTCTCTCAAAGTCTCTTATGTTGGTTGTACTCCATACTTCGTTTCCTGCATGTTTAATACACCATAAAAAAGAATAGTCAATATAACTAATATAAAGGTTTCTTGTTGTTCCATTAAATAAATGAGGGAATTTAAACAAAGTAGCTACTTCCAAATTGTTCAATTAAAACTTTATATTTCAACACATACTCACAATCCATACTTAACCCAATGTCGATGAATTCTTCAATTGGTTTTACTTTGTATATTAGCACCTATTAGAAGACATCCATGGAAGAGTGTAAATTAATTATTTAAATACAAAGATCGCAACAAATATGAAATATTAAGTAACACAGAAAATGTAAGTACTCACAAAATTTTCAATCAACATTGAAGTTGATAATATATATTTAATCTCATACTATTCATTTTGAATTCTTGTATAGATTAGCGAATTTAGAAATTGATGCCATCAATAAATTTGGTATTTACAATGTGGAGGAAATGCAACCATGGGTCACATTGTATGAAGAGAAAAAAAAGAAATGGGATAGTGACAGGAAATAATTCAGACAATTGAATGGTAGAAGCATGCTTATACTGATTATTTAGAAGATACTATGCCGAAAGTCTATCGGAGGATTTGGGTGGTTGACCATATCAAAAATAAATATGGCATGTCTATTCCTTACCCATTTGGAAAGAGTTGGATGAACTAAACATAGGGATCAGGTGCAACAACTATGTAATAATCTCTCTGAGTAACACATTCAATTTATAATGCACATTTGAATTATAACATGCATCATGTTTTTATTAATTCTTGTGTTATTAGACATATGACACCATCCTTTGTTGTCATTTTTATAGGTGCATTTGTTCCCATTTATGTGGGAATATAGAAATTATTTTCACACTGAGGATGTCGATGATGGACACATTGCAAAAGAATGTGAAGTAGAGGTTGAGTTCGACCAATCTAGTCATGTTAGCCACCGTGATCAAAATATAATAGAAGGGAATTTAGGTTACATTGGAAATTATCAAGAGTTCATGCAAGTGGACTTCTCATCTTTTCAATGTGTTGTTTTTAGTTGCAAATGGTTGGATACCTTTGACCAAAGAAATGTAAGGGAAGATCATGATAGTGTACTAATATGTATTAACTCTGAAAATGTGGGTTGAAACTAAGGAGCCTCATGTTTTCCTAAAACACTGCAACCAAGTGATTTTTACCCAGATGTGTTGGATGGGGATTGGTGGTTTGTACTGAGACATGATCCAAGATAAAAACATATTTTTGAGAAAAACAATGTTATAATTCCAATCAAGGAAGATAATCAAGGTGCTCACAACAAAGAGTGATATGTAAATGTTATGTTTCAATATTTATATTGTAGATGTGTCAATTTATTATTGGTATCTATAATTATCCAATTATGATTTTTTTTCTTCATTTTATAATGTTGGATATGAAAAGTTAACAACCATTTATAACCATCATAATGAAAATACATTAAATAGTACAAGCATAAAATGTGGTTTTGATATATTTTTATTGTTTATTATAGCAAATTTAGGTTGTATTATATTAACATATATTTATGTTAACTTTTGAATTACTAAGAATTAATTGAGATATCACAAAGTTGATGATGTATTAATATAATATAGTAGGAAAGATTTATTTTAAAGTATATTTTATTTTAAAAAAATGATGATATTAAAAAATCAAAGATAAATTTTTTATTGTTTGAAAAAATCAAAATCAAAATAAATATATACTTAATTTGATGGAACTTCTAAGGGAAATTCCAACAAAATAACTTATTGCAACATCTATGAGTTGTGGAAAAACACTTGTGGTGTTTTCATTACCAACATGGATGGTATTCCCAACCTTAACTAGTATATAACTATCATGGCCTTCACCTATTCCACTCCATCCTTTAGCTTTGTAAACATATAAACTTATATTATTTATTCTTTTTACATTCTCCTTGAAACAAGTGTAAATATAGGGAGGAAATGGAAATTCTAAAAGAGTCTTTTCTAGAGCCTAGTCACAATTGTAACACCCCATTTTTAATCCTTTGATTATATGTAAATAATGTTGATTAATGATTTCCATGCCATGGAATATAAACATTGTAAATGCATTGTTTTTGTAATTGAAATATTCTGCACAACTGATTGAAGGGTGGATCATCAAAACTATCCATGATACCATGAGAGAGGTTAGTGAGGGGGCATATAAATGCGATTCACGTGTTAAAATACCCCAAGCCACATTGAAGATTTATGTTGGGGGAAATAACCATTACTTCCCTTTATCTTAATTTTTAAGACAATCATTAAATAAATGGAAAATTGGTGGTTGAGTAAGTACTTCCAGCGTAAATGTATTAGATTGAATGTTGGTAAGTCCATGGGAATTATGGACAACCTTTAGCTACCTGGAAGAACTCGCAAACCTTCTAGGAGAATAGGAGAAGAACGCACGGGTATGTTTAGAGAAGGGGAACAGAGAGACAACAAAAAGAAGATGAGTAACATGAGAAAGTACGTTGTGCATGTGGGCATAGGAGATCTCGTGCACCAGAGGCAGAACTTATGTAGAAGAAGACATAATAGATTTGGGTAGTAGGAACCCACAAAATGACAAGGAATTTCTAAATTAAAGTATGGAATATTCCATGAGTAAGAGAAATACAAAGATGCAGAGAGTGTGGAAGAATCTCATAGGAGTGGAAGAACCCACGCATGGAGTAGACAAGAATGAGTCTTATAGAAATATTGTTTGAATGACTAGTTTGAGAAGCTAAAAACCTGACTAGAGTTGAGAGGGTCATGGGATTGAAGATGGGAGGGCATATGATAAACCTAGTGGAGGCCCTAGGCATGGTGGGTGTAATGGTTTTCAACTAGTGGTTGTGTGAAGGAGAGTGACCTTCACCTTTTCAAATTTTCCCTAAGATCCGAAGTGATTTCCCTAATGGTATCATGTCTTGGAACACGGGTGGCTAGAGTGAAAAGATCCAACACATTTGAGCCCGTGGTTGGATGGAAATGCATTCACCCTCAGTCAGTTGGGTTGGCTGCAAATTTTATAAAGATAAGTGTGTATGCATGTTTAATTGGATTAATACATGTTTCCTTTGCAAGTATTTATTCTTGTGTAGTTATGGAAATGAATGAATTGTGTATGTTTTTCACATTTGAGTGAATGAACTCTATATTTTCTTTTCAAGTTTAAGAAATATCCATATTGGTATAATGGATGTAATTTCATGTCTATGGAAAAGAGTTTATAAGGAAAGTGAATGCTTGTATTGCCTATGTTTTCCCATATGAACAATAATATATCTTTTGTATTTTGTTTTCCTATGAAAGGAAATCAAATTTATAATCTAAGGAATGAATGGTTGCATGAACTTGTAAATTATTCTCTCTGTTAAGTTCAATTCCACATAGGTTATATTCCCTATAATGCACACATATATGATCTGTAATGCCATAGCTTGGGACTTTATGAGTTGTCCTAAATTGTTGGTATGTAAAGATGGAATGGATGAAATGGGAAGTTTGTAGGATATAAATCAAGGGTATTGTTATCCCTCAATATGTTCCAGTTTATTATTGGAATGATGCCAAGGAACTCCAGGGGATAAAACTCAGGGTGAGTATTAAATCCATATGTGAAATAATGTAAATCTTGCGACATTTATTTAGTTTTTTCCTCTCTCTTTCTCAAAACTCTTGGCCCTTAAACAATCTTAGCTCATATGATAAAAAATCTTGACCCCAAGAGGCATATTTCCATGATTGTTTCATAAAAATAAGATTTAAAGGTGAGTGAAGTGGTGTATTAGAAGATAAAAAAAATAAGTGAACAAGGCACTATAGAGAATGAATCTTGTAGCTTATGGAAATAGAATAACATGCTCAGCAATTAAGAATTCAGTATTTCTAACATATGTATACATATCAATAAAACATGCTTCAAACAGTTATACATCCTCATACATTCAAATGCATGGAGGTACCATCTACATATCATTTAAATGCATAAAGAAATGACAAGAAATGGTCATTTGTTAAGAGGAAATCACTTATATGCCATGACTATACACCACACAATAACATTGAATATGTTTCATACCTTGTTGCTTGAGATTTTATTGATGGTATCTAAAACAAGAAGCCATATGAGAGGGGTGGCTTTACAAGAACCCCCCCCAAAAAAAAGAGAGTTACATACTAAAACATAATGCAAGGAATGAATCTCTTGGTGTTTGTTGCTTTTACTATCTATATGTGATTAAGGTTTATGATTTAACAACTTTGGTTGTAAGAGCCTCTTAAATTCCCCATAGTGCCAACCCTAAGAATGAGCACCTTGTATTCCTTTATAGATGTCTTAATTTGTGAGAAAACCATTCATTTGATCCAAAATTGCTTCTTGAAACTAAATATAGGTTTTTAGATCTTGATACCAGCCCTAGTTTTCCAACCAATTTTACCTAGGCTTACCACCATATTTTTAACCTATTGATGTTGTTTTGTGGAGTGTTATATTTGTCCAATTGAGCTTATTTCTTTATTATTCTAGGTGACTCAATTGAACCTTTGACTCTTGTGTTGGACATGGTCAACCTTTGAATAGTTCAAGTCGTTTTCTAGCTAGTAGGATGGATAACCATTTCCTCTCAGCTACCACCACTCCATAATGAGGAGCACCATTGACCAAATATTTTAATCCTCTTCCTCAAGATTTTCCATAGTGTTGGTCAAATTGTGAAATTTCACCTTAGGATGGACTACCAGATGTCCTACTTCTCTCAAATTTGAATTGATAAGAGTATAGAGGGACCTTCTACCATTTTTCCATTGCAGAACACATTCTCTATACATATGTAGCTAGGATGGTTCGTATTTCTCTCCTAAGGGGAGAGAATGTGTATGTGGGTCATCTCTTAAGATACCTGGCATCTGCATAACTGATGCAAACTTCCACCACCTCGCGTGGCTCATGTGACCTCCTGGTATAGGATGGTTCACACTAAGGAGTCAAATTAGCTCTTAGGCTCTTGTTGAACCCTCAAATTCTTTCTCCAAGGAATTTATCTTTTCCTTGCACAAAAAAATCACATTTGCGAGGGTCCTAATGCTCCAGCGGAGTCTTCCACGTGACCTCGGGCCAAAAACTGTGGGCTAGCTTTCAACTTTAGCAAAGAATTCGGGACTTCAAAGATTTGGGCTTCGGGAGTTCCAACTACAATACACAATATTTCCTAAATGCCGAATTCATGAACAAATGAACTATGTGGGAGATCAACGGCTCTCAACGTATGCCAAAATCTATGGTTCACAGGTATTTCTGGCCTCTGGGCTTCGAGAGTTTAACCGCTCCAACAGGTGATACCCCCGAATGTGTGAACTCTAAATTAGTAGATTGGACAATTGTTGTTCACCCCAGATCAATGATTGATCTTTACTTCGTGCTTTGGACTTCAGATCCTTTCACAACAAAACAACTTAAATCCTCTAGAGTGTCGAACTGGCGAACTCATGAAGGGTTGTGATCAATGGTCCACCTGTCCCTCATAAATGGACGATCGAGATATTCTCTGGTCTTCGGGCCTTCAAGATTTCTCGACCCAAGTAAACTTACACTCAGTTTCCTCTAGAGTGATAGATCTCTAGATTCTGAGATTTGTTGACATGTGGCTCTTTGTGCCAATGGCTAGGATCTGTTCCAGGCTTCGAAACTTTGGGAGTTCCACACACTTTTACAACAACACTTACAAATCACACGATTGTCATAATTCTAAACAACACTGGATATAGAAACATGTGTCCTCACAAATGGATGGTCCATACCCACTCTGAATTCCAAGACTTCAGGAAGATTGTCTCCTTTGCACGCAACACATGGAAATCATCAAATTCATAAAGTCTTAGGGAGTTAACACCTGTGTGACTTTCCTAGATCTGGCGGCTATGAAAGATATAATTCCTCCTCTTTGATCAAATCTCATCCACTCAACCTTGAAAATGAAAGGGTTCTTTCTCCAAAGGGTTTTGTTCAATGTCCCTCCTGATATTTATCACTCGAAATGATTTAGACTTCTGACACATACCTTATGCTCCATTGAAACTTGAAACTTGAAGATTTTTTAGAAAATCCTCCCATGCACTCCTTGCGCTCGTATTCCTTGAGTCTCTTTCAACACTTGAATGAGTGTTGGCCCTTTTCATGCCTTCCACAGGTATTCTTGAGCTTCTATACTCCACTGACTTATACGTGTACTTCTTGCACTCATTCTGCATAATTCACGTTATCTCTCATGAGTTGTCGAGCCTGAAAATGACACTGCCTTCACACTCCTTGTGTGGCCACTGTGCACTCCTTGCACCTTTTTTTTCAAAAGAGAAACAATATAAACTTATATAACAACATAGGTTCATTCATTCAATCATGAAATGCACACATAGACATATAAAACACATAAAGAAAATAACACAACATTACCCAGTTATTCACAGGTAAGCATATGCAGAGATCTGAAAGCAGTTCTCTTCTATTATATTCATTCTGAAATATTTACATAGGTTTTTACATATCTCCACTTCTTCTCTTCTTCATCAAGATAATAATAAACTCCAACAACAAATTACATTATTCTTCAACAACTCTCAACAACCTCGTTTGGGCATAGATTAGATATATTTATACATGGAGGGGATTCTCGAGCCTTCCTTCTAACTACTCTAGTGATTTCACATCATAATCAAAGAATTATACCGCTAAGAATTTTTATAATTAAATGAGCATTTACAATATAGATACGATTCGATGCTCAAAATATATACAAACCCTTAGGCATTAAAGAAATTACAATCTCCTATGATCTCATATGATGGATCAAGCCTCAAAACATTAAATGGATTTTAATTTCAATACTTTCAAAACAGTAAATGATGTGCTCCCCTTGGGATACAAAATAGTTTGAATGCACATGTTGGATGTTGAGTTTTCCTTCACCTGGCCTCATTGAACGTTGATGGCGATGCTTATGTATCATACTCATCTGGACAAAAATATTCATGGACTCTTATCCATGAGCTCCTGTACTATCCTTCCATGCTTCTGGATATTAGTTTTAGTTATCCAACTGACATCTTATGCTAGAAGATATTTCCACTTAACCACATACTCATAATAAATTTTTCGTCTGGTCTTCTTAGCAATCCTTTGATTCAAAATCTTCTCTATCTGTGGCTTCTTTGATATGGGAATCTGTGGCTTCCAATGAATCTCCTCTTGACCATATGTCCATTCTATATAATCCATCCTGTAAGGGTATAAGTCTGCTACATTGAATATTGGTGATATTCCAATGTCCTCTGGCAATTCAATCTCATATGAATTTGCAACAAATTTTCTGAGGATCTTACAAGGTCCTATATTTTTCATCTTCAACTTGTTATATTTCCCTTTCGGAAATCTTTCCTTCCTTATATGTGCTAAATCCTGATATCCAATTTCAAATTTACCTTTCTTCTCCTCTAGTCTATTATGCTTTTGTATTTCTAGCTTCTTTTCTATAGTTGTCCCTTGATCTAATCATGCAACTTTTGCATCTTTGCAGCAAAGTCCTTTTCTCTTGCGTTTTGGAATTCATTTTGTCCCAAGTCTCTTAATTCTAAAATTCCTCTTGGATGCATTCCATACACTATTTGGAATGGGATCTTACCAGTACTCCTATTCGGTGAGTCATTATATGCAAACTCTACTTGGGGAAGAATTTGATCCCACTGATTGTTATGTCCCATGAACAAACTTCTTAACATGTTTCCTAAACTTTGATTCACTACCTCAGTCTATCTGAGGAGGATATGCTAAATTGAAAAAAAAAAAATTCCCCAACTTCTTCCACAATGTCCTCCAAAAGTGTCCCACAAATTAAGTATCTTTTTTCTGAAACTATGCTCCTGGGAAACCCATGTAATCTCACAATTTCCTTGAAAACGAAATTTTCTATGTGAGTAGCATTGTTGGTTTTGTGACACGGTATGAAATTTGACATCTTCAAAAATATGTCAACTACCACAAATATTGAATCATTTCCCCTCTGGGTTCTTGGCAATCCTAGAACAAAGTCCATACTTATAGCATTCCATGGCCTATCTAGAATAGGAAATGGTTGATACAATCCTGTGTTCTGCTTCTTTCCTTTAGCATATTGACAGATTTTTCATCTATCCATGAAATTATTCACATATGACCTCATGCCTAGACAATAGTATGAAGAAATCAACTGCACATATGTTTTATCATGGCCAAAGTGTCCAACCAATCCTCCACTATGATTCTCCTTTAGGAAATTATCCCTCATTGAGAATTTTAGGATACACAATCGACTTCCCTTAAACCATAGTCCATCTTGGATAAGATATACCATCCAGTTATTTTTGTCCCTTAGCAAATGGTTCTCACATTCTTCATACGTTTCTTGGAAATCTGGGTCTTCTTGATACATCTCCTTGAGGTTTTCAAACCCCAATGTCTCCACTTGAAATTCCTGCAAGATCAAACATATTTTGCTCAAAGCATATGCAACTTTGTTAGCGCTTCCACTAATATGTTTAATAAAAAAGTAAAATTTTACATGAATTATACCCATTTGGCATGTCTCTGGTTCAATTTATCTTGTATGGTTATAAACTGCAAATCCTAATTGCCAGTATACAAGACAAACTCCTTCGGAATAATATAATGCCTCCACTTTTTCAAATCTTGAATCACAACACAAAAATTCTTGTCATACGTGGAATACTTTCTCTTAACATCATTCAACTTCTCACTGAAATAAGCAATAGGCTTATTGTCTTGACTTAAAATTGCACCAATGGCCACTCCACTAACATCACACTTAACCTGAAAAGTCTTCTTAAAATATGGAAGAACTAGAATAGTCTTTTCTGTTTTATTTTCTTTCATCACTCTAAATCCTTTCTCAACCTCTTCTGTCCAATCAAAATATCTATGCTCCTTCTTTATGGTGTCCAGTATGGGTGCACAAATACTACTGAAATTTCTGATGAATTTCCTGTAAAAACTTGCCAATCCATGAAGACGTCTTACTTTGAACACACTTATTGGAGAAATCCAATCTCTTATTTCCCTTACCTTCTCTGGATCCATTTTCAATTCATTTTAAGAGATTATGAACCCCAAATATACAAGTTTTGTTTTCATGAAAGAACATTTCTTCAAATTCACCAACAACTTCTTTTGTTGCAACCTCCTCAACATGGTCTTCAAGTGTCTCAAATGATCCTCTTCACACCTACTGAAGATTAGAATGTCATCTAAATAAAAAACCATAAACTTACCAATAAAGTCTTTGAGTACTTCGTTCATCAACCTCATAAACATACTCGGTGCATTTGTTAATCCAAACGACATAATACGCCACTCATACAATCCCTCATTTTTTTTTAATGTTGTCTTCCATTCATCTCCCTCTCTCACCCTAATCTGATGATAACCACTCTTCGATTCTATGTTGGAAAAATAACTAGCTCCACTCAAGCAATCCATTAAGTCATCCATTATGGGTAAAGGAAATTTATACATGATGGTTATCTTGTTGATAGCTCTAGAATATATACACATTATCCAACCTCCACCATTCTTTAGACTCAACAGAGTTGGTACAAAACACGGGCTCAAACTTTTCCTGATCAAAACTTTATCCAACAATTCTTGGACTTGATTCTTGACCTCTTCATTCTCTCGAAGTGTCAATCTATATGTTGATTTATTTGGAAAACTTTCTCCTAGAATAAGGTCAATATGATGATTGATACTCTTGATGAGCAGTAAAGAGTGAGGTAACTCATCCACCATAATATCATCAAACTCATCCAATAAATATTGAACTTCTATAGGAAAATCATTCATAGAGGTGCTTGTGGGGCTAAATATATGTACTATTAATTCCCACATTTGATTATCAATCAAGGCTCGTAAGCTTCGAGGTGCACGTGTAGGAAACGTAGGATCAGAGCCTAAGCTAACCTAATCTAAAGTTGACAAACAATATTCAAACCTACACTACATGAAATTAACCCTAAGGATTCATCACTAGGATGTAGGAATAACTTAGTTCTATAAAGGCTTAGATCACAGTCTTTCATGCACTCGAGGTGATGTTCGTGTGATTAATCGTTAATATCTTACTTACAATTTATGTTGTTGAATGATTATTTCCTATAGTGGAATCACATTTAAATGCAATAAAAGAAACAAGCAAACAAAAATTCATGATAGAAACTAGCACCTTGGGAAGAATTCCAATGCGGGAAGGTCATATCTCACGAGTTAGACCTCTAATATTTCTATTGGCGATTGAAGCTATGTGAAATTAAATTGAAAGGAATCCAAAGGTACAGGAAATGAAACCAAGTGTGGGAAATAGAAGAATATTTGAACTATGAAAGAATTAAGTCAAAGAAAAAGAAAAACAATGCAAAACCAAACTAGATTAAAAAGGAAAGCAAGACAATAAATGAAATCAAGCTTTAAATTTAGAGATTGTTCCTCAAGTGAGTACACCAAATGTAAAGAAACAAGGATTGGAAGACAATGGAGAATAAAAAAACAATGAATACATACCTTATGACAAACACTTAGTTAAGCACACAATGAATGAGGAAATTATGCATATTTGTGTTCTTCTCTTAAAGGGACCGTGTAAATAATAATATCCTTTAAAAACATCAACTCTTTTAAAAACAGAAAACCATGACAAAGAGAGAAAATTGGAATGAAATGAAGAGTGGTTTATCCCCCATGTATTTAAATGATTATTTTAAGAACATAAATATACATGGGAAATAATGAAGTAAGATAAATTAGCCCTGCAATCGGTCTCATATGAATTCAAATCTGTTTGGACACAACGATTGACATAAGTTAAGTGTTTTATTAATGGGCGAGTGCATATGGAATGGGAGTGAACTATATTTATAATCAATCAAGCATACAAATGGTTTCGATGAAGGAGCAATGATATGATTTAAGAGTCAAAGGGGGAATGGAAGAGAAGAAATCTGTTTTAGAGTTTTTATGAATGAATAGAAACAATACATAACACTTGATACATATAAATGAATTGTATTCTCTTAAATGTGTATAATCTCTGCTTAACAACACTAGAAATGAGTTAATGAAGGAAACTTGTAGGAAACAATCCAACACATAATAAAATGTGAATACAATATCCTAGAACAAAGGTTTGAGACTGGAAATGGAAATAAAAAAGAAATACAAAGTATGGTGGAAGAAATATAAGAATTATGTGCACAATCAGAGGAACAATGAACTCTGAGTTTATTATCATCAATCTAATGCAAGAGAATATATTTAAATCATAAAATGAAAATAACAATTGAACTGAATGTGCACTTCAAATGAAACACATGGATTGAAACGACACACTTAGAATCTAATCTATAAAAAAAAATGAAAGAAGCAAGATGTTACTAGAATGAGGGGCCCTTCCCAAACTGGTTAACCCTGCTTGAAGACAATAAGATCAAGCTGTAATAATGCACAGTGAATCAACAATAGTCAATTCTCCATTTTGATCAAAGACTATGTTTACAAAATCATCTCTTTCATGCTTGTTTTTCACAAATAATCAATTACAAAGGATGACAATGATAATGATGGATCCTTTATCATCCTTTTAACACTCTTATTTATACGTAAAAATCATTGAAGAGAGTATGGGACCAAATCCCAATGCTTAGATTTAAAATTTTACATTTTTTGAATGAAATCACAAAAATCTGGGTTTTAATGTAATTTGGGTAGATTCGAGTTAGGGATCCACCCATATATTCCACACTAATTCGAATTTTGAAAAAGTGCTTGCAATTTACTCAATTTTCCACATTCTAGACAAAAACCATATCGTATAATTTCTAGATATGATACCAGCTGTATGGAAATAGAGGCACAAGTTGGCAGTTTGAGATTTTTACTATTTTTTGTAGAATCATTCTCCCTAAGCTGTAGGTCCAAACATGTGATCTAAGTGATTTCTGATCCATGCGTCCACATGTAGATGTTGTTTTGGACAAAACCCATGTCCCCAATTTTCCTCTAGAAGCATGCCAATTTTCGACTATAATCCAGTATCAGACGGTTGTTGATGTTGGTACTAGATGACCTGGAGAATTTTGGTACCAAATGGTTTCTGTAACATTCTAGTATTGGATGATATGAATTGTGAGTATTGGATGATATGGAGTGTGCATACCGAATGACATGGAGTGTGGGTACCAGTTGACATGGAGTGTGAGTACCGAATGACTGCGCAGGTACCATATGACTGTAGAACCTTCTGGTACCGAATGACTTGGAGTGTGAGTACCGGATGAACTCTAGTGCAGGTACCAGATGAATTCTAGTGTGGGAACATATTGTTTGGACATAGAAACATAGGATTAAACCATAATCAACAAACTTATTGTATAATCATCCTTTCAATTACTAAAAATATGGAAAATTATGTATTAACCACATAGGATGAATAACAGGAGATAATGTTGGTTTATGGTGTAAGGGATATATTATTGATTAAATGTGGGGAGAAGGTGTAATGATGTGTGTAATTGTATGGCGAAAAATATGACAAAAATGGAGCCCAACACACCCCCAAACCCAAGGATTTGCATGTCCTCATGCAAACAAGGTGAAAAACTTATGATACTCTGCTTATATATTTATGTGACATTGTTTCTTTTGTGTAGGTGTTGGTTCTTGTGGAGAGACACTTTGGAAACTGCCACAGATTGATTTCAAACAGAGAAACAAATTAATCATAAAAATGGAGGATAAACAATGGATTTGGTATCAATGTGATGGTGAATGGTGTGCATATGGAGAAAATGTTGGTGATGGTGGCCATATCAACTTGGATATCTTTATACTATGTATCTTACATCAATTTAAAGACCAATATTTACCTTTTGGTTATTTGTTTGGATAGGAAACAATGACTTCATCCTCTTTGATATGACTTCAGAATTCTGTATAATGTATGAAGAGAAGACACTGTAGATGTTTCTTTGTATCTGTATACCACATATTTCCTTTTCATTACTTGGTCTTATCAAAAGAGTATATTGTTCATTATGAATGGTGGAGTGAAAGTAGAAGATTTACCGAGTGGTTGTGATGGTACTTTATAAGTGGTAATAACGTATAGTGGAGTAGGTAATAGTGGTTATGCATCATCTTTTCCAAATTCTTAGAAAATAAAAAATATTTGTATTAGTTTTACCTCAAGTTACCTTCACTTTAATGTGCACTGCAGGTTGATGAAGTGGAATATGAATGGGAGTACATGTTGGCTAAAACTGAAGATTAATCCAAGAAAGACTGAGATCTATGAGAGATCTAGGAGAGTGTTCATGAATGTTGATCTGTTGAGATTCCTTATGTCTCTCTCTCCCCCACACCCATTGGTTTGCATGTCCTCATGCAAACTCATATTAACACAAAATATGATTGCAAGCTAAAAGAGGACTATGTGGAACTGGTGCATGTTGACTAAAGGAGGGAAATGAAGTATTTCAGAGCTAAGAGATCCTGAAAATATCCTATAAAACGTACCCTCGAAAAATATTTAAATTTTTGTACTATTGGTATAGGAACCTACTAGTGTTTGTACCAGGAATACTAGAACAAAAAAATATAAAATAACTAAACCAATACTGTTATTATGAGAGAAGAAATATACATTGATGTCATGATTAAGAAACAACCAAAACTTAAACTTTATCCATTCTTGTAAATTTGGAAATGAAATTAATTTTAAAACATTACAAGCAAAAAGGAAATTCCTATATTACTTATTACATATGATTTCATCAATCATTACAATTTTATGCTCAAGAAACCATGTAAATTATGATGGGGGATTTTTCCTTTTATCCTTAAATAGGAGAACATGAGGAGATAAGTGGTCTTTAATAAATGAGAAACCGATAGGAAACCTGTCATCCCTGTTTAATTTTTCAGAGAATTTTTGTCATTCAAGTGATATTGATAAAGTTCACATTTGAGTTTATTAGATTCCTACACTTAGGGGTCCCACTTCTAGAACAATGACATCCTAGGTATGAATGATGGGGTCTTAATACCATCTTACGAACATTCTCAAATGGAAATTGGATGAGGTTCATTAGCCTTTTGTTCAACCATGCATGCTTCTTCTTAAGGATTTACACAAGTATATTGTTCATACAGAAAAATATAGATTAGGCATAATGAAAGCCATCAAAATCAAAACCCATTTCCAACAAGCATGTTCAATACTCTGATGGGGTAATTTTGACATCTAATAAATATCATTCCCAGGAGAATGCCCCATTTCCCACGAGATTGTTCAATACCCTGATGGATTTGCCTAGTTATACCACAGGTCGGTACCCACAGCCAACAAACTTGTTAAGTATCCCGGCGGGTTAGCCTCTTACACCCATTTTCCATCAAAGGCTCTTGTCCCAATATTTACCCTTAAGATAAAATTTATAGATTGCTTTTGCATGGGTGAATGGGGAAGCATATTTGAAAACCTTTTTACAAGATGGGATGGTATTGAGTTGGAAGATATTTTATAAATTACCCACAAAATATTGTTCGTATGAAAAATAGACTTATGTATTGAGATTAGTTGAAAGACATATCATGGTCAAACTTACTTAATGTGTGGATGAGGCCATGAGAGAATGACCTAAAGGTGCCTCTAGTCCACAAGTTCATCTTCTCCATATAATATTGTGTTCCCTCACAAGTAGAAGTGTCATTCACTCTCCTACTACTATTTGATAAGAATGCTTGAATAACAAGTTCTGATATCAAACTAGGATGTACAAGTTACCTATGGGCATCATTATGCAAACCTTAAAGATTTTGTAAATCCCCATAATATTTTAAAGATTAGGCTTATGAGCAACTGTTATTATTAATAATCAGAAATATGTTTGTAATAATAAGAATAAATATCTTCAGTTTTTTTGGTTTTTGATGTTAGATCACCAATACTATATTCATCTCATTTCATTTATTTGAAAATAAACACGAAAATATGTTGCATTTATTTAGAACTAGGCTAACTAACATGAAACTTTTACTCTATCCTATCTAAGAACAAGAAATTATATTTCACGTGTAAGAATATTTCCAATGTAACCATGTGCGTAACATGTGTAGAAATACATTCATACTCAGGTTTGAAATATAAGCTTTAAAGTATACCATAATACAAAGAACCAACTTCTTTGATGATGATGTGGAGAGTTGTTGAAGAAGAGAGTGGTGCTTCAATCTGGTTGTTGTTTGGAACCAATGTTCGATATAGTCATGATGTTCTTAGTTAACTTTTTTATTTAGACCTCTACATGTCTCCCTCTATCATGCCTTGCAAATTGTCTTCTCTCAAATGACTATTCTCATTAGTGCATAGAGGTTATTTAGAAAGGCATATCAGAAATTCCTCGATCTCAGGTTCTAGTGGTTTTTCTCCATCAAATGCAGTCCATGATTTTTCGGTCTCCTTGATATATTAGAAAAGGGAATCAAAGGAGACTTCTAGATCTTCTTGTGGATGTAGAGAGACATTTAAGTTATTGACTGATGTCAATATTTGTTCTTCCAGAGAGGATGAGATTGAGATACCAGCTACTGCTAGGATTTGAGAGAGTTCTCTTAAACTCTTGATCATCTTTGAATTCTTGTTACTGGTTGATGGGTCATGTTTCACAAATGGATTAGTGTAGAGGGGGGGGTTCTTATAGTGCCCAATTGTTTTTTAAATATTAAAGAAATAAAAAGAAACAAACTAAAATAAAATGTAAGCAAACCAATTATATACTCAAAGTGCCATCGTGCTACTAGGACCATGCTGTCACCAAGTTATATATTCACAAAGGTTAACTTCTCTTCTCATATATAAAAAAAAATGGTTAATGCTAATAAAACACAAATTCTAACTATTGAAAGGAAGAGGACAACCTAACTTTGGAGCAACCCCACTAAAGTGGATGTGTGGGATGTTCCCTCATGTCTTACCATCTTCTCTCCACCCTTAGTTTGTCCTTAAAATCACACCACACTTGCATGAAATGAACAATCAAGGCTTTGGAGAAATAAAAGCAACCTACCTATGCTCTAATCCCTTTAGCACCTCACCAGAAATGACGCCAAAATGTGGGGCTAAATATATGTACTATTAATTCCCACATTTAATTATCAACTAGGGATTGTAAGATTCGAGGTGTAGGTGCAGGAAAAGAAGGATCAGAGCCTAGGCTAACCTAATCTAAAGCCGACAAAACAATCTTCAAACCCACACTGTAGGAAATTAACAATAAGGATTCATCATTGAGACGTAGGAATAACTTAGTTCTATAAAGGCTTAGATCACAGTCTTTCATGCACTCGGGGTGCTGTCCATGTGATTAATCGTGAGTAGCTTACTTAATTTTTTTTTCCTTCAATGATTATTTCCTATAGTGGATCCACACTTGAATGCAATAAAAGAAACAAACAAATGGAAATTCACAATAGAAACTAACACCTTGGGAAGAATTCCAACACATGAAGGTCATATCTCACGAGTTAGACCTCTAATCTATCTATTGGTGATTGAAGCTATGTGAAATTAAAGTGAAAGGAATCCAAAGGTACGAGAAATAAAACCAAGTGCGGTAAATAGAAGTATATTTTAACTATGAAATAATTAAGTCAAAGCAAAAGCAAAACAATGCAAAACCAAACTAGATTAAAAGGGAAATCAAGACAATAAATGAAATCAAGCTTTAAATTCAGAGATTGTTCCTCAAGTGAGTACACCAAATGTAAATAACAAGGATTGGAAAAAAATGGAGAATAAAAAAATAGTGAGTATATATCTTATGAAAAACACTTGGTTAAGCACACAATGAATGAGGAAATTATGCTTATTTGTGTTCTGCTCTTAAAGGGACTGTGTAAATAATAATATCCTTTAAAACCATCAACTCTTTTAAAAACATAAAACCATGACAAAGAAAGAAAATTGAAATGAAATGAAGAGTGGTTTATCCCCCATGTATTTAAATGATTATTTTAAGAACATAAATCTACATGGGAAATAATGAAGTAAGATGAATTAGCTCTGCAATTGGTCTCATATGAATTCAAATCTAGTTGGACACAATGATTGCCAGAAGTTAATTGTTTTATTAATGGGTGAGTGCATATGGAATGGAAGTGAACTATATTTATAATTAGTCAAGCATACAAATGGTTTCAATGAAGGAGCAATGATATGATTTAAGAGTCAAATGGGGAATGCAAGAGAAGAAATCTGTTTTAGATTTTTTATGAATGAATAGAAAAAATATATAACACTTGATGCATATAAATGAATCCCATGCTCTTAACTGTGTATAACCTATGTTTAACAATGCTGGAAATGAGTTAATGAAGGAAACTTGTAGGAAACAATCCAACACAGAATAAAATGTGAATACAATATCCTAGAACAGAGGTTTGGGATTGGAAATGGAAATAAACAAGCAATACAAAGTATGGTCGAAGAAATATAAGAATTATGTGCACAATCAAACGAACAATGAACTCTGAGTTTATTATCATCAATCTAATGCAAGAGAATAGATTTAAATCATAAATGAAAATAACAATTGAACTAAATATGAATTGAAAATGAAACACATGGATTGAAACAACACACTTAGAATCTAATCTATAAAAGAAAAATGAAAGAAGCATGACATTACCAGAATGAGGGGCCCTTCCCACACTGGTTAACCCTACTTGAAGACAATCAAATCAAGTTGTGATAATGCACAGTGAATCAACAATAGTCAATTCAACATTTTGATCAAAGACAATGTTTACAAAATCAACTCTTTCATGCTTGTTCTTCACAAATAATCAATTACAAAGGATGATAATGATAATGATGGCTCCTTTATCAGCCTTTTAGCACTCTTATTTATACATAAAAATCATTGAATAGAGTATGGGACCAAATCCCAATGCTTAGATTTCAAATTTTACTTTTTTGGAATGAAATCACAAAAATCTGGGTTTTAATGTAATTTGGGCAGATTTGAGTTAGGGATCCACCCATATATTCCAAACTAATTCAAATTTTGAAAAAGTGATCGAATTTTACCCAATTTGCCACATTCTAGACAAAACCCATATCATATCATTTCTAGATATGATACCAACTACATAGAAATTGAGGCGCAAGTTGGCAGTTTGAGATTTTTAATAATTTTTGCAGAATCATTCCCCCTGAGTTGGAGGTCCATGCGTTCAATATGGGTGAATTCTTCCCTATATGACTGCATGTAGATGTTTTTATGGACAAAACCCATATCCCATATTTTCCTCTAGAGGCATGCCAATTTTTTACTATAATCTAGTACCGAACGGTTGTTGATGCTGGTACCAGATGACCTAGAGCATTTTGGTACCGGATGGTTTCTGTAACATTCTAGTACATGATGAGTTGAATTACAAGTATCGGATGATATGGAGTGTGAGTACCATATGACATGGAGTGTGGGCACTGGATGACATGGAGTGTGAGTATCATATAACTGTGCAGGTACCAGATGACTATAGAACCTTCTGGTACCAGATGACTTGGAGTGTGAGTACTAGATGACCTCCAGTGTAGGTATCGGATGAATTCCAGTGTGGGAACATATTTTTTGGACATAGAAACATAGGATTAAACCATCATCAACAAAACTATTGTATAATCATCCTTTTAATCACTAAAAATATGGAAAATTATGTATTAACCACATAGGTGTTGGAGAAATTTCTATTTTCGACACACTAGTTCAGTGGGAGTTAGCTGACTATTTCTATTTTTACCATCACTATTATGCATGCATGCATTCCTAAGGAAAGCTAACTGCTTGATTGATTTTCTTAGTTATGATTTTTTTTCCCTATATATGAGTGTATTCCACTCATTCATTGTATCATATTGATAATCATCTATGTATCAATCATCAACTCATTGGAGTAGTGTGAATATATTTTCTCATTCATCCATATTCAATCTCTCTTCCTTTCTTGATAAGCTTTGTTTGTACTTTCATTAGCTAGATCTCATGTGTAGGTTTCCATGAAACACCAACAATAGAATGAATAACAGGAGATAATGGAGGTTTATGGTGTAATTGGGGATATATTATTGATGAAATGCAGGGAGAAGGTGTAATGATGAGTGTATTTGTATGGAAAAAAATATGAGAAAACTGGAGCCCAATAGTACTTTTAAGGATGACTCTTGGCTTACCTGCAACAACAAACTGTATTTTTTGTTATTTCTTGACTTCTTTCAAGAGTTCCTTCCCACTCATGAGAAGTATACTAGGAATAACTTCCTCTTTGACTCTTTTATCTTCTATTGGCAACAACATATGCTTACACCCATTTTTCTCAAGGGTATAAGTGTTCATTTTCCCATCATGTATGACATTCCTATCATATTGCCACGGTCTTCCCAACAGAGCATGGAAAACATCTATGAGTATAACATCACATAGAACTTCATCTGTATAACCAACTATCTTAAATTCAAATTTACATTGTCGACTTACCATGACTTGATGTCCTTTCTACAACCATGATACCTTGTACAAATTTGGATGTGTAGTCATTCCAACTTCAGTTTTTCCACCATCTCCATGGATACCAAATTATCAATACTTCCACTGTATATAATTACCTTGCATACCCTATCTTTGGTCTTGCAAGCAATTCTGAACAAACTATTCCTCTCGATTGGATCTCTTACCTCTTTCTATGGCTTCACGAGAAATTTCCTCATCATCAGTGATCTTCCTTCTTTTGTTGCTTCTGCCTTGATCTCTGTCTCCACATTCATCTTCTACGCTTTAGAAGTGTGAGATTCTCCACGTCCTACATTCTTATTTTTGGGACATTCCTAAGACATATGCCCTACTTTTCCACAGGAATGACACTTCACTTCTCCTCCTCTGCCTCTTCCTCTACCTCTGGGAAAAGAGTTTCTTCCACCATAGTATCCTCCTCTAGAAATTCCTCCTTTCTCTGTCTGACTCTGATACTTTCTAGCTTCTACTCTGGGCTTCTTGAACTTTTCTATGATGGTTCCTCTACCTCTTTTAGGAATCTTTCCTTTGTTTCGTTGACTATGCTTCCTTGCCAAATTTCCCTCTACTTTTAGGGCTACTTGATAAGCATCTTCCACAATTCTCATTGTCACCATGTTGATGTCATCCTGGATTTCATATCTTAGGCAATTGTTGTACCTGGAAAATTTGTCTTCATCATTATCCCTATGTCTTTCTCTTATGTTCAACTTATAAAACTCTTTGGTATACTCTTTCACTGACAAACCTTTATGTCTCAGACTCGGTAACTTTCTGAATAGATTTATCTAATAATCCTTGGGTATGAACTTAGCCTTCAATTTAGCTACCATTCTATCCCAATTATTGATTTTGGACTTACCTTTGCATCTTCTGTCATCTTGCAATTCATCCCACCATAACACTACATGTCCCTTTAGTTTGTTTACTGGATGTTTTACCTTCTTCTCATCATCAATATCCTCATAATCCAAGTACTTATATAAATCACTTACCCAATCAACAAATTCTTCTACATTTAAATTATCTTCATACATTGAGACCTCTATCTTTGCTATGGTTCTCAACTTGACAATAATTCTAATCATTCACTCCACTGCTGCTTGTTCCCCTGTAACTTCTTCTTCTTCGACATCTTCATTTTAGATTCACTGACGTAACCGACATCAGGTGCTATTTTTTTTGTTGTATCCATGGCATCCAACCTTGCACAAAGTTGTATCATTTCCTCTTCCATGGCTACATTGACCATTGGTCTATCTCTTCATCTTCTTGGTAGCATGGTTCTAAATTTTCTTCTCAGACAGAGCTTATTTCAGGCTCTGATAGCACTTTATACAAACCCCCACCACATGGGGCTCATGTGACCTCCCAGTCTAGGATCATTCACACTAAGGAATCGAATCATATCTCAGGCTCTTATTGAACCCTCAAATTCCTTCTCCACAATACTTATCTCTTTTTCTTGTGCGCAAAAATCATGTTCGTGAGGGTCCTAATAATCCAGTGGAGTCTTCCACGTGACCTCGGGCCAAAATCCATTGGCTAGATTTCAACTTTAGTGAAGAATTCAGAACTTCATAGTTTTGTTCTTTGGGAGTTCCAACTACAATACACAACAATATTAATATTACTGAACATCGAATTTGTGAAAAACTGAACTATGGGGGAGATCAACGGCTCTCAATGTACACCAAAATCTATGGTTCATAGGTATTTCAAGCCTCTAGGATTCAGGAGTTTTACCCACTCTAACATGCAATACCCCCGAATGTGCAAATTCCAAATTAGTAGATCGGAGGGTTGTTACCTAGCCTAGATCAACAATTGATCTTTACTTTGTGCTATGGGCTTCAGATCCTTTCACAAAAAAACACCTTCAATCCTCTGGAGTGTCGAACTGGCGAACTCACGAAGGGTTGTGATCAATGGTCCACCTGTCCTCGTAAATGGGTGATCAATATCTGCTCTGGTATTCAGACCTTCATAATTTCTCAACTGAATCAAACCTACACTTAGTTTCCTATGGAGTGCCAGATCTATGGATTCCAAGATTTGTTGACACGTGTCTCTTTGCGCCAATATCTAGGATTTTTTCTGAGCTTTAGAACTTCGGGAGTTCCTCACACTTTTAATACAACACTTCTAAATCACTGGATTGTCGGACTTCTGAAAAACACTCGATCTACGAACACGTTTCCTCACAAATGGACAGTCTAGAATCACTTTGGATCCCAGACTTTAAGAAACTTGTCTCCTTTGCATGCAACACATGAAAATTATTGAATTCGTGAAGTTTGAAGGGATTTCAGGGTTAACACCCGCGCGAATTTCCCAGATCTTGTGGCTAGGAAAGATCCAATTCCTCCTCTTCGAGAGGATCTCATCCACTCAACCTTGAAAATGAAATGGTTCTTTCCCTAAAGGGTTCTATTCACTTTCCCTCCTAAGCTTTATCACTCAAAGTGATTCAGACCTCCAACACACACCTTGTGCTCCACCAAAACTTGAAACTTGAATATTTTTTAGAAAATCCTCCCACGCACTCCTTGCGCTCGTCTTCCTTGAGACTCTTTCAACAATTGACTAAGTGTTGGCCCTATGCACACCTTGCACGGGTCTTCTTGAGCTTCTATACTCCATTGATTTATACGTGCACTCATTTCACTCACTCATCACAATTCACGTTATCTCTCTTGAGCTACTGAGTCTAAAAATGGCTCTGCCTTCACACTCCTTGCATGGCCACTGTGCACTCCTTGCACTAGTGTTTTCAGAAGAGAAACAATTGAAACTTATAGAAAATCATAGTTTCATTCACTCAATCATGAAATGCACACATGAGCATAAACAACACATAAAGAAAATAACAGAACATTACCCAGTTACTCATAGGTAAGAATATGTAGAGATCTGAAAGAAAATATCTTCTATTATATTCATTTTGAAACATTTACATAGGTTCTTACAACTCTCCACTTATTCTCTTCTTCATCAAGATAACAATAAACTCTAGAAACAAATTACAATATTATTCAAAAACTCTTAGAAGTCTCATTTGGGCATAGATTATATATATTTATACATGGAGGGGCTTCCCAAGCCTTCCTTCCGACTACGCTAGTGCTTTCAGATCATAATCAAAGCATTCTGCCACTAAATATTATTACAATTAAATGTGCACTAACAATATAGATACGAGTCGATGCTCAAAATCTATACAACCCCTTAGGCATTAAATAAATTACAATCTCATGTGATCTCATATGATGGCTCAAGCCTCAAAACATTAAAGGGATTTTAATTTCAATACTTTCAAAAAAGTAAATGGCGCACTCCCTCGGGATCCAAAATAGTTTGAATGTACGCGTTGGATGTTGAGTTGTCCTCCTCTTGGCCTCATTGAATGTTGATGGTGATGTTCATGCATCAATAACTCACCTTTAGAAGTTGAATTACTTGTAGATTGGTTTCTTCTTCTCATAATGTCTTTCTCTTATAAGGGATCAACATATGATTTTTGAGGTAGCGAATGGGATGAAATGATTCAGTCAAGGATGATTTTAAGGATGAAAATTTATATTAAAATGTAGAAACCTTGGCTAATATCACTAGTCCTTAATATGAAAAATGTAAAATGTTTGGCAATACTTTTGTAAAAATATTAAAATTTCTAAGGATTTTATATAGTTTCTATAAAATTTTGGTGATTTTTAAGGTAAAATAATTTTATTCTATGAAATTTGGGTGAATCGTTTTTAGAAAAAATGGAAATTGGTAATCTTTTTTTGGGAAAACCATGGAAAATTAGCCCATTTGCGAAATTTAGCCCCTAAATCATCTATGGATTCGCTACACATGACAAAGTTGTTATTGGATTTCTAGTTTTCTTGGGTGTACGTGTGGTGCCAACGGTACTCATTCTTTATCAACTACAAGTAACAATATAATGATTGGCAAGGACACCTAGACATGAGGCCAATTGTCATGTTCTATACCATCTTATCCATCAAATGATTTTGTGCGTCATCATTTTATCCCACATTCATTTAAAATTTCCTTCCACATTCCTTTTATGTCCACGCATCACCTCCCCTTTGGATTGGTTCCTTTTAAAATTTGGAGAGGGTGCAAAATTTTGAATGACATCACACTAATCTCATGATGGTCCCACAGACACATGGCAGATTCATATTTTTCGATACCGACGCTTATGTGGTAATGGAATGGGATACATGTCATTGGGCTTGATATGTTATTCTATGTCCCTAGTGCCCCCCCTTCAAATCTAACGAGTTCTCTGTTGGAATGCCACATTGTCACTGATCTTTCCGAATGTTCTAGGTGGAACATTGAGTTGGTGCCACACTGTGCTAAGTGGGCGGACACGTGGGCACTTAAAAATGGGTATATGAGTTCTTTGGTAAAACCATAATACCCCTATCAAGAACCAACGAGGGTGGTTTTTCCTTCAATGCTCTTTGCAAGTGACACCATTCATTTTATTATGCATGTCTTCTTAAACCACTATCACACCACTTATTCTCTTTATCTGTCGTGCATCTTCATGATGTGACATTGATCACTCGCCTTAGATATTCCTTGCTTGTAGTCGGCTGATGATCATGCATGCATGTTTGTTGGTTCTTGATTATTGGGCTCCGGTCTCATGGGAATCCCCTCAACTAAAAGGGATTAGGTCATTTTGAGGTTCCATAGGACATGATTTAACTTCCGATAAGCACCCAAATGCTTAAATCCCGACTTATAAATTGTTGATAATTAGATTTGTTAAGGTCCAAACAACAACCTCACGAGGATATAAGTACCCCCCTGCATTTTTATAGAGGTGGTACTCCTATGTAAATTCTTTAAATATTTATCTTGAATATCTTGGGACGATGATATAAAAAGGGAGAGCACTAAACAATAAACTCCAAATATTTACCACTCAAATAAATAAAAATATTATTGATTGATTATAATATACATACACCAAAGAATTCTTGAGAAAAGGATCAAGAATCTTCACTCATAAAAATATAATATTTGTAGAAATATTATACATAAATAAATAACAATTACATAAAAGATAAAATAAATCTCACATCCATCACAATATTCAATATTCTTGATCACATTCAAGGAAAGAAAGATAAAAGGCCCACATATGAAAGAACTTTAAAAGAGTCTTTTGATTTAAAAGTGGATAGAATATGATAGGAAAACTTTAAATATCTCATGCTCAAAACTTAAAGTTCAAAAGATGTTATTAAAGTTTATCCCTGAAGTAGTTCTCTCGGATTTTTCCAAAAAATAATATAGTCTTTGATAGTCTTAAAAAATAAATCATGTTCATCCAAAGTTGGATTAGGATTAGGCTCCCATGGAACATAAAATGAAAGATTGGAATGGGGTTGAACCTGAAAAGAAGACAAATAGAAGTGATCCAAAATTGGTTATGTTTTTTTGGGACAAATAAAACACAACTAGATGACTTCTGAATGGGAAGAGAAAAGAATGGAAAATAATGTGATTGATTGTACTCATTGTGATGGTGTTCTCTCTTAAATTAGTAATATTGGAACCCAAAGAAACAAATCTACTTGAAAAATCACATGCCTATAATATGAGATACATTATTCTTTTTATATTTTCTCTTACATAACGTCTAACTGCAACAAGCAAACTTGATGCTCCCTTTAAATTTGATCTTGATTCTGGTGTTTTGTCGGAAATCTTCATAGGTTGAATAGTGGTAGTAGGACTTACAAATATAGGGGGTGGAATTAAAGCATAGTCCAACCCTTTAACCCTTTCTTTAAGAACAACATTTTTTTCTTCCATTTCATCTACTGACATCTCCAGAGCATCACAAATATCTCTATGAATCTTTTCAATTCTTCATGGTAAAACTATGCTCAAATCATATTCTAAATGTGTTTTTCCCTGAACTATTTTCCCCTTTGCATTAACTCTTTCCAAAATTGGTTTTTTGGAGTATTTTTCAAATAAATCATTGTGAAGAGTTACAGATTCTTCTTCATAGAATATTGGTTCTTACATTTCCAGCTCTGATACAATTTCTTTACTTTCCTGAATCCTTTTCTCTTTGTTTGGAAATTCTATGTCTTCAGTATTCACATTTCGTTCCATCTCCTCCACCATCATCATCAGGTATGATCTCTCCTGCTTCTGTTGGATTTTCTATCTTTTTATTTTACTATTTATTGTGAGCTTATGAGGTTTTTCTAGATTTATTTTGGGAGGATCATGGTCATATCCATCAACCCAATTTCCAATTAAAGATTTCTCTTGTTCTTGAGTTACAACTTGAGGGATCCTCTTGGGTGTAACGCTTCTTTGAGAAGTATTTTATGACCTTGTGCTTCTTTCATTAACAACTCTTGTGTGTTTTCTATATGATTCATTTGTGTTAAGAATGGTTTTAATGACTCCCATTGGAACTTCTTCAGGTTTGTTACCATAATCTTCTTCTTCTCCCAATAAATTAGTATTTTCATATGATATACTAAAATCGGCAGAAGTCATGTGATTCATAAAAAAATGATTGGGGTTGAACCCTTTTATTTGATTTTCCAACTTTAGATTATAATAGTCAAACTGGATAGCATATTCATAATTTTTTGAAGCATTTTTTAGTGTAATTTCACCACTTTCCATGGTAAGGAAATGGATTTATTTTTCTTTCTCTCATAAACTAAATGTGCCTATAACCTGTATTTTTGTCAAACCTCTATTACAATTTATTTATCTGGAACATAAAATGGAAGATAAATTGGGCCTTCTCGAGAATAGTAGACTCTAATGACGTTGTAATTTTTGTTTTCCTAAAAAAATCCCCTTTTATCTAAAAATATTTTTGCATCCAATGATAGTCTCAAAGTATCATTTCCAAATATGAATTTATTGAAATAAGAAACAAATGCATCATAGACTTCATAAAAGTGATACATTGCCTCATGCTTCCACAGAGCAGGGTACCATGTGTGAACATGGTCTAACTTGCAATTAACTTTTTTTTTCTAAATGAAAACCTTAAAATACACGATAGTATGAGATGGAAAATATTAAGTATGAAAACATAAATAACTTATTTTTCTTCCTAAACGCTGATAACTAGAATGATATTTCAAAAGAGATAATTTTGGACCAATCAAAAATCACTTTTTCTTGGATAGAAAAATATAAATTATAAAGAGCGATATGAGGAACTGTATCAGATGACTCTTTCCCAATAACCCTAGATAGAGGCCACACCATTTCTTGATATGGTTTTCTCAATTGATTGACCTGTATAATTGATAAATCCTCTCGCATTGTCGCCAAATCTTCCAAATATTGCAGCAATAGGTCCTTACCACAATTTCTATTCTTCAAAAATTCTTTAGCTTCATCATCTTTGAATGTCATTGTCAAATCAGGTAGCTTCAACATATTTTTTAAAGTAGATGGCCCAAGGGAAATTGGGAATTTTCATTGTAATTGAATGATTATTTGATTATTTTCGTACTTGTCTATGCACCATGAAATGAGATTTGTAGCATCAAAAACTTCTATGATACACTCTGCCTTAGCAATTCCTGATACCCACATATCATTATTGTTTCTTTCTTGAGGTGGAAACATAGAAGATTACTTGTAATCTCTTGATCAATGATATTTTGGATCTTCTCACACAAATGTATTCAAAGTATCTGCCCAAAATATTTATTTCCTTATCTTCATCATGCTTAAAGCCTTGGCGATTTATTTACAGTCTTTATGAACATTAATATCAAAAAAATTATTTTTACATGATAATCCTTGAAGCTCTTCTTTCGAAAGAACGATTAAGGTGAAATTAATTTGAATCTATTGAGGATGATCTCGATAAAATCACCATTAAATGAGGCCTTTAATACTTAACCACTTGTTACTTTCTGTAATATTTAGCATTTAATGTTATTCAGGAAATGTGACAAGAAGAATGAATATTCATCATGGAGTGACAGAGTGGTGGAGAAATATAAAGAGATTATGGAATAATACCAGACCCACGATAGAAATTGTTGAAAATGACTAAGTACCCAAAAGTGGATGGATAGACGAATGGAAAGAAAAGTTTTCAAAGACTTATGACAAGATATTTTCTTTGATAGTGAGACATTAAAATGGATAAATGTTATATTATTAAGAAGGAACTGAAATCTCAAAAACAACAAAGTATTGTGAAGTGGACGAACAAAGTTTTGGATATGAGATGAACAAGCAATTATTCCCTAGTGAAGAAAAAGATTCTAAGTATAGTGTAAAATGAGGGTGGAAGAATATTGATGTGTGATTTAGTGATGATGGAAAATTGTACTTACAAGACAATATGGATGAACCCATGAAATACTTCAAGGAAATTCTAAGTATTGGTGCATTTTGGTGAGAGTGGAGTAGAAAGGTGCACTTTGAGGGTGGCAGAAGTTACAACTAGACTCATGAATCCACCACAAATTGAAATTGTTTTCTAAGTGTAGGAATGGATATACGAGAGAGAGAGAGAGAGAGAGAGAGAGAGAGAGAGAGAGAGAGAGAGAGAGAGAGTTTCTAACTTATCATATTTCAAGATCAATAGACACCTAGTGCATGAATTTTATGATATTTTCTTCAAGGTGCCTTAAAATAACTTAGCACCTTCAATCCACATGCTCTAGAAGCTTACCCTCTATCTCTATCATGTCCATTATCGGCCTTATAAACTTGGTAAAACTTTATATTAGTTACATGGTCAAATATGCTACTAACATCGGCTCCACCGGAGACAACATACTCTTCTGGTATGTTGATAACATTAGACCAAATGCCTTACTCTATTGGGTTATGGAGTCTTCTTTGAAATGATACACCTCCCTCACACCTGAAAGATGATTTGATATATGAAACAAAAATTCTCAATAGCTTAAAATTTTAGAACTCTACCTACTTTCTTATGTAACAAATGGTGAATGAAGTAAAATTACAAATTCATGGAAAGGACTAAAAAGGAATTATTTATGTATATGGTTAGAAGATTTGTAGAATTTAGTACTACAAGAAGTGCTTGAGAAACCTCCCATGAAAAGGAGCCTCAAACAATTCTCCATCCAACTGAGCCAATTCATATATGTTGTTATCTTGAACTGCAACAAATTGGAAGGGTCCAAGACAAAGATTTTCAAACTTCCCATGATTTCCTTTAGCTTCCCTTCATCCATCCCACTTTAGGACTAGATCTCTTGTCATGAAATTTCTTTCTTTAGTCCTTTTATCAAATATTCCTTTATTCTTTCATTATGATCCTGGGAATTTATCTACACTTGTTCTCTTACCTGTTGAACTTCAATCAAATGGTTGATTCTCCTATGCATATCATATAATTAGGCCTCCTCATATTGTAGAAACTTCATCATAGGAAGGATCAGTTGAATAGGAAAAATAGATTTCAATCCATATACCATATGAAAAGGAGAAGTTCTAATAGACATTTTTATGTTGAACCTGTCTTCCCAAACTACATACTTCAAGTGAGAATCCCATTCCTTTTAATTTTGGGATAACCATTTCATGATAATATTGATGAGATTCTTATCAGAGTACTCATCCAAACCATTAAATTGTTGATAGTAAGAAGTAGAGTGTCCAAGCTCTATGTTAGAGTTTTTGAAAAATTGGATCAATTTGGTAGACTTAAAGGATTGGGAATTATCACTGGTGATATTTCTTAGGCACCCAAATCTTGCTAGGATATTCTCCTCAAGGAATTTTATGATGAATGTGTCATGAGTTGTTTCCCTTGTGGGGATGGCCTCTACCCACTTCGTGAAATAGGTTGTGGCTATCAGAATCCATTTTTTTTTACCCCTTGAATTTGGATTGATTTCACCAATGAAATCCAATCCCCACTACTGAAAATCTTTCTCAACTTCGATAGGTCTCAGTGGGAGGGAATGCAATTTTTTCTTCCCTATGAAAATATGGCATTCTACACATGATCTAACCATGCAAATGACATCAGAAAAAAATGAGAGTCAATAATATCCAACTCTGATGATCTTGTATCAGTGGATATCCAAGCATGATGACCCCCACATAGTCCCTTGTGAAACTCATTGACAATGCCTTCAATTTCTTCTTCAATAATACAATTTAACAAAATTCCTCTTGGATCCTTCCAAAAAATATTTTCTCCCAAAATGAAATACTTCACAATTTTAATTTTAATAGATCTAGCCTTCCATTTTTCCCAAGCTAGTGGGAAACCTAAGTTCTGTAGGTAAAAAATTATATCCTTATACCAACCAGATTCAAAGCATTCAAGGCATATCTTCAAATATGGTTCTTGTGTTTCATGTCCTTTACGTTTTGTTTCCATGATGCTTAATGATAGTGAATTCATGTCTATAGCCTTACAATTAGATTCAGGTAGGATTTGGGAACGTCCTTTCCCTTTTACCAGTTTTTAGAATTTAATATCTACATCGTACTCTTGACATTTGGAAATCAATTTACCCCTTATTCCCTCACTGTTAGGCCGTGTGAGAATGTATTTTATCACATTGGTGGTCACATAAGATAATATCTTGGAGTGGAATATGTAATCTCTGAATTCTTCCAATTCCTTCACCAGGTCATATGCTTGTTTCTCTAGGCTATTGTATCTTAGTTCAACATCTCTTAGGGTATATTGAAGAAGTCTATGGGTTTCTCTTGATTTCTTCATTTTTCTATAACAACACATCATATATGGTATGTTATGAGGAAAAAGAGAAAATGAATAATTCCTTATCATAATTCGGGATAACAAGAACTGGAGACTCTCCCAATGCCTCTTTGATCTATTGAAAAGACTCGTTATATTTAGTATTCCATTTAATTTCATGATCTTTCTTTAACATGTTAGTGATATGTTTTACCATTTCATCAAAATTTGGGACAAGCCTTCTCATAAAATTCATTCTACCTAGGAAATATTGTATCTCTTTCTCATTCCTAGGAAATGAAATTTACTTAATTGCCTCTACCCTTTCTAGATCCATATTCACCCCTTTTTTGGATACTATATAGACCAAAATATTTCCTTCCTTCGTGGAAAAATAATACTTTTTTGGGTTCAAAGAAAAGCCAAATTTCCTTCATTTCACAAAGGTATGCCTCAAACTATTGATGTGATCTTCATATTTATTTGAGAATATAGTAATGTCATCAAGGTATATAACAATTAATATTTATTTCTCTCCCACAAACCCTATATCCATATATGTTTGAAATGTGTCTCATGTATTTATCAAAACAAAATGCATCTTATCAAACATGAAAGGCCCCCATGGTGTTGTGAAGGTTGTCTTCTCCCTATCCTCCAGATGCATTGTCACTTGGTTGTATCTTGAGAAACCATCCATCATGGATATTATGTTTTCCCACACCACTTTTTACAATATCTGATCCATGTTGGGAAAATGATAGTTATCCTTTGATGAAAATTTATTCAGGTTCCTAAATTCCACACAGAGCCTTATTTCTCCACTCTTGTTCCTCACTAGAACCAAATTTTATACCCATTCAGAATACCCGAGGGGTATTATAATTTGATCCTTTAGTAATATCCTTACTTACCTCTCAATAGGAGGTAGTAGAAGAGGGTTAATGTTCATTATTTTCTTCCTAAAAGGTTTAGTACTAGGCTTGAGAATTATTCTATGTTTTATGATCCTGGTATCATAAGTGTTTAAGTCTTCATACTTCCAAGAAAAAACATCCATGTATTCTTTGAAAAACTACATGTATCTTGTCTTATGCTCAGTAGGAATCTCTTCGGATAAATTTATGTATTTGGGATCCTCTTATGTACCTAAAATACAGTCCTCAATGTTTTCATCCTTGGGAAGGACTGTTGTCTTAGCATGTACATCATTTCTATCAAACAATTTCTCCAGAGGCACCAACGCTTTTGGAATAATTTTTTTCTTCAGTTGGATGTCTTTATGTTTAGCCATGTAATCACTAAATTCAGTGGGGGATTTATTTTATCTCACAATCATTTTGTTAGTCTCTTCTTCATCATCTAAATCAATGGGAGTGTTTGAAAACTCATCTATCACCTCCATGAACTTTTTGATTTGTTGGTCATCTTAAAAAGCTTGCCAATATTTTATGTTGCCAGGTATGGATGGTCTATACCTCATCTCAATTTCATATTTCACTTGGGGAATAGATAGTGGCTTGAAAGTAATGACTTCTACTACTAAGGAATAAGCCTACTGGTTAAATTCTCCTAAGACAACGGAAATATTAAAAGATTCATAAAATTACCAATCATATCCCACACCTAATTTATGTATGACCTCATCCTAGGATTTCTTTCTTGATAGAAACCCTTGATTTGTTGCACCACTAGTTTTGAATCTCTAAATGCCACCAGGTTGGTAATTTTCATTTTTCTTGCTACCTCCAAGCCTAGAATCAAGGATTTATATTCATCTACATCATTATTGGTGGCCTCAGACTCTATTTTATAGGATAAATAAATTTCTCTTTTAGTGGGAGAAATGAGCACTACACCAACCTTGATCCGTATTTTCTGAGTAGAATGAACTGAATATAGATTATTAACAGGTGCTTAACACAAAATAACAGAGATACAATAAAACTAGTTTTCTATTCAATAAGGAAATAAGTTGAAACTGTAAAATGCAGCAGACACAAGCTTATTGGAATGGTGGTGGCTTATCTCTGAGAAGAGATGTGATAGTTGTGCTCATTTCCAAGAAGATGATTAAAATGACGCTTTGAAGACCCTTTTACAATAAACAGGAATGCCAAAAACCCTAGACATCCAAAAACCTAACCCTAGGAGATGTAGCACCAAAAGTCATGTGGGCCTCGTTTGGGTAAGTTAGTACATCAACTTCTCGGGGTCGTAACTTTTGCATACGATCTTCGTTTTAGGTGTATGATAGCCCGTTGGAAAGGTATCATTGAGGAGATTAATTTTAGGGGCTCAATCATGCCTTTGGATGTTATTGAGAATATATATCCCAAAAAACTTTCATTTAGGCCCTCAAAATGGCCCTGTAAGTTAAAACTGCTAAAAATAGTAAATTGCCAAAATTGTCAAAAAACTATTTTTGAGCTAGTTGGAAGAGGTGGGTGGCCATAGATATCTACCTAGATCAATCCTCCCTCATTAGGAAGCAATGGTATCCATTTCATTGAGTTCCCCCATCATATGAGGAAATTTTTGTTGAATTTGGCCACGAGTGAGCCACTTGCCTTGGCGTAGGAGTTTCCCTGCTTTAACGACTCAATAAAGTTGGATCCTTTGTTGTCAAGTTCCCTTGATCTGTGTGTCCACAATATGATTGATGGATGCCTGTTTTATGTAGTTGGGGTTGAGCTATGTTGGTGCCAGCTGATTTGCTATGTTTGAGGTGTCCAATAATGGTGGGAAATAAGGGCGAAGGAGATCCACGTTGAACACTGGGTGTAGGCCAAGGAAAGCAGGAATGTTGAGCTCAAAAGAATTATCCCCCATGACCTTGGTGATGGTGTATGACCCATAATAAAGTGGGAAAAGATTTCGATGGAGTCATGTAAGGTTTTATTTATACAAGTGCAACCAAACTTTGTCACCCACCTAAAACTTATGTGGCACCCAATGTTGATCATGGTGCTGCTTGTACTTGTCATTGAACTTCTATAGGATATCTTGAACATGTTGGAGGATGTGTTGGATCTGCTCAATGAACCGGGTGGATTTGTCAACTTCAGTTGGAGCAGGATATGAGTTGATCGAGGTGACTGCAAGGGGAAGCACAACATCTATGGAGCCCAATGGTTGGAATCCCAACCCCACCTAAAAGGGGTTGTGTCCAGATGAGCTATGTAGGGCTCAGTTGTAGCTATGTTGGACATAGGGAAGGCTCTCATCCCATGTGTGAGGGTGATTTGAATTATACATGGGAAGGATATGCACAATAATTCAATTTATGACCTTGGTTTGGCCATCTGTCTAGGAGTGTAAGGTCATGGATTTGGTGAGCTTGGTGTCCAACAGTGACCAAAGGCTCAACCAAAATGTGATGAGAAATCAATTGTTCCGATCTGAGACAATGGTTTTTGGGATTCCAAAATGTACCCAGACTCGTTCAAGGAAGATCTTGGTAGTGGCCTCTGCTATGATGTTCTTCTTCCAGGTGACTAGAATCCCCATCTTAGAAAAGTGATCAACAACCACAAAAACACAGTCATTTCCCCACTTGGTAGATGAGAGGCCCGACATGTAGTCCATTGAGATGGATTCCCATGGCCTTTCAGGAATAAGAAGAGGCGTGTACATGCCCTATTTCTTAGTGGTCAGTTTGGCAATAATGCAGGTAGTGTAGGACCTAATATACTTGCTGACCTCCTGACAAAGTTTCAACCAGTAGAAATGTTTTTATAGCATTTCCACTATATTTTTGACGTCGAAGTGTCCTTCCACCCGATTGTAGTGGGATTCCCTGATCAACTTCTCTTTCTCACTTGATGGAACACAAATATGGACCAGACGACACAACAACCCATCTTGAAGATGGAAATTATCGACAACTGTGTTTGCACCCAACATTGGTAGGTGGTGGCGAAGTCTGGGTCTGCCTCATAGATTTGGGGCCATCCAGAGGTCTCATGGCCACAAGAGTCTAGCATCGTGGTGAGTGTCATGACTGGCGATCTGTTGAGGTAATCAGTGACGCGATTGGTGCTTCGTTTTTTATACTTGATGTTGAGGTGGAATTTCTACAAGTATGTGGACCACTTTTGATGGTGATCATTTTGCAATTTCCCTTATGTTTGCATGAACTATAGTGGATTATGATCAGGGTGGATGATTGTCTCCTTCCCAAGAATGTAATGTCTCAACTAATGGAAGGATTTCACAATGGAGTACATTTCTTTGTCATAAGTAGGGTACTTATGGACAACATCTGATCATGTCTCACTATGATAGGCCACAGGGTGGCTGTGCTGAGTGAGAACGACATCCACCACATATTCTGAAGCATTTTTCTCGATCTCAAGGGGTTTTTACAGGTCTGGTAGTGAAAGTACTGGAGCTGAGCACAAGTGTTGCTTCAAATCATCGAATGCTTGTTGTTGGGACTGGCCCTGAGAAAATTTCACCTTACCACCACCCCTGGTTATTTGGCTAAGGTCCCATGCAATATGGGAGAGTCCCAACATGAACCTGTGGTAGAAATTGGCAAGGCCCAAGAAGCTCTAAATCTCAGTGAGTGTGGTTGGGGCTAGATAGTCATGCATGACTTGGATCTTAGCTAGATCCACATGTATGCCATGCTGATCAATTATGTAGCCTAGGTAATGGACCCTGTCCATGCCGAAGGAGAATTTTTCCAAGTTGGCATATAGCTTGTGCTTCCGTAGGGTGTGCAAAACTTGCTCAATATGATGCAAATGTTCATCCCAAGTGTTTTTGTAAATGAGAATGTCATATAGATACACCACTACAAACATATTGGTGAATGGACGCAGGATATCATCCATCATCCTCATGAAAGTGGTTGGAGCATTTGTCAAACCAAAGGGAATGACCAACCATTCAAAAAGGCCTTCCTTTGACTTGAAAGCGGTTTTCCATACATCTGTTTGTTCTATCGAGACCTGGTGGTAGCCAGACTTCATATCAATCCTATTGAAGTATTTGGCCCCCATGAGCTGATCAAGGAGGTCTTCGATTCAGAGAATTGGGTACCAGTTTCTGACTGTGATTTTATTGAGAGACCGGTAATCAATGCAAAGTTTCCAGGTTCCATCTTTCTTTTGTACCAGCACGATTGGGCTCCCGCAAGGTGATGAGATGGGATGGATATGCCCCTTGTGGATCATTTCTTAGATCTGTCACTTGATATCCTCATTCTCTAACAGATAGCGATGATAGACTGGCCCATTGGACATTGGTGTGCCAGGGGTCAGATCGATGGGGTGCTTGACCTGGCAGTGCAAAGGTACCCTGATAGGTGAGGAGAAGATATTTGAGTATTCTTCCACAAAATTATCTACTTGCTTCTGCGGTGTGGAGAGGTCAGCCACAGAGACCCTAGATCTGGCTGTGATCTTTCAATTATTCTAAGAGAGAATCATGAAGAAGACAAACGTCCCCATTTGAGAGATGACCTTCCTGCATTGCTTAGTAGAGATCAAGGAAATAACAGTAGGTGGGACTGCCTCAAGTATCCTGTACAATTTCCTATTCAAAGTAATAATAACACTATGAGGCCTAGAATCATATACAACATGATGTTTCCATAAATAAGGTTGGCCTAAAAGAACATCACAAACTTCGAGAGGAAAAAAATCACGCAATACCTCGTCTTTGAAGGGCTTGATGTCGTACAACAATCGACACTGTTGGCTAACATGGATATCGCTTCCTTGGCGGAGCCACCCAATGGTGTAGGGTTGTGGGTGTGATGTTGTCGACAAGTCTAGCCGCTTGATGACCTCTGCTGAGATGAGGTTCTTATGGCTACCGTTATCCATGATGAAGTGGAGCAGGGCTCATTTTACCCACATCTGTGAATGGAAGAGGTGTTCTCCTTCTTATAGCTCATCTAGTTCACCGAGATGGAGCTTGGTGGTAGCAACAGTGGCACTAGGTTCTGCATCAATGATTCATCTTCCCATTTCTGGTTGTGGCTGAAAGTCTGAACCTGCATCTGATTCAGAGGCTTTCACTTCGGCCACCAGCCACTACTTTGAGTGGTAATCAACAGTGTTATGCAAAGGGATCTTATTGAATTCACACCACTTCTCGATATGTTTCTTTTTTTTTCGGTGTCCTTATTTTCTTGTGTCTTGGAATGGTTATCCTGATACTGTCCATATTTTCTCTATCCTTTGTTCTGTGGGTTGGGGATGCCCTTTCCTGGATTTTGTTATGAAGGGTTCCTAGGCCCAAATTGTCACGTCTTTTATTTGAGCTTCTGCTCGATTTTGACGGCATATCGATAACCCACGCCCAAGGATGAGATGTCCAAAAATTCCATTTTGTTCTGGATGTATCTATATAGAGAATTGTGATACTTAAGAACTAGATGTAGCTCTGAATCTTTGATACCCATATTGATGTGCAAGGTATGAAGCATATTTGTAAAATCTGGCACTAGCTGGTCTCTTTCTTGCCGCACTATGGTCCATTTGGTATACAAGTCATCATAAATTCTGACAGGGTAGTATTGTTCCTTAATAGCATCCATGAAGGAATCCTAGGTGCCCGTGACTATAAATAGTGAGGGTTCCTCTATTTCCTATTTCTCACAGAAAGTTTCCCACTAATCTTTGACGTGGGGAATGAGTTTGAGGAGTGCAAAAGTAATCTTTTCTCTATTTGAAAAGTTATGGATATAAAAATACCCTTCTAGTACATTCAACCACTTGTCTACAGCATTTGCATCTATCTAACCTTCAAATATAGGAATATTAAAGTTTATTTGTACCTTGAAGGGGGTGGTGCCTCAGCTTGAAGAAGATGCGTCGCCTGTTGGTAGTCATCGAAGGATTTGTGCTAAACTATCCATCATCTCGTTCCTTTGTTGCATGAGGGATTCCTCAATCAATAGTTTGAAAGGATCTCTTGTCCCATCATATTTCTTTTATCCTACCATGAGAGGTTGCTTGGGTGTGCGAGAGCTTTTGTCCTCAAGAGAAACAAGCTCGAGACCCAACTCTTTGTAATCATACCTCGTTGGGGACATGCATTAAGACGACAAGGAGTAGACCGCTTTGATACCACTGATCCATATTTTATGAGCATAATGAAATGACTATATATTATTAACAAGTGGTTAACACAAAATATTAGAGATACAATAAAATTGGTTTTCTATTCAATAAGGAAATAAGTTGAAACTGTAAAATGCAGCGAAAACAATCTTGCTGGAATGGTGGCGGCTTATCTCTGAGAAGAGATGTGATAGCTACGCTCATTTGCAAGAAGATGATTACAATGAGGCTCTGAAGGCCTTTTTACAATAAATAGGAATGCCAAAAACCCTATACATCCAAAAATCTAACCCTAGGAGATGAAGCGCCAAAACTCATGTGGGCTCCGTTTGGGTAAGTTAGTACATCAACTTCCCGGGGTCGTAACCTTTGCATACGATATCCATTTTAGGCATATGATAGCCCATTGGAAAGGTATATTCAAGGAGATTCATTTTGGGTGCCCAATAATTCCTTTGGCTATCATTGAGAAGATCTATCCTGAAAAACCTTCATTTAGGCCCTCAAAATGGCCCCAGAAGTTAAAACTGCTAAGAATAGTAAATTGCCAAAATTGTCAGAAAAATGTTTTGAGCCAGTTGGAAGAGGTGGGTGGCCACTGATATCCACCTGGATCAATCCTCCCTCCTTATGAAGCAATGATCTCCATTGCATTGAGTTCCCCCATCATATAAGGAATGTTTTGTTGAATTTGGCCCCGGGGGAGCCACTTGCCTTGGTGCAGGAGCTGCCCTACTTTGACGACTCGATAAAGATAGATCCTTTGTTTTCGAGTGCCCTTGATGTATGTGTCCACAATCAGATCATTGGATTCCTATTGTATGCATTCGGGGTTGAGCTTTGTTGGTGTCAGCTGCTCCACTACGTCTGAGGTGTCCAATAATGGTGGGAAATAAGGGCGAAGGAGATCCATGTTGAACACTGGGTGAAAGCCAAGGAAAGGAGGAATGTTGAGCTAAAAATCATTATCCCCCACAGCCTTGGTGATGGTGTACAGACCATAATGGAGTGGGTGAAGCTTCCGATGGGGTCCTATAAGGATTTCTTTCTGCAAGTGCAACCAAACTTTGTCACCGAGCTGAAACTTATGTAGCACCTGATGTTGATCATGGTGCTGCTTGTACTTGTCATTAGACTTTTGTAGGATATCCTGAACCTGTTTTCATATGTGTTGGATCTTCTCAATGAACCAGGTGGCTTTGTCAACTTTAGTTGGAGCAGGAGATGAGTTGGTTGAGGTTACTGCAAGGAGAAGCGCAACATCTATGGGACCTAATGGTTGGAAGCCTAACCCCACCTGAAAGGGGTTGTGGCTACTTGAGCTATGTAGGGCTCAGTTGTAGCTATGTTGGACATAGGGAAGGCTCTCATCCCATGTGTGAGGGTGATTTTAATTATACAGGAAAAGGATATGCACAATAATTCGATTTACGACTTCGGTTTGGCCATCTTTTTGGGGGTAGAAATCCATGGATTTGGTGAGCTTGGTGTCCAACAGTGACTAGAGGCTCGACCAGAATGCACTGTGAAATTGACTATCTTGATATGAGACAATGTGTTTTTGGATTCCAAAATGTACCCAGACTCGTTCAAAGAATATCTTGGCAGTGGCCTTTGCTGTGATGTTCTTCTTACATGCAACTAGAATTGCCATATTAGAAAAGTGATCAACAACCACAAAAACACAGTCATTTCCCCGTTTGGTGGATGGGAGGCCCGACATGTAGTCCATTGAGATGGATTCCCATGGCCTTTCAGAAGTAGGAAGAGGGGTGTACAGGCCCTATTTCTTAGTGGTTGGTTTGGCAATAGCGCAAGTAGTGCAGGACCTGATATACTTTCAAAATCATTTGCTGGAGAATCCACAGTTGATGTCATTTTGTCATCGACGTTTCGAATCCTGATCGGGATTCATCATCAGGACTAATCGTCAATTAGAGAGCTAGCTGATCTTAGTCATTAATAGTGTATAGGCAGGACAATAATCAAGATAACTATGTCGGCTAAATGTAACCCTAATTTGGAGCTAATTAAATGCAAAATTAATTATTAATAAATTTAAACGTGACTTCTAATAGTGAATAATATAAATAATTAAAGTTTT
>JZKD02S2375237.1:86101-99851 GCA_000966675.3 Picea glauca | reverse complement strand
CTCTCTATCATTCACCATCCTTTATATATTACAAAGAGATAAGTAAATTAAGCTATCATGAGGATCGACAGATCCTCATGATTTCTTTTAATATGTATAAAGATTGCAAGGTAAACAATCAATCTTCCTTTGAACTGTTTCATGTCTGATTTCTTCGATCTTCAATGGCCTGTGCATCTTCATGATATTCTTAATTATCTTTAGTTAACAACAATTGTCCATTTCTACATAAAATCAAAACAATTCAAACCAAAGATCATGAAATATCTAATATCATTTAATACTATTTCCTAATAGCTTTTTAACCATTTTCTTCCCTAACTACTTCAAATTAATAGAAAATTCAACAAAGAACATATCACAAACCAAAGTAATAAGGAGAATATTTATACCTTTTTCTCAACCCAACATACCCCACAGCTTACCTTTTTGCATGTCCTCATGCAACAAGAGATTTTATATGTGGAGCAGTGATACTGAAGGGTGGAGAGGTCTCTTCTCTAGGTCTTCAGAACCCATACTTACCTTTAAGCTCTTCAAAAGCATCATCTTCCCTTTTCTTATGAATTTCATAAAAACTCTGATAACCCTATGGAGGATACCAAATAATGGGAGGAATGTAGCTGCATCCAATCCAGGAAGGCCCTTATTCCATGATCATTTTGGCATACCTTTCTAACCTGAGAGAAACTGCTTGAAATTTTTTGAAACCAAATGGTTCCCTATTCTTGAAATCATTTGAAGAGACATTCCATCTTAATTTGGTAGCAGAAAGGGATTCTTCTTTAATCTATCTAAAATACTATAGCCCTGAATGTACAACATGTCTATGGATTGGAGCTAAATATTCCACAACCTTTTCCCTCTTCATGGATTCTCTATGTTGCATAATGATATCAAAGGGTTTAGGAGGTTCCCCTCTGATCCATAGGTCTAGTCCATTCTCCCTTTTCATGAAGACCTTATGTGATTTATCCCACCTAAATTGATTTTTGGAAAAATACAAGAAGGCCTGAAACTGATATCCCCGGTGAATGGATTGGGATTCTCTTCTCTATTTTCCTCTAGGATGAAATTGTGAAGGTATAGTTCACACAAAAAGTATTGTACTCCATCCTCTTGTTCTTTAAAACATGAAACAAAATTAGAAATAGTGATAAAATCAGAAGGTGTGCCTACCCTAATAGATTTCACTTTCAATAATAGGTAATGTTCTAATAAAAATAGGGCATAATTAGTAGTAGGGGCCCTGCAAGCTAATATATCAGAATAAGCAGAGAAAATTTCTTTGATTTTCTCCAAAGCTCCATCAAGCTGGTCATGTACCTTCTTCACCTTTTCTTTAGCTTTGATGATCTGAACAAAGGTCTCATTCTTAGTTGCTGACATGGCTCAAAGTTGTCTGACAACTTTCTGATGTTATGTCACTGTCACCATTTCACTTCGACATTGGATCAGGGTTTGTTGGGATTGTTCTAGTTTTTCTTCCAACCTTTTAATCGTGGCATCATGTTCATGAGAATGAAATACTTCTTTAGTCTAAACAATTGTTTCTATTGTTGTTGGAGCCTCTGTCTGAGTTTCTATTTCAGTTGATTCCAAAGGAGTATGAAATTATGTTTGTGTTTCAACAGAATTAGTGTAAGCTACCCTTCTGGGAAGTGGATTTCTTCCCTGTACTCTATCGCTCTTACATATCTTCTTCTTATCAGATTTGTCAGCCTGCTCCAGCTGCTTCTTAATTTTTCTAATTGTTTCTTTCAATCTACCAACTTATTGTTTTAATACTTTTATTTTCTTGACCCTCTTCCTTAATGTCTTGTTTTCATGTTCCATTTTTCTAATTTTATTATTTCCTTTTTCTACTGTCTCTTTCTATTTAAGGGGAATTTCAAGGTCTTCCCCACCTTAATCAACTGGTAATTGATTCCATATATCTTCTGGGTTATTTGGTTTCTCTAAAGGATTGTTCTCATCGAACTAAGGTTCTGGTTGTTCTGCTCCCTCGGGAGATGGCATCTCCATATCAGGAAGATCAAATATAGGGTTTGAATGAGAAGAAGTTAGATCTTGGGGTTCTCCTAACCTGTATGAATCTTCAGTAAGTGATATCCCTACATTTCCTAATACTTGGGCCATCTCTTCTTCATAACTTATGAATAAATCATCCTATTGTTCTGTAGGGATTTCAAGTGATTGTTGTTTTGTTTGTATAGTTTCATGAGTGCTTTAAGGTTGTGTTGTCTCTTTACCCTTTCTTATTTTGATAGAGGAGGTTTTGGGAACATAAATTGTTCTCTGTCTTTTCATCTTTGATGTTCCTACATGTATGATATGATTTTCTTCCAACTGAATAAGGTCTGTTTCTATTTCAGGTTGGGGTACTGGAATTTCAATTTGGGCATTATCTCCCCTTGTATGGGATGCCTCAATTTCTTGTGGAGGAATTTTATGGTGGACTTCAGGTTGCTCAATTTGCAGGGGCCTATCGGGTTCAATTAAGTCCCCCCAAGTCATTTGTGTATGGTTTAAGGTCTTGTTTACTATCAATTTTACTAACCCATGATCACTAATTACATTGGTAGGGTCTTTGGATTTTTGGGTTCTTTTAGTGACTTCATGCAGCATGGTATTAAAAATGAATGGTAGATTGATCACTAACCATTGTTTTAATATTGCCAGCAACTTGAGGTGGTGAGGTCTTACCACATCATATCTCATGTCGCATGTGATATATATGTGTATCATGCCTACTATCTCCCTCCAGGGTTCGCTAAGAGCAGTGGGGGTGAGGCCTTTCCCTTTTTTGTCGAATTCTTCCTCTAGTTCTGCGAAGGACTCCACAACTTCCTTGAGTGTTGTGTATTTACCGGTCCACTGTGTTCCTTAATTTGGGAGGCATGTTACCACGGCTATAATGGAATCAATAAATGGTATTTGTATGCCTAGAATTAATGAGACTCCCCCATGTAAGTTTTGGAAGAATGCTAGCACAGTGTTTATATCGAATCCCTACAATCTATTAAAGTATTGCGTCCACCCTAGATGGTGTAGAATTTCCCTTGCTTGGTCAGTTACTTGCAACAATGTAGGCTCGTAGTGAATGCTTTGGACACCCATATATTTTGTAAACAAGTTAGCACAACTATCGTTCCCAACTGCAAACTTAGTTAGACCAGCCTGTGAGAAAAAATTACTAAAAATGGTAAAAGTTACAGAACAACAATGGTATATAGAAATATGAATTTTCCCATTATCTGTAATCATTATGGCCTATTGATAATTGTGTAAAATTTCCACCCCCCGATGAATGAAAAGGTCGACCTTGACCATCGGTATGTGTGAACGTAATGATGGTGGTCAATCCAGTGAGGGATAATTATTGTGCTTTCACCGCTAGGAGAATGACTGTTAGTAACTTTCAAATAATTTTAATTTTAATCATGAACGATAATCACACCTTTTGTGGAAAGTACAAGTTCAAATACCAATGTTCAAATATGTTAAGGAAGAATATTCCGAGTAGTCCTAATTTTTTCATGTTTTATAAATATTCCATGTTCCATAATTTTTTTACTTTCCCTTGTGTTGAATATAGCCAAAATGATATCCTCTTTTTTAACAAAGGAAGTCTATGAACACAATAAAAAATTAGCGTATTAAAATAAACTTCAATACCATAGACAAAGCCACTGCTACCAACAAGCATCCATAGCCTCAACAGGGTTTCCTTTTGACCCATAGATGAGCTAGTATCCTAAATAAATATTTTGAATATTCATTTCCCAAAAAGGCCATTATCCTAGTTTGGTGGCCAGATAACAATAATGCCACTCACTAGATTGTAACAAAGTGAACAAGTCGGCTCGTGAAGAGACCTCTTGTCCTTTGATGCTAAATGCCAAAGGCCATTGCCATGGTGTGGTAGCCATAGTGGGAATGTCACTTGTGTTAATCTATTATGATCATGGTAGGTTGGCTCATGATGAGACCCCCTATCCTTTTTTGGAGAAGGTTAGTTTCTTTATTTATATTTATTTGTTTTATTATTATTTCCATTTTTTTTTTAGGCTTTATTAAGGGAGGCTCATCTACTACTTAAGAGTGTGGGATGGTGTAAGAAGTGTAAGAATTCCAAGTAAAAATGTGCCTTAGACTCCTTATTATGATGTGAAGGAAAATTATCATTAAGTATATGTATATATATAGGATAAAGAAACAAATTATGGTGGTTAAGGATTATGAACAATATTAAGATAATTCAGAAAAATCAATCCATGAACAATTTCATAAGGTATGCTAGATATTCCTAAAAAATAAAATGACAGATTGTTACCATGATGATTTGAAGTGATGTTGTTGAAAATTAGTTAATGAATTTCATACCCAAAGGAGTGGCTAAACATATTAGAAGCACATATTGTTGGTGGAAACAAGAATCGTTACTTTCAAAGGAAAGGAAAAACAACAGGAACAACCGAAAAAGTAACAACAGTTGTTTATTTTGAATGAACAATGCTACCTGAAAAAAGGAATGAAAATAACGACAAAGGGAACGACAACTGTTAAATTCTAATGAATGATACTACCCACAAAGGGAACAATAATCACAACAAAGGGAACATCAATTGTTACATTCGGATGAATGACACTAACCACAAAGCGAACAACAATCACAACAAAGGGAATGGTAGTTGTTACATTCGAATCAACGAAACTACTTGAAAAGGGAACAACAATCACAACAAAGGGAACGACAATTGTTATGTTCGAATGAATGAAACTACCCACAAAGGGAAGAACAATCCCAACAAACTGAATGACAACTATTATGTTCGAATCAACGACACTACCCACAAAGGGAACAACAATCGCAACAAAGGGAATGACAGTTGTTACGTTCGAATTGATGACACTACCTGTAAATGGAACAAAAATCGCAAGAAGTTGAACAACAACTGTTACATTCAGGGAAGATGACGATGATTTTCAAATTTAACCATCTAATTAAGTAATTGGATATCTCCTGTAGAAATGTTTAACGAATCTAGGATTGATTATTCATTTAAATAAAATCATTTAATTTTTACGAGTAGGTTTATTCAATGATCGAAGTATATTGGATGGTTTACAGTGTCATGCATTCATTTTCTATTTACTGCAACTGCACATTCCTTTAGTGCAGTCGCCTAAATTTTTGATGCGGACCATGACATATTCATCTATTGTGTAAAAAAAGGTTTATATTCGATGGATTTTTCAAAGTGAGATAGGAGCAATTTGAAGTTTTGAATAAGGAATAGAAAAGAGTGCTAATTATATTCATTACAGTCATCTTTTCTAGTTTTTCTTCTCCAAATATTTTTATAGAGATTTTCCTAGAAAGAAAAAACCTAAAAACTCAATCAAATATTTAAACAAAAATATATACAATATGTACAATGCTAGAAAGACAATGATTGCATGGAGTTGAAGATGTTGGGTTACCTACCCAAGTAGCTAAAATATGAACAGTAGGATAATTACTTACTTCTTGGCAAAATGATTCTTTTGAAAGTGGTTGGTGGTAGAGTCGTAGTCGATGTCCATTTACCAAAAAAGGAGAACTAGACTCGTCAATGGTGGATAAAGTGATAGTGCCATTATCATGGACTTAATTGATTTCATATGGTCCCAACCACCTTGTATGCAATTTCCTAGGAAAATCCTAAAATATGGAATCATAGAGAAGCGCCCAATCACCTTTCTGGAAGGATTTCTTCTTGATATGCTTATCGTGCCATCTAGCTCTATGTTGTTGAATAACAGTTGTGCGCTGAAGAGAAAACAAGAGTGCTTCATCTAACTCATTGAGCTGATGTAAGTGTTGTGTGTGTGATTTCGTAAGATCAAGTCCAATTTTCTGGGCCATTCTTAGAGTCTTTCTCTCAAATTCAATTGGAAATATAGGCTCTTTTCCAAAGACTACATGATAAGGAGATTAGCCAGTAGTGTTACGCCATGTTGGGCGATAGGCCCATAAGGAATTTGGAAGCTCAACTGCCCAATTTTGATGGTTTGTTGAGATTGTTTTTGTCAAGATTGTCGCCAAGACTTTATTGGTACTTTCCACTTGTCTGTTTTCCTGTGGGTGGTATGGGGAGGTAACCCTATGTTTAATGTGATAATTGCACAGAGTAGCCGAGATTTTATGTGATGTAAATTGTGACCCTCCATCCATGATTACTTCCCTGGGTAATCCATAGTGTACGAATAGTTCAAAGAGAAATTTAATGACTGCTTCCTTGGTTTCATTTGGAAAGGCCACTGCTTCTACCCATTTGGTAATATAGTCTGCTGAAACTAGTATATAATCTTTTTGGTTTGATTTTGGGTTGAAGGGGCCAACAAAATACAATTCCCATCTCTTGAAAGGTTCCATCACCACTTTTGGTTGTAGGGGCATTTCATCAGCTTGGCTTGGTCAGCCCATCCTCTGGTAGTTGTCACAGGCCTGGACATACTTCTTTTCATCTTTAAATATTGAGAGCCAATAATAGCCCATATATAAAACCTTATGCCCAGTTCTGCGATCTACAAAATGTCTGTCACAGAGGTCATCATGACATGACTTCAAGACATATTGAATTTCATCATCTCCGATACATCTTCAGATATAAATATCAAACCCTATGTGGAAAAGATATCCACCAATCCAGGTGAACCATGCACTACGTTGAACAATTAATTTCATTTCTCTTGATGATAGGTGTGTTGGAAATTTCCCAACTGCCAGATAATTCTCCACATCAGTGTACCAAGGTGTCTTAATAGTGACAACGAACAAGTGTTCGTCTGGAAATTGGTCTTCAACTATCAAAGAGTTATCTATTTTGGGTACATGAGACAAGAAATCTACAACACGATTCTCTCTTCCCACTCGATCCTTAATGGTGATGTTGAATTCCTACAATAGAAACAACCACCGAGTAACCCGTCCATTAGTAATTGGTTTGTTGGCTAAATATCTAATTGCAGAGTGATCAATATACAGAATTATTGGATAGCCTGTTAGATAGTAGTGAAATTTATTAATAGCATGTATAACGGCTAAAAATTATTTTTCTGTTACTATGTAATTTAATTCGGCAGGAGCAAGATTTTTGCTAATAAAATAAATAACTTAAGGTTTCTTCTATTCTTCTTGTTCAAGGACAATGCCTATAGGGATATCCGATGCATCTTAAGAGATGTGAAATGGTAATTTCCAGTTTGGTCCTCTCAACACCGATGATGTTGAAAGTAGTCTTTTGAGCTTTGCAAATGCAACATCACACTTATGAGACCACTAAAATTCCACATTATCAGTTAAAGCATGTAAAGGTTCAGCTATTCTTGAAAATTTTTCTATGAATCTACGATAATATATTGCACATCCAAGGAAACTATGTACCTCGGTTTGTGTACGAGGTGTAGGAAAATTAAGGATTACCTCTATTTTTGTTGGGTCTACCTTGATTCCATCTGCAAAAACATAGTTTCCTAGTACCACACATTCAATCATCATCCTATGAAATTTCTCATGACTCAAACATAGCCTGGTAGCAATGCCTCATTCCAGTACATTCTCTAGATTTCTTAAGGCTTGATCAAAGTCAGTGCCATAAGGGGTAAAATCGTCCATGTAAACTTCAAGTCCTTCATTAATTAATTAAGAAAATATGCTTAAAATAGCTCTCTGGAATGTAGTTGGAGCATTACATAATCCAAAGGGAAATACTTGATATGAGAAGGTACCCCAAGGACTTGTAAATGTAGTTGTATCCTAGTCTTCTGAAGCAATCTAAATCTGATTATAACCGCTAAAGCCATCTAGGAAGGAGAAAAGATGCTTCCCTGCTAAAGTATAAAGGAGCTAATCAATAAAAGTTAGGGGAAAATGGTCCTTTTGGGTAGCTTTATTGAGTTCTATGTAGTCTACACTGATTATCCACTTACCATTCTTCTTAGGGATGATTACTAGTGGATAGACCCATTGGCTGACTGAAATAGGATATATGAAATCTACATCCAACAGTTTATGTAATTCTTCTTTGTCCCTGAGATGAGGGTTTAATCTTCGTTGGGGTTGTCGGATGGGTCAGCCATATTTTTCGATATAGATATGATGTGTACATAGTTGGGGATCAATGCCCTTCATGCTAGGATATTCCCAAGCAAAAGCCTCTTGATATTTAGAAAGGATCTGAATCAATTTTTGTTGTTGTTGCTCATTCAAATTGGCATTAATATTTAGAAATATTCCTGGTACGATTTCAACTGTAATGCTATTGTGGACCACAGTAGTGGGAATCTATTGCTCCATCAATTCTTCCAATGGATATCCATGTGCTTCATTATCTAAAACAATGTTTATCATTCGACATGTTGGGTTTCTTATAACAGTTGGGTTGTTAATGAAGATGTTGATTGCATGATTGTTTAGCTTATTTTTTATCCCAAGAGCTTCTTCTAATGTGAGAGGAGATTGTAGGTTTTCTTCTGGATATCTAGGTGGTTGCAACTGCTAATGTATGACATACAAACTTGGTTTAGCTGGAGGATACAAGATAAGGTTCTTTATATCACTTCCTCTAGCAATTTTCATGTTGTCTGTGTGACATCCTATGTATGCATCTGTTGTTTCTATCCATGGTCATCCCAATATTAACAAGCATCCATCGAGTCTACTTCTTGGGTTGATAACTAGAAAATCAGCTGGGTATTCCCAAGAATCAAGCGAAATTGCTATGTCTTGTAATGTGCTAACTGGTTTAACCACCGATCTATCAGTTGATTCTAACATAGTTGAATTAGGTTTGAAGGAGGTGATACCCAGGATATTACAGGTCTTGGTGGTCAAAATATTGATGGTTGCCCCCAAATCCACCAGTGTATTTGGAAAAAAACAACCCTATATCTGAACCGTTACCACGAGATTCCATGGATGTGTGTACTTGAATGGATCCTACTTTCCTAGAATAATATCAGACAAAGTTCCTACCACATGGACAGTTGATGGATTCTTAGTTTTCCTTCTGGGCTTCTTCACACATAATTCTTTAATTGTTTTTGCATAAATAGGAATATCTTGTAAAGCCTGTAGGAGTGGAATTTTAACACATAGATTCTTTATTTCCCTAATGATATAAAAGTTAAGATATACAATTGGATTTTCTATCATTAGCCTTTCGGGAAATGAGGGAGGATAAATTACGTCTTTATCAGGATTTTGTTGTTCGACCGTGTTTTCCCCTTGTTCTATTTCTTCTGTTATGGCCACAATCGATGATTTTATTGTTGGTTGTATATTATTCTCATTCTCCTGTTCTTGATGAATGTCACTTTCCTCAGGAGAGATTACACACCCTGATATCAAATGGAGTTCATTGCACCCTACAGAGTTTGTTTCACCCTCCAAATTCTTGACAATTTGCATGATTTGCACTGGTTTGTTATTAGGATTCGGGTTGGGTTGAGCTAGTAATTGATGACACATTTGAGGTTGGGGATTTTGGGGCAATTGAAGTGGAGCTTGTAAAGTAGGATGATATTGAGCAGCCATTCCCATGGTTTGATTGTTCATTCCCATGGGGCACTATCAGTTTTGAGTCTAATTGGGGGCTTGGGCAGCTGTGCTAGTCCACTGTGAAGGATAGGGGTTATTATTTGAATTCTGCAAAAATGGGGTAGGGTATTGCAGGTTAGGCCAAGTAGGATTAGCAACTGGTTGATTTGGCTAGGGTGCAATAGGATATTGTTGGGACTTCTAGGTGGGGTTAGAAAATGGTTGGCTCTGCCATGTATTTACATAACTATGTTGTTGATTATACTGCCCATAAAATAAAGAAGAAGGATCTTTTAGCGTACCTGGGGGGAAAGCCTGCCACTAGTGACGTTGAGCCATCTAATATACCGGTTATGTTTCTTATTATACTTATTTAAAGACAACCTTTAATCCTAGAAGTGATGGACATTGTTCTGTCGCATGGTCTTTGGCAGAGATGGTGCAGGTCTGAACCACTCTCTTGAACCATGTTTCCTTCTTCATCGTGGACAAAATATAGCCAATGATTGTTCTTCTTTTGCTTGTTTCTGTTTAACCTGAAGAAAATCCAATTGTGTAGTCAAAGTACCCAAAATGTCTCTTTTGATTTTTTCTAAAAGATTACCAATTTCTTCTTGGCTGATACTCCTGCTAGTAATGTTACTACTTCTTGTGATGGGAGCCTGTATTCCTGATCTGGTTCGTGTACTACCGTGTGAACACCTGATGCACAATTGGACAATGTCATCATATGTTTCTTGATAAATATCACCTTTTCCCATTAAATTCAATGTTTCTACCCATTCATCCTTCATACCATTTATTAGAGTGGCTTTAAGTACCTCACCTGCTAGTGTACCGTAAGGTGATCTCTGCAGTTTATATTTAAATATTTCAACATAGTATTCTAGTGTTTCATTTTCTTTTGCAGACATTTTAAATATTTCATCCTTTAAATCCATGGTTCTACAGTAGTCTTGATATTTCGTAAGGAAGGATTGTTTCATTTCATCCCATGAATTTATAGTTCCTCCTTGTAGTCCCATAAACCATCGTAAAGCTTCTCCTTTCATAACTTTAGTTTCTAGGGTTCATAGGTATAGTCATAGCCTCTACACAGGACATCAAACTCGAATAAGAATGTGTCAGGGTCCTCTGAGATCAACCCATTGAAGGTTGGAAGATATTGTAGTGGAATGGCTTTCATTGGGGCATTAGCAATCGGATCAACTATAGGATATTACAAAGTGGAAGTATGAGGTCGTGGTTTATTTTGTTGTTCCATTTGGTCAAAAATGTGCCAATAACCTTCAGGGATTTCTTGGACTGGGTGTTCTATTTGAGGTGATTGATTTCTTGGTCCCATAGGATATTCAATCACACTACCTATGTCTGGGATTACAAATCCACTGGTCTCCCCTTCTCCTTCTCTCAAATTACAAGAATTTCCCTCGCCTAAAGAACTGAAAAGTGGAGTCTGTGTATTTTGAAAACTTTGTTCAGTTCCTTCAGTTCTGCTATGAACCTTAGCATGAGTTGTAGTTGGTGAATTTGTTTCTTAAGGGTCTCGGGTATAACCTTTTTGAGGTCCAACCAAGGCTTGAGATTCAACTTTTCGGATAATTCTGTCTATGAAAGTGCTCCTTCCAGGGGGCATCGAGCCCTAGGATTTTGTAGTTTTTGGTAAGCGTTTTTGTTTTTCAGGTTCTTTCTTCTTATTCATACACATAGACACAAATTATATGCACCTATATAACCTCTATGCATCAACTGAAGGTGGGTGTTGGAACAAGCATTTTACTTGTTTCCTACGTAGGTTCTTACCTTCTGTTTTCAATACCTCATCCTTCAGAGATGCAATCTATCCTATCTTTGACATTCTCCCCGACAATGACTTCAAAATGTTTGGATCTAAAGGTGTCCTAAAAACAACCTTAGTTTGACATTAATTTTATCAACCGAGGATTCGTCTTCTCTTTCAAGAAGGTCAGCAAAGTCTATGCAGATAGTCGTAGAGGTTTAAATCATGTAGATAATTCAGTTACAACAAATCTGAGTCTATCTAAATTATTGCAATAATCAATTTCTTCACACATTAACTAAAAACTCTGAAACTAATAACTCAATCAACAAAATTGTAGTCTAAATAATAACATACCATGAATCAAAGCATCAACCACTTTGCTGAATTCATTCATTTAGCTAAGAAACAATAATTTAATCTACAAAGACATTTAATGAATCAATCTCTCAATAACTAATTAATCTACTAGAAAGGAACATCGATCTACTGAATATTTAAGAAGGAACAAAAAATGCGAATTTAATGAAAGGAACATCAAATGTGAATTTAACGAAAGGAACAACAAATGAGAATTTAAATGAAAGGAATTCACAAGTGATGAATTAACAATAATTGGAAATGGAACAACAATCGATAATATCCAAATGGAACATCTACCTTCTGCAAATGGAACAACATAACCAATTCATAAAAGAATCAACACATTAACGGGTTTATCTTAACTGTTGAAAGGAAATTCAAATCACGGAACTATAACAGAATTGAGAATATTACAGATGAGACAATAGCTCTTGTCAACTAGGCCCATGGTCTTCAGAACATACTGCTACGAAAAACTGAGTACGTAGAAAGGATAAAAAAAATTGAAGCTTTCATTAATTCCATAACTGATAAATCATTTACAATGGGATTGTGTGTCCAGAGTGTCAACAATTAAGAGATCCGAATTTATTTTATTATATATATATATATATTTCAGTATCTCTCTATTGTTCACTATCATTTATGTATTACAATGAGATAAGTAAATTAAGCTATCCTGAGGATCGAGATATCCTCAGGATTGATTTTACTATTTATGAAGATTGCAAGATAAAAAGTCAATCTTCCTTTGAACCATTTTGTACCTAATTTCTTCGATCTTCAATGGCCTGTGAATCTTCATGATCTTCTTAATTACCTTTAGTTAACAACAATTGTCCATTTATGCACAAAATAAAAAAAATTCAAACCAAAGTTCAGAAAATATCTAATATCATTTAATATTATTTCCTAAAAGATTTTTAACCATTTTCTTCTCTAACTACTTCAAATTAATAGTAAAGTCAACAAAGAACATATCACAAACCAAAGTAATCAGGAGAATATTTATACCTTTTTCTCAACCCAACAGTCTCCTTCATGGTTCTAGGGTGAAGGATAATCGGACCACTGAAAAACTAGAGGTTTTCTTGCGAGGATCATTTAAAGAGTCTGGGTTCCTGTATTTCTGGTGGATTGAGGTTTCAAGGAAGGGTTCCGTGGGTAGGGGCCTTGTGCCTTGTGATAACATCTAGTTCCACATCGGTCCATGGGTTGTGTCATGGCTGGTCCACATGTCACGAATGACATTGTGCCATCTTTATTATATGTTGAAAGTTCCAATGTAGAGTTCCATCAAAGGCCTAGAGGACATGATGATGTCAACTTGCACATGTCATGCTATGTCATCATCCATGTGTCATTCCACATCAACCTATTTGTATGAAATTGCCAGTTCAATTTCCATGTGTCTATGTCATGTCATTGTGCCACATCATCCTAGCATTTAGTGTAGCTATGAGGTGTCATGTCAGGTGGCATGCCAATCCGAGCCTACGTGTCTTTGGTGCCAACTAGACACCCGACTCCATTGTTTGCGGATAATCATTCTATGGATTTCATAAGGTCTCGGTGCCTGATTAGGTAAGGTTCCTGGTTGTGTTAAGGTTCTAGAGACATGACAACTAGTTAAATGACAAATTAGAATGTTTTTTTTTGTGCCATCCATTGGGTTTCTTGGGGTCCCAATTCTCCGTGCGGAAATTTTTTCAGTTACATTGAGGTTTCAGGGCCCGGATAAGTGGCCAACAAGATAACTAGACATCCGAAAGCTTTCAGAAGTTGATCTCTTGTGGATACTCAGTCCACAAATTTCTCATTTCATAAGGTTCCCTAAGGAGGAATTCATGGGTGTCACGTCTATTGGTTCAAGACCTCCACGTAGGGGTTTCATACATCAACACATCATCACACACACTAGTCCACGATGGATGGTATGGGTGATGTGGTTCCACATGGATGTCACATGAGTGTATGGTGGGATTTTGGGTGGAAAAGCTTGAGAACTTGAAGAAGCCATA
>JZKD02S2375237.1:65187-84824 GCA_000966675.3 Picea glauca | reverse complement strand
TATATTCACTTTCTATTTATACAATAAAGATAGATATTACATCATGAGGTTGGGGGACCTGCCAAAATAGAAAACAAGTTCCCTACTGGATCAATAGTCTCCATAAGTATGATAACAATCATTATTATATCTTCAACTATATATAGTTCAAATAAAAGCTAAATTGATATAATAATATATAACTATCCATGAAAATATGAACTATGACATAAACTAAAAACAAGTTGACCTGAATTAGTCTTTTGGGGAAGAGATGATATCCTTCTTTTCCACTTCTAGAATTAGATACTCCTCCTCATTGTTAGATAGAGTGGCCATAGGCGGCATGTGTTGGTGCCCAACATGATCGAATTGTCACATGTTCCAACAGATCCCAAAGAAGCCTGTGCTTTCTTCCCTTCACGTTGTCCATCATCCATTATTGAGACCTTGATTTTGATTCCAAATACAGTTTGACACATCACTTTGAATTTACCTTCGAAGATTCTCACTGTATTGAAGATTTCTTTGTATTCCTTGCATTTTTTCAATTCTTTTGCCAACATTGTATTTATTATCCAATAGGTCTCCACAATTTTGAAAAAAAATGTACCCCAGTTTCTAGAGTATATGGGATCATCAACCTAGCCTTAAATATCCTCCCTGATATCTTCATCTGAGATTTGTTGTCATTTTTCTCTTATCATTTCCTCCACCTCCTCGATTTCTTTCTGAGATTCTTCAGAGAAATTTTCAATGACATTTTTCTTGGCTTCCAAGGCCTCATTTTCATCTCTAGTAGTGGAGGCTCTCTACCTCGACACATGCATTCCTCAATATTCCTTACCCTTTTTATTTCTATCAATCCCTTCTTTTCTTTCTACTCAAACCATCTCTACTGACTACATAAGACCCAACAACCTACCCATAATATAACATAGTCAAGGCTTCCACTCGTCCCCTCCTTTACTCTTGCTAGGATTCATTAAGGATGCCTCACTCATCTAACCCACAAAAAGACGTAAACCAAGGACCCAAAATGAGATAACCAAGGTCCTACCACCTATAGTCACTTGATACAAAATCAAGGAAAGAGGAAGGCCTAGAGGAGACTTTGTGTTAACCCACATGTTTCCATCCCACTATCTCCATGGAACTGTCCATCTTTCTCTCGCACTAAACCCCCCACCCCCCCAAAAAAAAAAAAAATCATGAAGAAATAACCATTGTTGGATTATATATCTCTTTCTACCTTTCTTGGGCTGACCCAGGTTTAGGTCCACTACAGTTTCCAACAAAACCCCTTTAAAACTATTGACCCCTCTGGTAAACCAGAAGGCAATGTAATACATAGAGTGCATTGTGCAGTCTCATCCGAGATAGTTCTATTGGTGGATGCAATGCTCAAGTGCTTGCAACATGAGAATGAGTGGGGATATGGGATTAAAATATGTGATCTTCATTTGTTACTTTAACATTCAGCGTATCTTGAATACCCTTTCATTATTATTCATGCATGTAAAATAGCGGATCTAACTAGTCATTCACGCATTTGTCTAACATCTAATCATTAAAAGTAAAGGAAATACACAATATTCAATCACATAACACATGACCTCTCATGGTTCACCCTCCTAGGCTACGTCCACAAATATTTTTTTGCTCTATTATGGTGTTTCCAAACTACAACGTCGCACACATTACAACTTTCCTTCAATGGGTCGAGATCTACAATGAGCCAAATTAGATCACACCAGGCTTCTCAGTCTATGATCTAAACCTCAATATATACCCTATTTAATCTCCTTAGCTCAACAAATTACAAAACTAATTGGATTTACAGCCATTCTAGCTTCAAATGACATAGTAACACTGACCAAAACTCGAGCCTAACCTAGACCTCCTAAGTACCTACTTATACTTTTTTTTGGCTTACCAACCATTACATATTCTTACCAAAACCCAAACCCTATCTTGGATAGGTATTATTGCATGTGTTCCTCACATTCTTTGCTCTTTTGCATGCACGTCTACCTTACATGTGCTTCTTTTCCTCAAAATTGGGCCTACACCCAACATTCCCCCAAAACTGACATCGTGACTCGTCTCGAGTCACTTCCTAACTCTAATGTCTTTCACTGCCTGTGCCAGTGCTTTGTACATATATGTTATCTGTTGGAACTGCTTCTGAGCTTGGTTGCTTCTTGCTAACATGACTTCGACCACCTGCACGGTGACTGGTGGTCTTAAGATCTTGCCCCCCTCCAAGCCTATATGTTCGAGGTGAACTTTCACTGCATCAATTTCCACGACCAACTGTTTTGCCTTTTCTTGTAGGGGATCCAACTGATCGTTCCTTGTGATCTTATTTTTCTGCACTGCGTTTTCTTCTTCCTAGAGGTTCTTCATTTCTATGACAGTCTTGATCTTCTCTGGCAATGACATTGTCCTCAATCGTTGCTTGATATCTTCCATTGTTGCATGAAATTTATCCTCCTTTCCTTGCATCTCTTGTAGGATCCCATATTCTAATAGTTGTGTCCATATATGGCCGCTCGTTTCCAATAGTTTTGCCTCTCTATGTATGTTCTGCACAATGTTCTCTACAATTGTTGTCATGTATTGCTCTCTTTGTGCTCAGACTGCTGGACGAGTCATAGGTACTGCGCGCTCCTCCAGTTCCTTGATCTGGTCTTTATATTGTGTTATCACATAAAATTGTCAGAGTCTTATGGGTTTGTGGTTTCTACCTAAGTCTATATAGTTTTTCCCTGTCTCTCTCCTTTTCGTAGACCTGATATTAAGTTTTTCCCTTTTGGCTTGTAGTTTTTCTTATGTTTTCCTTCATTCGTTTGAACGACCTATTTTCCTTGTCGTCTTACTTGGGAAGTCTCGACCCTCTACTTTGTTGTTTTCTCTAAGGTTGGTCATTTCCTTTTGTCACTGATCCTTTTTCTTTCCCAAGACCTCAACCAATCATCCAAGTATTTGTTTTCAGCGACCGTTGCCATAAGCATGAGCACAACACTTAGAGCAGTCTGATATGGACTTGAATCAAATGACCAAGCAAGTTTAGTTTTTCAGCAATGGATAATAATCACGGGAATTGGGAGTTCAGAACGTTGTTGAAGTTATTTGTAAAAGAGTCGAACCCTCGAAATCTGAAGTCAGCAGGAGTCGTCTGACCCAGAAGGACGTGTGGCACTAGATCCGAACCATGAATAAAATCATTTTGGGAAAGCTGAAGTCAGGAATGTGTAGAGTTTTCAAAGTCCCAAAATGTCGATATTCATCTGGGCCATCCGATTGAAAGGGATGCATGGCATCTGATCCAAGAAGTCATGATTTTGTGACTCAAAGGTTTTAGCATGGAGCACAATGGAGATTCACGAAATGTGAAGTCTCGAAGTGCCCAGGAGTTGGCCCACAATCACAACCCATGGTTATATGGGAAGCAGGTCCGAAATAAGGGTAAGCACCTCTAGAGCAGCGGGTGGCTGAGGTTTTCAAGCAAGCATCCTAGCTGTTAAATTCAAAGAAAATCCAACCGTTGCTCTAGATGGCCTATTTTGCAGATTCAAGCATCAATATTTTTGGAATCAAGTGGAGTGAAGACTCCCAAAATGAGAAATCCCAAAATTTCATATGGGATAAGAGTGAGGTTTTGGCCCAAGGTCGCATGGAGCGATGGAGAAGAGATGCATGAAAAGTAGAAAGTGCCCGTATTGTTCACAGAAAAAGATCTGCATGTCCTTGAGGCATTGGGATTGAATCAGAGGAGTCATGAGCACCACCTGGAGCAGTCATGGGTGTTAGGCCTTGTCCTGATCTTGATGAAAGTAGTTAATAAAAATGGGGGAGGTGGTGGAAACCTCATCTCACCCCATAAATGGAAAGCATGGAAGAGATGGATGTGGAGGCAGACTGTCAGCCTAAATTTCCCTTGTCAAGGAACTCTCCTGCAAAGCCCATACTGATAGGAGATCGCGTCTGACAGAAGAATGTAAGTGCATACTCGCAAAAGAGATGCATACGTAAAGCCTTGATTGCAGTATCTAGGTCACTCTTGGTGGTGGAAAGTTTTTCTGAGTATAAATACTCAGTTTTGATATTTTGTTATGGTCGATGGTTGAGCTAAGCTCCCACATGTAAATTTTGAGTAAAGCCTCTAGTTCTCTGGTTATGTATTGAATTTTGAGACTTCTTGTTTAATGAAAGTCAACTTTCTTTTCCACCTCTTTTGCCTCTAATATTGAAGGCTTGGGCATGGATGTTCCAGTTGATTTGTTGTAATCATGTTGTGATGTATGTTTGATTGCAATGTTGTTACAACGACTTCAATTTCTTGAAGTTTTGGGTCCAAGAGGATCTTGTATTCAAAGATTCTCCTCCTTGGGTTGTTGGAAGACCGGATGTCCATAGCAGTCCCTTCCATTGTTTCCTCAAGTTATACCCCCTACTCACCCTTTCTACAACTTATTGTCTAAAGTTAGATCAAGACCTCATATGCCTGTGCATACCAGCGCAGTTTTCTAAGTTAAAGCAATATTATCCTGAGTTTGCATCCATTAGACCCCCCTTTAAATTTATTCATTGTGACATAAAAAACTGATGGTTACTGGTCTTACCTCTACTGCAATCCATAGGTGGCTTCTAGTGCTAACATTTATGGCGTCGTTGTTGAGGACGAATTTAAGTTTTTTCCTGGGATTGAACGACAAATCTTACTAGTTCTGAAGGTGCATCAAAACTCAGAACATTGAAGATTGCAACTGTGCACCTGGTGACTCCACTGTTGAAACTCCACGGTTTCAATTGTGGCTTCCAGAGGCAGACATGTGAGGTCTACTCCAAAACTACCTTTAGTGACACCTGAAGCTGATCCAGAGAAAATTATCAGAAGAAAAAAGATCCTTCAGGAGGGTACTTGTACTGTTGAACTAGGTGATTTTGGTAACTTTCATTATTCTGCTATAGCAACTCCAGTAGTTGTTTCTCATTTTCCTATTACACCATTTGTAGTAGCTTCTAGAAGATTAAATTTTGGGAGTTTTCCTACTCATTACCCCTCTCCCAGTTTCACCACTCCTCCTCCTATTAAAGTAGTTTATTTTATAAAGAGGGAAACCTCTATTCCCTCAAGCTCTGAGGCCTTTTCTCCAGATCCTCATTTGTTTACCTTTATTCCCAGAAGCACACCTCCAATCTCCCCTGTCTGAACTCCATCCCCTCCTATTCATCCTCCTGTTCACACTCCAATGGCAGGAGCTAATCCCCCAAGAAATAGAATGGATGCTATAGTAGCTGCCAGATACGCCCCTCTCGTTTTGCCTCGGCCTGTTAATTCCCTCTCAGCTGGTGGCTACCTTAAGCAGTTGCCTAAGTTTACGAGGGAGGGAGATATTACTGTAGAATATCACCTTGTATCTTTCTATAGTTATGATGATAACTATGTCATAGTAAATGAAGATGTGTGGATGAGGATTTTTGTCCACAGTCTTGATGGAGAATCTAGGAAATGGTTCAGGGCCCTCACTATTGGATCCATTGTTGGGATTAAGGATTTAGATGATGTCTTATTGAGACAATGGGGGGATAAAAAATACTTTATGTATTATATCACAAAGTTCGGGTCCCTAAAGAGAAAAGAGGGAGAGTCTGTCTCTGACTTCTCCAAAATATTCAACAAAATGTACAATAAGATCCCTGCTGAGATAAATCCTATAGAAGCCTCTTCTAGAATTACCTATGCTAGTTATTTTTACCTTGACTTATGCCTCCTATTAATAGAGAGAATATCTATCTCCTTGGCTCATATGCAAGATGCAGCCCTGGAAGTAGAATTTAACGTATTGGCAGTTGACCGACTCAGGAATAAGGATGATAGAGATAGAGGAAAGGGGAGGTCTAAAGCTTCAACCTCTGGTTCCTCTACTACTCCCCCTCAAATGGATGAAGTAACCAAGTTATTGAAATCACTTTCAGCTAGGATGGAGATATTGGAATTGGAGGGGAAGAAGACATACAAAAATCCTCAAAATGTTGATAACAAAGGAAACTTCAGGAGGCCTAATAACAATGCTCCTCAGATTATGCAAAGGGAACAAAGGAACAAAGATAGAGAAGATCAGAAAGTCTAGACCCCTCTCCAAAATAATCTTGTCACAGATGATGAAGGAGAGGAAGAATACCTCAATCCAGAAATCCACTGTCTTGGAGATGTCGTTCCTGAGTTTATACTAAGACTACATGTACAATGTCAGGCATCAGGAAATGAGGGAAAGGTTTTCAATGTTTTCCTTTCACCACGTAAATAATAGAGAAAATTTCTTTGAACCAAATTAATATAATAACAACTCAGAGGTTGTTTCTCACATCTGAGTTAAATTTGAAAATTGAATGAAATGAAAGAAAAAACACAAAGCTGTAAATAAAAGTAAGGCACGAATTACTGAAGAATCTTACTCTGTAACAGAAGAAGAAAGTGAGTGATATAACTTTCAATGAAGTGTAAAATATAGCATCTAATCAACATTCAGGTGTTGTATTAACTAATAGTGAATACATAGAAAAAATTGTTTGTTATTAGATTACCGAGTATAACATAACCACAATAGAGGTTGTACTAAATTGTGATTTGAATTCATCAAATGAAATATATGAAAGTATGTGGGAATATGGAAAGACAAAGAACACATAAATCAGAATAGACGAGATGTAGAATCTCTAGCCTGCATTTGTATTAATTCTCAGTGAAGAGAGTCTTCTCCTTTACAATCAACAAAAATAAGCCCCGGTTTCTTTCTCAAAATGTATATTTTTACTAGATTAAAATGTTTCAAATTCCATCATTCTAAATTTTATGTTACAAATGAAAAGATGAAATGCTTCACTTAGTTGTCCTTTGTCTTCCTTCATGCTGGTGGGGTGTTTTTCTTTTTTTTTCCTATAGCTCCAAAATAGGATGGAATAAGCAATTGTACTACTGGCCTCCAGAAGTATTCCCTTTCCCCTGTTCAATATAATTGACACACTTTTCTAGTAACTGGGCTATCAACTTAGGAAGTTCAATTTGGCCATTTGCTTCAAAAACATAGCAGTTGCTTTCCAGTTGTGGTAGTCTTTCTCCTATTTGTCTTTCTTCTGTAATGATAGACAATAACTGTAGGTTTGGTTTTATCAACCATTTATCTATCTATGCAATATCGACCTGTTTTATATGAGATAGTTCAACTTGGCATCTTTCCACATTTTCCTTGATATCTAGCAGATGTTTAACTATGTTAATTTTTCCCAATGTTCCATAGCTATTCTCCTTATAGAGATCTAACATTTTTTTATTTATTAGTCCAAATGTTTCTTCACAAGAGTCTCTCACCTCTTTAGCCATTTTTTTGTTCTATGATAGATTATGCTCCCATGCTTTTAAAAAGATGTTTCATCTGGTTTGTTCTCGAATGGATAATCTAGAAGCGATGGCCATTTCCTCTTTCATCGTTGATATAATAGCCTCCTGGAAAGTACTTCGAGCCACCTTAGCTTCTCTCTCTTTTAAGATGATTTTGTCTAAGGCCTGATCTATCAACTAAAAATGATCTTGGATGATTGCTACTTTAGTAAGTAGACTCTGTTGAGCTGATTCTATCTTCTTTTGTATTTCCATGGATTGATTTTAAAATACCACTACATCTATGACTTGGCTTTCAGTAGAATTTAATTTAGATTGCATTTTTTTTATTAACTCTTCCTGTTGACTTATCTTTGTTTGACTTATATGAGCCGATTGTTGCATTTGCTCAAGATTTAATTTTAGTTGTTCGATTTTCTGTTGATCAAATGCTCTGACTTGTTCAAGGTTTTTACATGCTCCTTCCTGGAATTTGCTTCTATAGTTGCCATCTAAGTCTTTAATTTTCTAATTAACAGGTTTTTTTTTTGAGACGTTCCTTCAAGGTTACAACTGAATATTGGTTGGTCATTGCATAGGCCCCCAATGTTCCTGCTATCTCATCGGCAAATTATTCCTCTTCTAAGGCTTCTCCATTTGTTAATATTATGTACTTCTTAGCTGTTGCACCTGCCTTTTGGTATGTTTCTCACTTCACCACGACCTTCCTTTTCTTGCTAAAAAGGAAATCACTAGGAGGTAATTATTTTATAGAGATAGGTGTTAAATCCTCTTTAAATATTATCTCTGCATTGGGGTTCCCCTTTGTAAATTTTAAGGGCATGATGGATGGAATGGTACTGCTGATTTCTTTGGATGCTTGTTTCATGATATCATTTGTGGTCGTTTCATTTGATGGAGACAAGGGTGTGTATCCTACCCCTTTTGAATGGGTCTTTGTTTCATCCTTGACCTATTTAACTGGTGTATCTGTCTCTGGTAGTATTTTCTCTTGGATTGGGATCTCAGTTTCCTATTTCGAGGTCTCAGTTTCCTCTGTGGTCTCCGAAGTTTTTTGTTTTCTAGGATTTCTATCCTTTGAACCTTGGGCTTCTATTTTTTGTGTACCTGGAGGTTTTGAGGTTTTTCCCTCCAAAAATTTGGGGAGGACACTTCTCCGATGTTCCTGGAATTTGTAGAAATTGGCCATCTCTCTGGGCAGCAGAGCTCGAACCTGATTTAAGACTTCTGAGTAGGATATCACTCCTCAGAAAATTTTGTCATGGGGGGAATCTTCATGCTCATATATTTTTAGACCACAACTTGAAATATGGTTACCCATGAGCTTATGAGGATCGTGTTTCTTAAATTCAATCTCTACTAGTTTCATTTCCTCTAGGGCCGTGGCCTCCGCTTTGACATGGCCGAAATCTAATAAAGAATATGTACCAATGTGTATAGGAAAGGATGGCCATACCTTTTTCTGAACTCCTTTGAGTTCTTTGCTTATCCCACTGAGCATAATTTTTCTGGAAATTTCTCGACATACTATCTTGTCTAGTAAGAATAGTGGCATGGCATATGGAGGAACAGAGTAGCCAAAAACCCTAATATACAAGAACTATTCTTCTATGTACCAGTCTTCCACGTTGTTCAATTTTTCCACAACTTTATCTGAAATCCTGGGAGGTGGATGGCCAAAGATAATGACATGCATTGGTACCATTACACAGTTGAAAATCTCATAGATGAAGTATTTGGATTTATATTCCCAGAGTTTGGAGTGCTACAAATGAATAGGCTCTACGTTATTTGGAGTCCAGCTCTAGCTCATTAATGGAAAAGGTGTCATGAAGCAAACAACATCCATAATGTATGCAGACATGAAAAATGAAGTTGCTTTCCCAATTTCCCTTTGTGCTTGATATTCTGTAACTTGGTTGGCCAGACTGTCTGACAACAATTTAGCCCAGTCGAAAGAGTACCCCTCTGCTACTGTCTGGATAAGCGGTACCCATGGGAAAAAAAATGCACAGTATTCTCTCTTCCATAAATCCTGCATACCATCATCGCTATACACATAAATTGTGGTTGTAACGAAGAGATTTCATATATACCATGAGTGTCTGCTCGAAAATTTTCAGGACGTGAGCACCAATCTTTGATCAGGTTGGATAAGATTTTTCCAAATTGCTCACATTATTTCTTTTTGAAACCCTCTAAGAATTCCGCATTGTAAGTAAAATTGGGTGTGGGGGACAATTTGTACATCACCTGTAGATGCTTCGGTCTAAATGTCGCAAAAGCCACCTTCTGTGCATTAAATATTGTTCTAGTTAGGATATCTACATGGTCCATCACCCATTTAACCATATCACAATAGGGGAAAAGTCATGGCCATACCATTTATCTACATTTTGCATCTTTGATTGAGCGACCACTTTGTATTTGATATAAAAGTCATATTTCTCATTGTCGCTTGAGTCATCTGGGCAGTTTATCAGCTTGTATTGCAAGATGTTGAAAACCTATGTCCATGTTTTGACTATGTCGATGTTTCTAGACGAGGTATCAGAAATAATATCTGAGCTATGACCTGAACTTTCACCAGTCGTTTTTGGAATTTTTCGTGGAGCCATGATATAAAATCTCGAGATTATAGTTCCTGTTACAGAGGATGAAAATATAAACAATGGTTATCTCGCTAAACTAGCCCTGTGAAACTAGAATGAAATTCAAACAATGACGAAAATTATTTCTCTTAGAGTACTTGAGTCTGTGTGGGTCCTTGCTGACACAACATTTAATTCTTTTAATAGAAAGATTTTGAAATAAAGCAAGATATTACTTTCAATAATTTCCCTAATTTGCTTATAAATGCCATAAATGTTTTATATTTCGTGATTTGGGATGATTGTAGAAACATTTAATTCTTTACCTGTAAGCTTTACAAGTTAAAAGTTGTTTAATATATTAATTAATTCAGTTTAATCCTTTAATTAATTGCAATTAGTTCTTAATTATTTTTTGGCGTTTGTAGTCTCAGACGATTTTATTCTTAGTCTTGGGCCATGAACCCCAAATTTACGATATTGTGATTTGGTTAATTAACTTTGATCAGAATTAAGCTTTTGATTGATCATGGTTAGTTTATAAATTTTGTGACCTTGAGTATCGGGGTTACAAAGGTGTCCTTCTATGGTAAAATCATTGAATCGCGAAGTTGTGATAACAATTAACTAACGTTAAATATCATTAGTATTGTAATTAACCAGGTTTATCTTAAGTCACTTTTGCAATTTCGCACATCAGACATTTGAAGGTCACTCGAAACATGACTCCCGAATCACGAAAGCGTGATGCATTAAAATAGTGATAATCGTTTCTTAATGTTTCGATGATCATGATTAAAACTAACCCAACTTCATTGTTTCACATGTCAGGACCTTGAGAGATTTGATATGTATAACCTTTAGATCTACGAAATCCTGAAATCCAAGATTTGAGGTTTATGGTTATCATTTTTGTTATTTGAAAGAATGGACGGGTTCAACCTTTTGGTAACTGGAGCATTAAAATATATATATATATATATATATATATATATATATATATATATATATATATATATATATATATATATATATATATATGTCTATATATATATATATATGTATGTATGTATGTATGTAGTCCAACATAGGCTCCATCTAGGGATCTCGTCTCCCTGGGGGACGAGAAGAATAGTAGACCACGTGCCTTTATTGGGTAAATGGAGTCATTACGTTTTTTTGGTGAAAAGTTTTTTGAAAGAGGATATAGAGAGAATTTGAGGTTTCATCTTTATCTCTGAAATCTTTCGAATCTTAATCATTTACTAATCTCAATTCTAGGTCCTTCGATGACTTCCTCTTCCTTGAAACTGATTTCGGGACTACTTAAGATAATCAAAACAACCTTAGGAATTCTAACAGGTTCTATCAATCTTTCTTGCATCAAGTCAAAGTAATTTCAGTGTTTTTTAATCAGGGAGTCCCACGTGAACTTGGGATGTATATCTTAGTCAGAAAGAAAACTGGTTACCAGAGTACAATATAATTCATGTATAACAACCTTACAGATATCTTAGACATTGCTTCACTGCCAGCAGGCCTGTTCAGTACCCTGGTGAAGTTATTTGATTCTCTTTATTGAATTTGCTTTCACCACTTCAATTTGTAACTTTGCATTTAAATGTCAAGATGAGGGAAATCATTTAATGAATTTCCTTTCATCATCTCGTTTTTTGACTAGATGGGGTCAATCATTTGTGAATTTCCTTTCACCATCTGTCCTATATTTTCTTTTTAGAACATGAAGTGGGGGCAATCAATTTGTACCAATCATACTAGGGGTGATATCTGTTAATAATTTTGGCAATAGAGGTCTGTTAACTCACTTAGATTACTCTGGACAAGTCTTCTTTTGACCTTCAAAACATCTTAGTCTGTAGGAAACTTATGGGGGACTTTTTTTTATTTACAGGGGTCTTCTTCTGAGCAAGATTAATCATTTAAGACCTGTTAAAAGAACTAAGAGAGTTAGGATTAGCCTATACATGATTTTGTTCAGTAGGAGCCCGAGGAGCCATGAGGACTTGCCCTTTTTATAAAGATTCATTTTTCTGCTTCCAGAGGTAAAGTGTGACCCCTCCTTCCTCTATGGAGGCCATGGGGAGGCATCTGAAGTCAAGGGGAATAATAACAAAGATTTGAACAGGGTGAAAGAGGGGTTTTGGATTTCATAAACGCGGTTGTTATAACGCAAACCCGACTCTTGAAAAATGTTCTCTAAGTTCACTTTATTGATTCTTTTTTCGTTTATTTTAATTTTATCTAGATGATCTATTTTATGATTTATTTTGAAAATTTGTTCCTTTGATAATACATCTAGCGATCATATTTATACATATAAGACTGTTGTTGCGCTAGGTGATATTCTTTGGAAATCTAAATAATTCAGAGACTCATACCTTTGATTTTCCATTTCACTTTCATCTAAGTAAATTATTTATTTATCACCTGTTTCAGGATAACCAATATTTCTAATATACGACCACTTGTTTGTCTCCTTCATAATGTTTGAGCTATCGACAACAATCCTGCGTAAAAAAAACATGAAGAGTGTCAAGATTTTACGAGTCACAGCGTTCAATGAGTAAATTATTTTACATTTACTTTTCTATGAAATCACTAACATGTTTTATTTGCAGTGGAAGTAAGACTTACCTAAAAATTGTAAAAAATAGAAAACACAAACTTGTATATACAATGAGATTTTGGAAATCATTTATTGCATATAGTGCTTAAATAATGCCCGTTGATAGGGGCGTTGAGGATTTTACCGTCCAAATTTTCTAGCAGAAATGAGTTCTTCCCTTCAGAGGCTGTAACTTTGAATGGTCCATACCATATATGATCGAATTTGCCATGTTTGGCTGAGTCTTCTCTCCTAGCATCTCATTTCAAAACTAAGTCACCAGGGAGGAATTCTCTATCTTTAGCCTTATGATCAAACATGGCTTTCATGTTGTCTTGATATTTATGAAGTTTTGCATCCAATTCAACCCTATTTTGTTGAACTTCGATCAGTTGATTTATTCTTCTTGTGACATGATTTGGTTCTTCTATTTCATCTTGCCAAAGTTTCATTATAGGTAGAGACAAATTAATGGGTAATACTACAACGGTCCTATATACCATTTGAAATGGAGAAGTACCGATTGATTTCTTGCTTCCTATCCGATTTTCCCACAAGGCATATTTCAAATGCACATGCTAGGCTTTCTTATTTTCATTCAAAACCTTTTTTATTATGCTGATTAAGCTTTTGTTTGATGATTCATCTAACCCATTTCCTTGAGGTTAGTACGTTGTAGAATGACCCAGCACAATATTGTATTTTTGGAAAAAGCTGACCATTGCCATAGATTTGAATGCCTGGGCATTATCTGTAACTATCTTCCAGGGACAGCCAAATCTAGATAATATATTTTTCTCCAAGAAATTTATCACCACCGAATCTGTCTCTTTCCTATTCGGGATAGCTTCTACCCATTTGGTGAAATAGTCTGTAGCGGTCATGATCCATCTATGTTGCACGCTGGAGTGTGGATTGATTTCGCCTATAAAATCTAACCCCCATTGTTGAAAAGGGTCTTCTATTTTAACTGGGACCAAAGGTAACACCGAGAGTTTTTGCTTGCCTGAAAATAATTGGCAGGAGTTACAAGCGTTGACTTTGGTGTTCACATATGTGAATAACTTAGGCCAATAATATCATGCTCTCAGGATTTTATAGGTTGTTTCTCTCCACGCATGATGTCCTCCACACACTCCTTCATGAAATTCATTTATAACTCTTTATGTTTCAGATTCTACTAAATAAACTAGTAGAAAACCTAGAGGGTCTTTCCAATACAACTGGCTTTCTGAGATACAATACTTTACCGCATGCAATTACAATGTCCTAGTTTTAGACGAGGGCATATCATTTTGGTCAAATAGTCTTTCTAAGGGGATTATACCTTTATGGATTTGGTTTTTTTTTAGTACTAACATGCGATGATTCACGATCTTTTCTTGAAAATCTTGAGGATCTTCCCCTTCTTTCATAATCCAAGTATGGTCATTCTGGTTTTCTTGGTCAATATGCCTCTCGACAAAGTCTTCCACCATTTTGAGGAACTTTCTGATCTTTTCATCATCTTCGAACATCTGCCAGTGTTGTATATAGTTTGGTATGGAGGGTATGTTCCTCATCTCTATGTGATACTTGAGTTTAAAATATGTAGGAGGTGCAAAAGTTGAGGTTGCTTTGGCTAATGAATCAGCTTGCATATTTTTTGTAAGGGGAATGTAATGGACATTAACTGATGAGAATTTTTTTTCCATTAAATCTCAGGCACAGTTTCTATAAGATATCAATCTCGGGTGTTTGGCCTAGTACTACCGATTTACTTACTTCAAAATTAATTATGTATCTCCATAGACTTCCAAGTTTTTTATGTTTAACTTTTTGACAGCTTCTAATCCCAAGACCACGGCTTTGTAATCGCATACATTATTCATGTAGTCTATGCCCCACTATAGTCTGTAAGAGAAATGAATGATAAAATCATCCCCAAGTGTTAAAAAGAGTACTCCTGCGCCTTCTCCTTCACATGACGAAGCACCATCAAAATACATTTTCCAGATTCCAGTACTATATACACTTTCTTTTATCGTTTTTGTTTTATTTTTTTCTATGAAATCTTCAGCACATTCATCTATATCATCATAAATTGATAAAATACAATTTCCAAGATCTTGATTAGCAACATAAATAGGGTAATTGCTAGGATTATGTGGATCACTTACCGTATATGCCAGTTGTGTTTTCTGGTATAATCGGGTGAAGTGTCCTTCGAAAATGGGATTCATGGCATATGTCATGTCCAGCTAAAGGGATCCTCAAAGCTTAGTGCCCCAATACCTAGATAATAGCATACCATACTTCATATGTATATCAACAATAACCACATCCATCATAACACTTTTTAATAGGATATGTGCAAGATTTACTACTAAGTATTTGATCATGCCCATACATTTAAATTTTTTTGAATCAAATGAATATAGGTCTCCGTACGGCTTGGTAATTTCGAGGCCAAGTCTATCCATAATAGCCTTGTACATCAAATTATGCGAGGCTCCAGAATCTAGCATGCAGTTATGTAGAAGACAATCATGCACATTTAGTGTAATGTAGAAAGGAGCAACGGTGTCTCTATCCCCTTCAAAATGAGGACCAAAAATTATATTAGGCCTATCATCTTCCAAATTTATAATGTCATCTTGACTTCCCATATCTAAAATTTTTATTATTTTGGTGATTTGTTTTCGATAAACGGGGTTCTTTTCCAGTTCAACTAGAGGTATCGGTATTTTGATTTTGTTAATCTCATTTTCTAGGATGAAACCTCCTATAGTTTTTTCAGTTTTTCTAATGGGTACTTCGGTCTCCTTCTTTTTTTCTTTATTTGTTTGTATTTCTTTATTTTCAATTGTTTTTGTTCCTGATGTCTGTGTTTCGGTTGTCTTAGTTTTGGCACCTTGTGGGTCAACTCCTTTTATCTTGGTGTTCTGTGTTTCGGTTTCCTTTGGAGCTGGTTCATATACTTCGCCTCATGGCAGGATTTTCTTTGGTTGGGTAGTTGTTATGTTTTTAGTTTTAGACATTAGATTATACTTGTTTTGGAGGTCGGCCATTATGGTATCAACGATTCCTTGGCAAGAAGGATCCTCAGTATTATTTGTGTTTCTATCCTCATTAGACTGATGTTATGTTTTTAAAGACCTCTCATAATCTTGTTTAGTTAAATGAGGTTGATAACAATCCTCACCGAGATTAATCATATCTTCTTCTAAATCCTCAAATTCTTGTATGTCATTNTATCAACCATTTATCTATCTGGGCAATATCGACCTGTTTTATCTGAGATATTTCAACTTGGTCTCTTTCCACATTTTCCTTGATATCTAGCAGATGTTTAACTATGTTAATTTTGTCAAATGTTCCAGAGCTATTCTCTTTATCGAGATCTAGAAATTCTTTATTTATTGGGCTAAATGTTTCTTCACAAGAGTCTCTCACCTCTTTAGCCATTTTTCTGTTCTCTAATAGATTATGCTCCCATGCTTTTAACATGATGTTTCCTCTGGTTTGTTCTCGAATGTATAATCTAGAAGTGATGTCCATTTCATCTTTCGTCATTGATATAATAGCCTCCTGGAAAGTACTTCGAGCCACCTTAGCTTCTCTCTCTCTTAAGGTGATTTTGTCTAAGGCTTGATCTATCAACTGAAAATGATCCTGGATGATTTCTACTTTAGTAAGTAGACTATGTTGAGTTGCTTCGATCTTCTTTTGTATTTCCATGGTTTGAGTTCAAAATAACACTACATCTATGACCTGGCTTTCAGTAGATTTTAATTTAGATTTCAATTGTTTTATTAACTCCTCCTGTTGACTTATCAGTGTTTGACTTATCTGAGCCAACTTTTTCATTTTCTCAATATTTGATTTGAGTTGTTATATTTTCTGTTGATCAGCTGCTCTGACTTGTTAAAGGCTTTTACATGCCTCGTTCCTAGCATTCGCTTCTACAGTTGCCATCTATGTCTGTAATTTGCTAATTAGAAAGTTTTTTTGTTTGAATCGTTCCTTCAAGGTTCCAACTGAATATTGGTTGGTCATTGCATAGGCCCCTAATGTTCCTGCTATCTCATCGATGAATTCTTCCTCTTATAAGGCTTCTCCATCCATTAATATTTTGTACTTCTTAGTTGTTGCACCTACCTTTTGGTATGTTTCTTGCTTCATCATGGCCTTCCTTTTCTTGCTAAAAAATAAATTGCTAGGAGGTAATTCTTATATAGAGATAGGTGTTAAATCCTCTTTAAATATTATCTCTACATTGGGGTTCCCCTTTGTAAATTGTAAGGGTCTGACAGATGGAATGGGACTGTCAATTTCTTTGGATGCTTGTTTCATGATAGCAATTTTGGATGTTTCATTTGATGGAGACAAGGGTGTGTCTCCTACCCATTTTGAAGGGGTCTCTGTTTGATCCTTGAGCTATTTAATTGGTGTATCTATCTCTGGAAGTTTTTTCTGTTGGCTTGGGATATCAGTTTCTTGTTTCGAGGTCTCAGTTTCCTTTGTGTTCTCCGAAGTTTTTTGTTTTCTAGGATTTGTATCCTTTGAACCTTGGGCTTCTATTTGCTGTGTACCTCGAGTTTTTGAGTTTTTTCCTTGCAAAACTTTGGGGAGGCCACTTCTCCAGTGTTCTAGCTAGAATTTGTAGAAATCAGCCATCTCTCTGGGCAGCAGAGATCAAACTTGATTTAAGAATTCTGAGTAGGATCTCACTCCTCGAAACATTTCATCATCGGGGGAATCTTCATGCTCATATATTTTTAGACCACAACTTGCATATGGTTACCCATGACCTTATGAGGATCGTGTTTCTTAAATTCAATGTCTACTAGTTTCATTTCCTCTAGGTTCGTGGCCTCCACTTTGGCATGGATGAAATCTAATAAAGAATAAGTACCAATGTGTATGGGAAACGATGGCCATACCTTTTTCTGAACTCCTATGAGTTCTTTGCTTATCCTGCCGAGCATAGTTTGCCTGGTGATTTATTGACATACTAGCTTCTCTGGTAAGAATAGCGGGATGGCATATGGGGGAACAGAGCATCCAAAAACCCTAATATACAAGAACTATTCTTATATGTACCATTCTTCCACGTTGTTCAAGTTTTCCACGACTTTATCTAAAATCATGGGAGGTGGATGACCAAAGATAACAACATGCATTGGTACCATTACACAGTTGAAAATTTCATAGGCAAAGTCTTTGGATTTATCTTCCCAGAGTTTCGAGTGGTACACATGAATAGGCTCTTCATTATTTGGAGTCCAACTCCAGCTCATTAATGGAAAATGTGTCATGAGTAAAATGACATCCATAATGTACACAGACATGAAAAATGAAGTTGCTTTTCCACTCACCCTTTGTTCTTGATATTCTGTAACTTGGCTGGCCAGACTGTCTAACAACAATTTAGCCTAGTTGAAAGAGTACCCCTCTGCTACTGTGTGGATAAGAAGTCCCCATGGGAGAAAAAACTGCGCAGTATTCTCTCTTCCATAAAGCCTGCATACCATCATCGCTATATACATAAATTGTGGTTGTAACGAAGAGATTGCGTATATACCATGAGTGTCCACTTGAAACTTTTCAGGATGTGAGCACCAATCATTGATCAGGTCGGATAAGATTTTTTCAAATTGCTCACATTCTTTATTTTTGAAACCCTCTAAGAATTCTGCATTGTAAGTAAAATTGGGTGTGGGGGACAATTTGTACATCGCCTGCAGATGCTCCAGCCTAAATGTCCCAACAAACACCTTCTGCGCGTTAAATATTGTCCTAGTCGGGATATCTACATGGTCCATCACCCATTTAACCCTATCACAATAGGGGAAAAGACGTGGCCTTATTGCTACCTTTTGCATCTTCGATTGAGCGACCACTTTGTATTTGATATACATGTCATACTTCTCATTGTTGCTCGAGTCATCTGGGCAGTTTATCATCTTGTATTGCAAGATGTTGAAAACCTATGTCCATGTTTTGATTGTGTCGATGTTTCTAGGTGAGGTATCATAAATAATATCTGAGCTCTGACCTAAACTTTCACCAGCCGTGTTTGGTGTTTTCTGTTGAGCCATGATATAAAATATTGAGATTATAGTTCCTGTTACAGAGGATGAAAATACAAACAATGGTTATCTTACTAAACTGGCCCTGTGAAACTAGAATGAAATTCAAACAATAACAAAAATTATTTCGCTTAGAGTACCCGAGTCTATGCGGGTCCTTGCTGAAACAGTGTTTAATTCTTTTAATAGAAATATTTTGAAATAAAGCAAGATATTATTATCGATCGTTTCCCTATTTCGCTTATAAATTCCATAAATGTTTGATATTTCGTGACTTGGGATGATCGTAGAAACATTTAATTCTTTACCCATGAGATTTACAGGTTAAAAGTTGTCTAAGATATTAATTAATCTAGTTTAATCCCTTAATTAATCGTAATTAGTTCTTAATTATTTTTCGGCGTTTGTAGTCTCAGAAGATTTTATTCTTAGTCATGGGCCATGAACCCCAAATTTATGATATTTTGATTTGGTTAATTAACTTTGATCATAATTAAGCTTTTGATTGATCGTGATTAGTTTATAAATTTTGTGACCTTCAGTATTGGGGTTACAAAGGTGTCGTTCTATGGTAAAACTGTCAAATCGTGAAGTCACGATAACAATTGACTAATGTTAATTATCATTAGTGTTGTAATTAACCAGGTTTATCTTAAGTTACTTTCGTAACTTTGCAGATCGGACATTTGAAGGTCACTCGAAACGTGACTACTGAATCGTAAAAGCACGATGCATTAAAATAGTGATAATCATTGCTTAATGTTTCTATGATCATGATTAAACCTAACCCAACTTCGTTGTTTCGCATGTCAGAACCTTGAGATCTTTGACATGTATAATCGTTATATCTGCGAAATCCCAAAATTCGAGATTTGAGGTTTATGATTATTGTTTTTGTTATTTGAAAGAATGGGCGTCTTCAACCTTTTGGTAACTAGAGAATTAATATATATATATAT
>JZKD02S2375237.1:35402-65127 GCA_000966675.3 Picea glauca | reverse complement strand
CCAATAGGAGACAAATCCTCTTTTCCTCACTTAACTCAATCAGCATACGAGGATTCTCTCATGGACAACTAATTAAATGAGCTGAGCAAGGGGGGTAAGGCCAGTGATAGCCCAAATAGATACAGCCTTAGGTCCAAAAGGAAAGAAGGAAAACCCAATGTCGTTGATCATCCTAACAGAGAAGGAAATCCTGCTGAAGATGTAGCAGACGAAAACAGAGGTAAGAAATTCAAAAACCCTCTCTAGTGGTCAAAACTCTTGTCCTGGAAGTGAAAGAAATTCCAAATCCCACATCCCCTTTTAATTTCGAGCATGAGATTCATAAAATTAGGATCCCTGTACCCCTTTCAAAGATGGTCAAGCATGAGGACTTTAAGATATCCCTATCTAAATTGTTGTTTCCTGAACCCTTGAATCATCCTAGAGACTCAATCAATTTGCAAGACGAAAAGAAAACAATCATCCTATGTCCCATGGTAGAATATAGAGATGATTCATCCCCTCTCTTCTACACATCACTAAGCATACATGATAAAGTGTTGCATAATTGTCTGATGGATTTAGGGGCGTCTCATAATCTCATGCCCAAAAATGTCATGGAAGAACTTGGATTATAAATCATTAAGTCTTGTCATGATTTATATTCTTTTGATTCAAGGAGAGTGCAATGCCTCGGGGTCATCAAAGATCTGGTTGTGACCTTTTTTCAGCTGCCCATGAAAAGTGTGGTCATGGATATCATGGTGGTTGATGTTCCTCCCAAGTTTGGCATGCTCTTGTCAAGATCTTTGATTAAAAGACTTGGAGGAACATTTCAGATGAACCTCACATATGCTACCATTACTGTGTTCGGAGGGGAGCATAGAATACTATACAGAGAGGCTCAATTGGCCTATATTATTAGTGATGAAGCATACCCCACCAATCATCCTATATTTTCACTTGATATTGATTTGGGATCTAGCTTATTGCAACTTACTGATGCTCCTGAACCACCTCTTGGAATCATAAAACAGTCCCTTACTCTCTATGGAGAATCTCCTCCGATCACTTATGTTTGGAAAATGTTCTTTGATGGAGCCTCTTATAGAGAAGGTGTTGGTTTTGGAGTGGACCTTGTTTCACCTATTCAAGAGATCATATATCTATCCTACAAGTTAGAATTTGAAACTACCAACAATGTGGCAGAATACGAAGCTCTTGTTTTGGGTTTGAGGGATGCGAAATACCTGGGAATTACAGAGATATCAGTGTTCGGGGATGTCGAGTTAATTTTCCATCAGATCAGAATCATTTATCAAGCCAATCACCCTCGGCTTAGGAGTTACAGAAATGAATTATGGGATCTAGTCGACAGTTTTTCTTGGCTTTCAACATCTCATTTGTTCCAAGAGAAGAGAATGCTATGGCCGATTCTTTGGCTGCATCATCAAGTAATTTCAAAGTCCCTCTACCACCTAAACTCAGGTATGATGTAGAAGTGAAATATAGACCCTCTATACCTAACAATGTCAAACATTGGAAAGTGTTTGAGGATGATATGGAAATCAAAAGATTCTTGGAGACCATTGATGAGTTTTTTGCATTACACATTGATCAAGATCTTGATTCTCAAAATAAATCCTCATGATGACGCTTTTCTAAACAAAATTGATAACCATCATATTGTCCAGCTGCCTAGAAATCATATCCCAAAGGGACTAGTTCCTTTGGAAAGACTGTTTGACATGAACGATGTGGCAGTAAAGGGTAAAGCCTCAAATGAAGAAGCTGACGTGAATGAGTGAAATATCGGCATAGAGGAGGATCCGAAATTTGTTAAGTTGTCAAGCAACCTATCAAGGGAACAAAGGACTGAGTATGATCAGTTATTAAGAGAATTTGTTGATGTGTTTGTCTAGGCCTATGAAGATATCAAAACATATGACACAAGCGTCATCAATCATAAGATCCCATTGAAAGAGAAGGACAAACCATTTAGGCAGAAATTAAGACAAATAAACCCCATGTTGTTGCCTACTATGGAGAGGGAAGTAAAGAAGTTGTTGGATGCCCAAATCATTGTCCCTTTGAGATATTCTAAATGGATAGCCAACTTGGTTCTAGTGAAGAAGAAAAATGGAGAAATCAGACTATGTGTCAATTTTAGGAACCTGAACAGAAGCTCTAAGAAGGAAAACTACCCTTTGCCAAACATGGAACACATATTGTAGAGGGTAATAGGTGCATCTAGGATTTCCATGATTGATGGATTTTCTGGATACAATTAGATCTCTGTCCTTCCTAAAGACACATAAAATACAACCTTCACCACTCCTTGGGGCACATTCATGTATGTCAAAATTCCCTTTGGATTGATGAATGCATGAGCAACCTTCCAACGAGCCATGGGCATCGCTTTCATTGGAGAAAGGGATAAATTTGTAGTCATCTATCTAGATGACATTACAGTCTTCTCCATATCTGGTAAAGAACATTGCCATCATCTGAGAAGGGTCTTCTTGAATTGTAGAAGGTTTGGTTTCTCCCTAAATCCCAAGAAGTCTTTGTTTTCCATGCGAGAGGGAAAATTGTTGGGGCACATAGTATCATATGAGGGGGTCAAGATTGATTCAAGAAGAGAAAAAGATATCCAAACCTTATCACTTCCCCGATCTCGGAAGGAATTTCAGTCTTTCCTGGGAAAGATTAATTTTCTAAGAATGTTTGTTTCAAATTTTTCTGAATTGGTGAAGCATATTACAACCATGCTCAGGAAGGGGAAAGAAGTAAAATGGACTACTGAGTCTAGAAATTCCTTTAATCAAATCAAGAAGGCCTTGACTGAGGCACCAGTGCTTATCAGTCCTGATTTTTTCCTTTGCTTCTTTTAACACAGTGGCAGTCGTTTTATTGCAGAAGAATGTCGAGGGGCTGGAGCAACCTATTTCCTTTTTCAGCAAGGCCCTAAAAGATGCAAAGATCAAATATGACATCATGGAGAAGCAGGCCTATGCTTTAGTAAAATCCCTCAAATATTTCAGGATACAAGTCTTGCATTCAAAGGTCATTTCATATTTTCCTTCAACTTCTGTGAAGGACATTCTCATTCAGCCTGACATAGATGGAAGAAGGAGTAAGTGGATTGCCAAAATCCTTGAATTTGATCTGGAAATACATCCCACCAAACTAGTTAAATGCCAAGGTTTAGCCAAGCTATTGGCTGAATCTAATTGCAAAGTTTTGAGGGTTAACTTCATCAACACTTGTGCAGAGAATCAACAAGCTAAGTTCAGTGATGCAAGTTCTCATGGCAGCCCTCCGTTGGAAGAATGCACCTGGTACAAAGACATTGTATATTTTCTGTAGGATTTAAGGCCTCCATATGGAATGGAAAAAATCAAGGCAAGAGTTATTAAGCTCAAAGAAATTAGATATTGCCTTATTGATCAGGTTTTGTATTGGAAACATCCCCTAGGTGTTTTGTTAAGATGTTTAGACCCACAAGAAGCCAAAAACATTATGTTTGACTTTCATGACAGCCTATGTGGGGGACATCACTTCTGGAGGACCACAACCTATAAGATTCTAAGGGCTGGGTATTTATAGCCTACTCTTTTTACTGATATCTGTGAAAAAATCAGGGCTTGTTTCAAGTGCCAGAAATTCTCCAAGAAGCAACAAGTCTAGTATTTTCCATTGAAGCCCATGGTAGCTTTAGGAACCTTTTAGTAGTGGGGCCTAGATTTTATTGGGGAAATTCATCCTGCTTCAAGAATTTAGCATAGGTGGATCTTGATTGTGACAGATTAGTTCACCAAATGGATAGAAGTCATCCCCACAAGGAATGCTTCTCACAAAGTAGTCATTGGTTTCCTTGAAGATATTATGGCAAGGTTTGGTTTTCTGAACAAAATCATCACTGACAACACTGCAACCTTCAAGGATGAGCCATTGATCAAATTATGTGATTAGTTCAGAATTTCATTGATCCACTCCACCCTTACTATCCCCAAGGAAATGGACTAGCAGAGTCCTCTAACAAAAGCCTTATAAAGATTATCAAAACATTGCTAGAGGAAAACAAGAAAGCATGGGGTTTAGAGCTCAAATTCGCCCCGTGGGATGACAGAGTGACAACAAATAGATTTTTGGGTGTCTCTCCTTTTCAACTTGTGTACGGGACAAAGGCCATCTTTCCTTCTTAGTTGGCATTGTCGGTGGATAAATTATTCCAAGACTACCAAGGGAAGCCTGATGATATGATCAGAAGAATACAACAGCTGGTAAAAGTGCAACAGACTAGAGAGAAGATGATGGAAAAAGCACATGAACATCAACAGAAGATCAAGTAGGCTTTTGACAGAAAAGTAAGAAAGGAGGATTTCCAGCTGGTAGATCTAGTGCTAAAATGGGATACACCCAAGCAGGACAAAGGCAAGAATGGTAAATTTGATGCCTTGTGGATCGGACCCTTCAAAATCTCTAAAATATTCCTTAATAATACTTATAGGTTGCAGAATTTGGAGGGTGATGAAGTTTTTGGTTTCCCTATTAATGGGCACTTTCTAAAAATGTTTTTTGTTTAAAGCCATAGTTGGCGTCCCACCATTGTAAATATCGTTCCTGTTTTATGTTTATTGTGTTTTAAATAGCTAGACTCCATAACCCAATACTAAGGAACTTGAACTACTTTTCTTGGGAGCTTGCAGGGAGCATGCCATCCCTTGTGGAGCCAAATGTTATCACATAAACTTGTCAGAGTCTTGTGGGTTTGTGGTTTCTACCTAAGTCTGTAGTTTTTCCCTATCTCTCTTCTTTTCGCAGACCCGATCTTAAGTTTTTCCCTTTCGTCTTGTAGTTTTTCCCTTTCAGCTTGTAGTTTTTCTTATGTTTTCCTTCATTCCTTTGAATGACCTATTTTCCTTGTCATCTTACCTAGGAAATCTCACCCCTTTGATTTGCTAATTTCTCTAAGGTTAGTCACTTCCCTCTTTCCTCTGTCACTGATCCTTTTTCTTTCCCAAGCCCTCTTCCAGTCATCCAAGTATTTGTTTTCAATGACCGTCGCCATAAGCATGAGAACAACACTTAGAGCAGTCTGATATGGACTCGAATCAAGTGAGAGAGAAAGTTTATTTTTTCAGCGGTGGATAATAATCACGGGAATCGGGAGTTCGAAACATTTTTGAATTTATTTGTAAAAGAGTAGAACCCCCGAAATCCAAAGTTAGTAAGAGCCATCCGATCCAGCAGGACACGTGGCACCAGATCCGAACCATGGATAAAATCATTTAGGGAAAGTTGAAGTGAGGAATGCATAGATTTTCCGAAGTCCCAAAATGTTGATACTCATCTGGGTCATCCAATTCAAAGGAACACGTGGCATCTGACCCGAGAAGTCGTGATTTCAGGAATCAGAGGTTTTAACATGGAGCACAACGTAGATTTGTGAAATGCAAAGTCACAAAGTGCCCATGAGTTGGGCTCACAATAACAACTCATGGTTATATGGGAATAAGGGCCATAAAGAATGGTAAGCACCTATGGAGCGGTAGGTGGCTGAGGTTTTCGAGAAAGCATCATGGCCTTTAAATTCAAAGAAAATCCGACCGTCAATCTGGATGGGATATTTCACAGATTCGAGCATGAGGCTTTAGTGAAGACTCCCGAAATGCGAAATCTTGAAATTTCATACGGGATAAGCGTGAGGTCATGGAACGAGGTCGGATGGAGTGATGGAGAAGAGATGTTTTAAAGGCCAAAAGTGCCCGTATTGTTCACATAAAAATATCTTCATGTCTTTGAGGCATCAAGATTGACTCAGAGGAGTCGTGAACACCACCTGGAGTAATCATGGGTGTCAGGCCTCAGCCTGATCCTGATCCTGATGAAAGTAGTTAATGAAAATGGGGAAGGTGGTTGAAACCTCATCTCACCCCATAAATGGAAAGAATGGAAGAGATGGCCCTAGAGGTAGACTGTCAGCCTAAAGTTCCCCTATCAAGGAACTCTCCTGCAAAGCCCATACTGATCTGAGATCACGTTTGACAAAAGAATGCAACTGCATAATGGTAGAAGAGATGCAGATGAAAATCCTTGATTGCAGTAGCCAGGTCAGACTCCTAGTGGAGGCAAGTTTTTCTAAGTATAAATACTCAGTTTTGATATTTTGTTATAGTCGATGGTTGAGCTAAGCTCCTGCATGTAAATTTTTAGTAAAGCCTCTAGTTCCCTGGTTATGTATTGCATTTTGAGACTTCTTGTTTAATGACAATCAACTTTCTTTTCCACCTCTTTTACCTTTGATATTGAATTCTTGGGCATGGATGATCCAGTTGAGTTGTTGTAATCATGTTGTGATGTATGTTTGATTGCAATTTTGTTACAGTGGCTTCAATTTCCTAAAGTTTTGGGTCCAAGAGGATCTTGTATTCAAAGATTTTCCTCCTTGGGTTGCTGGAAGATCACATGTCCATAGTAGTCCCTTCCATTTTCTCCTCAAGTTCTGCTCCCTACTCACCCTTGCTACAACTTATTGTTTGAAGTTAGATTAAGACCTCGTCTCTATGTTCATACCAAACCAGTTTTCTGAGTTAAAGTGATATCATCCTAAGTTTTCATCCATTAGACCCCCCTTTAAATTTATTCATTGTGACATAAAAAAACAGATGGGTACTAGGCTTACCTCTGCTACAATTCAGAGGTTACTTCTAGTGCTAACATATTGCACCAGGGCCTATGCTATTTTCCTCATCTTCTCTTCAGAAGGTGCTTCTTCCAATTCTGTGTTGTCAGGGATGGCTTGAAATAATCCACTTATCTGTTTCTCCATATCCTCCACCTTTTGTTGTGCTAGCTTTCTCTCTTTCCCTTTGTGGCTAAGTGCCTCCTTTAGTGAGGTGTTGTCTTCATGTGCCAATTTTAATTTTTTCACATCCAACCTTGCTTTGCACTAAATCTCCTGCATGACGCTCACTTGTAATTTATACAATGCTTTAGTTGGAATATTGGGCAGCACCAAGCCCAACCTCCCAATGTATTTAAGGGGCCTCTATGATGTATCCTCATCGAAAAATAACATCTCCAATTTTATGATTAAATTAACACTTCCCTGCACCATGATTTGCATTGTCTCTCCAACAGGTGTATCTTCTCTAGTGGGCGCTAGTTTCTCCTTCTATTTCTACTCCATCCTGATTCTCAATAGCTCCAGTGCAATTTTTACCTATTGTACTTTATCCAGAATTGAAGCTCGATGACTCTCCATGTTTTTCCATACCTCCAATAGTCTATCTTCTACTTTCATTGCTATCATATCCATATCATTTGTTGTCAATGTTGTTTCCATTGGTTTTCTATGGGCCTTTTCCTTCTTCCCGACACCACTTGCTTGCTCCCATGAGATTTTTATTTGGGCATTTAATGGTTCATATTCCTATGGAATCTTTGTCTCCATGCCAGTATCCTAACCAACTTCTTCTTCCATGGCTACCTCTTGTGCCTCCGTCTACACTTCTTCTGCACTCACCTGACATGTTGGTCCTCTTGGTGCCTACTCTCTTCACAGTGGACCCTATGTAGCACCATGATGTGACTTATTTTGTGTCTTTATTTTATTTCGAATTGGGATGCTTTTCCCCACTATACCTATTGTTGTATTCATTTTTTGGCTAGCGTTATTCCTACCTATCTGTTGCGCCATGACTGTGCTACCCTGCGTCTAGATTTGTACTATTTTTGTTGCTCTTGGAATATCTAGAACTTTCCACTCCCCAGTCCACTCTCGGACCTCTATAAGGATGTCCTGCATCATCACACAGTACTTCATATGCAACCACTACTTAGTTGGATCCTTTTTTTCTTGCAACCACATGATGTGGTATGATTCCTGGAATTTTTCTATTTGTCCAAACTCCTAGACAGTTTCTGGGGAGATCCTCCATGTATCCTCCAATATGTTCTGGATCTTTGTTAAATACTGATCGAACATGGTTTTGTTTAATTTCTTTACCTTGGGATATGTTGTTCTTCATAGCGACGTGTAGCGTGTTGCGCCACATTTTGTTGTCCTTGGAAAGAACATAGTGTATGCGAGTTCCTTCCACTCCATAAGTGAAATGTGGATGAGTAACCATGAGTAGTGGAACTTAGAGCCCCATTATTTCATGTCCTTGTAGTCTTTAAGGAACAATTTCAGTAGATAAGGGTCCTAGCTCATCGAGCTCCCCTTTGCGCACTGTGTTGCAACTGCTACTAATCATGCGGGCACTTCTTCTCTTTTAAACTTATGCATTAATTTGCAACCGATAAATCCTATTGAAAATCATGTCGGAGGATGATTAATTTCACTAATCTTGATACCTATGTTACCCCTCTCTACGCCATACTTTTCTTTGATCTCATTCGAGATGGATTTATCCTTCGTGTTTTCCTCTAGGTATTGTTTTGGCTTCTTCCCATCTGTGGGTAGCCTTGTAATCGCTATGATGAGGTTGATGTTGATCGGAATCGGCCTATCCATCCACAAGATGCCTCCATGCACCCTTGGTAATAGTTTTTTGACACATCTGTTGATGTGTTTCCTATGCCTGAATTATGGTATGTCTAGTAAGTTCATGATGTCGGTGTTGTATAGTTCCAAGATCCACTGCACAGGCTCCAACAGTGGCGCACCTGATGAGACTTATCCTCTACTCTCTAGATAGATTTGTATTGCTAAATATAGGAAATTTATGGCATCAGATACATCATGGTCAGAGTGTTTAAGGATATCGACTCCTCCTACCACATTATCATTGGTCTTCACTCCCTTGGGAATGTTCGACATCACTATACCTAGTTATTCCTGTTTGCGTTGTACGCCCTACGCATTACTCTTTGCTCGTGCCTTCTTTTTCCCTTATGGGGATGATACCCCAACCTCTGGTATAGCCTCTTTCTCTGTTTCATGCTTTGGTTCCATCTCTAGGCCCTATTGTATTGAACATGTGGTCGGTTCTTCTTTCTGGGACCCTTTTCCCTTGGACCCATCAAATTATGTCTGTTTGACATCCTCTTCTAGCTCCTCAGGATCCTTTGCAGGTTCCTGCTCCTCTTCCACATGCAATGTGGTCTTCTCATACTCTGGTGTGTGGATTTCATCCACATCCACCACTATGGGCTTCTTGTTTGTTTTGGTTTGAGGCACCTGAGTGCTACTCCGTGTGTTTCGCCTGATTCTGCTCAATGCTCTAACCCTCGGTGGTGACATGGAAAAGAAATCCAAACTACAGGCTTTCAAATCGATAGATGGTAGTGAAAATTATCACTCTATCTCTCTTCCACTCGGATCTATGTTCTTCACCTTAGAAAATAACACAATGGATCACTTCCCCCCCTTTTTCTAACTTTATAGTGGGACAAAGAAGTGACAGTTGTGTCGCACTAACAGTTGTCACTTTTTCACTTTTTACGGTGCTTCCTGTGCGTTGTACCTTTGTACATGTTAATTGATCTTATGCGCGCAATGTTTTTCAACCTTGGATTTCTTGCAGTGCATTGTTCTATTCTACCAATTCTATTCTATCAAGACCCTCCATGTGCACTGATCTGTTTTTATTTTTATCCCTTTTTTACTTTTTATGGGTTTTCTTCTTTTTCTTCTTTTTATTTGTTTTTCTCATTTTATCTCCCTTACTTCTACTATAATACATTATATAGATATCTTCTTACTACGCAGTAAATTTCTAAGTACTAGGAGGTGTCTCCATAAATCTGTACTTTGTTTGCCAATTTTCCACATAAACTTTACTTGAGCGAAGCATACATAACCATGAGGTGTCAAAATCCTAAACACCATTTAGAATTTTCCTAAGCATGAACTCTTTATTTTTCTCTACAATATTTTGAATGGCCATATTGGCCAAATTGGATGATTGAATGTTGGCCCTTGGTTATGGAAGTATGTGAAGATCGAGGAAGAAAATGGAGAAAGTGAACTTCGCAAAAGACACAGTGACTATTACTGGGTCGAAGTGAGAAAAAGAGTAGAAAAGATGGAGCGAAGTCCGAGAAAGAAATTCATTGAACGAGGACATTAGGGATGACAGATAAGCAATAAAGAAGGATTGTAGACAACTCAACAAGTGGGAAAATCCACCATTAGATTCTTTGGAGCACCGCACGAGAAGGAAGGAAAGACAGGTTGGCGAAGCCCTAAAAATACGAGTCAAGTTGACCTAGACACCTAGGGTTTTGGTATCTAGGGTTTTGGACACCTAGGTTTTGGCCTAAGGATGTCGGTGAGATATTTTAATGTATAAATATAGGTCAAGAAGACCTAGGTTGGGTTGCTGTCAAGATTGTCATTGTTGTTATTGATCGATCTAGTTGTTGTTATGAGTGATTGTTGTTGTGTGAGAGAGAAGTGCTAAGAGTGAGAGCCTTCTGGTATTGTAAGATCTGCAGTTGGCTGCGAAGATCAACCCTACAGCTGGGTGCACAAGGAGGGAAGAGAAAGAGAGGAGAAGAAAGAAGATCTGCTAGCTAAGAGCCCATACAAGAACTGTATGCTTTACCTTAATATATTATAGCACAATTTTGTGGATGCAGCCCTAGAGAGAGGTTGAACCACATACATCTTGTGTTGTGTGTGATTGGTATTTTATCTCTATCATTGATATAATGTGATTGCATTACTGTTTTAGATCTGATAAGTAGATGTGCAGAATAGATCTAAGTTGATAAGTGATATATGAATGTTGTGTTGTTCTTGTGTTAAATCCACTTGATCTTCCCTTTGGTTGTAGACATCTATGTCTTGCAACCCCCTCATAACTACTTCGGGTGAGACTGCATCTACTTCACAGGTGTTGCCAAAAGGGCCAGTAGTTAGGGCTTGTTGGTGTACTCTTGGAGCTGAACCTTGGGTCTGCCCCTGTGCCAACAAATGGTCCCGTTGTCAGGATAGGAATCTTCTTGAGGGAATGTTAAGGTGGTTTCCATTTAATATAGAGAATCAAAAGTGGATATAGGATCAAGAAAAGGACTTCGCTGAAGCCCAAAATAAAAACCCTAATCTGTGTACAGAGGATTGGTTGGAGAAATATATCTTTACCGATATACATAAGATATTCTTTGGGGGGATCCATCAAGAGTTGTATGAGTGGCTAGCTAGATTAGCAGATACCCAGTTCGAGATCCGATCTAGACCTCTTGTGGTTTGTACATTAGAGCTGATCAAGAAGGTCAAAAGAGTTGATAAAGTCGTATCTCAAGAAGTATATCACTGGTTTGATAGAACCATTAGAGGGTACATCATAGAGTTTTTTATTGACAAAGTAGAATCATACAACAAAGCTAAGAGATACTTCTTCGAGGGACCCAGAGGAAATTGTTTACAATTATTGAAGTTGAGACTTAAGATGCTATTGCATGAGAAGAACATCTTGAAGATATAGTAGATTGGTTGGATCTAGAAAGGCTAATGTTCAAGAATTCGAACAACGAAAGTGACACAGAAGCTGGACATACACACAGTGGGAGACTGTTCCGAGAAGTTCACCTTGCAAACCTGTTTAAGAAAAACTATGGGGAGGAGGGTTTCTACAGTGGAGAATAGGCAAAACTGACAGATGAAGAACATTTAGAACCCGCTAGGGAAGAGGAAGGAAAAAGCTAAAGAGCTTCATCGGGGAGATCCTGAAACCTCAAAAACTATGCATACCATCAAAGTAAGTACTATTATCCCTCCTGTTGATTCAGTAGTATTAAGAAATCAGAGTAATCCTAGTCACCAAAGTACCCAGAGCACTGTCAATAGTAGTCCACCACATATTCAGTCAGGAACCCTAGGAAGATCTATGGAAGATGAGATGAGGCTTCCTATCTTTAGGGGAGATGGATCTGAAGATCTTGATTAGCACTGGTTCCTATGTGAAGCCTTATGGAATATTAAAAATGTCACTGCCGAAGTTGTCAAAAGAACCTAGTTTAGTACCACTCTAAGGGATCACGCACTGAGTTGGTACATGAAGCTTGTCCAAGGACTTGCATAGCCTAAGCCACTAAATCAGATTAAGAATGAATTGATTGTATAGTTCAAGAAACCCAAGTTGGAGTCATAATGTATCACAGAACTGAAAGAGATCAAGTTGAAGGTGGTCGAACCTGTTTGGGAATTCGATCAGAGATTCAAAACCTTAACAGGCCGATTGACTTTTCAGATCCCATATGAACAAAAAAAATAATGGTTCATTGTTGCCCTCTTACCACACATCAGAGTTCCCTTGATGCAATAGAAGATTTCTTCACAGTTTGAGGCACTGGAGATCACCATGAAGTTAGAATCAGCCCCTATGGGAGAATCCAGCTCAGGTATGAGTCAGATCTTGAGTCAGCTAACTAGTTTGTCTCTGTGGGTCGAAGATATGAAGAAAGACAAGGGAAAAGATAAAAGAGAAGACATCTAGTGTGTCAAATGCAGATCAGAAGGCCATGACAAGGAACACTATCCCCTATTCAATTAATACTTAGCTTTTGGAGCTCCAAGCCCTTTGAAGCAAGTCACCTTACCTTGGTGCAAGGTATGCAAAAATAGACATCGCCCTAGTGAGTGCTACTACATGAAAAAGTATGTTTAGACACCTACAACTTTGTACTATACATTATGTAAGTCCATGGGACATGATGATAGGGATTGTAGGGCTTACGATCTCATGCATGAAAGGTCGAGAGACATATATAAGATTCAAGGTGAAGTACAACAAGAAGGAAAATCTACGCAATATAACTCTCTTGGGAGAGGAAACTTCAATCCTCGCGGTGTATTCAAAGGAAGAGGACGAGGAGGAGGAATGGGTTAAGGCTAAGGACAGATAATCTATTATAACTGCGCACAACCATGACACCTCACAAGGGATTGCTAGAACACTTGTACCACTTGCAGCTATTGCAACTCGTTTGACCATGTTATAGAAGATTATCTTGTGATGCTAGCTAAGCTTCAAGAAAGATGAGGACCTCAACAGAAACCACAAGTTCAACTAATATATGTTGAACCTCATGGAGAATACCCTAGATTCGTTGTTATAACCAGAGGAGGCGTTGTTACAGAAGATAACATAATGACCCAAGGGAAGCCTACAGAAGAATTAGGAATTATGAAAGCTACACAGAAGATACAAATGTTTGATGCACAGAAAGAGAAACAAATATTTGAGGAAGCTAGGAAAGAATTCATAGGAGACCAAGGCTCTTCATAAAATACAAGAACAAAAGTGAGATAATATGGAATGCCTCTGGCATTTGATCAGTCTGCTTCACCAAAAGAAGAAAAAGAGGTAAGCAAGCTCATGGAATTTGTATATACCTGTATTAAGTTGATTCAAGATGAAAGCACTGTACAAGAGTCAAAAAATTTAATCAGACAATATGAGCTAGGAAATATATACCCCTTACTGAATAGGGAAGTACACCAAATCAGTAAGAAGAGAAGGAAAAATAAGGAATTACATTTGAATTCTCAAATAAGAGAGTATGAGATAGATTATGTAGTCCTTGACTTAGGGTCGGAGGTCAATGTCATAACGAAGAAAACCTGGGCACTGATGGGAAAACCCAAGTTGATATATTCCCCTATCAGGCTTAGGATGGCTAATAAGCAATTTGTAAGCCCTTTTGGCAGATTCGAACATGTCCCTGTGGAGATTGATGGAGTAAGAACATTTGCAGAATTTGAGGTAATTGAAATAGTTGATGATAGTTATCCTTACCCTGTGCTGTTAGGAATTGATTGGGCTTTCAATAATTCCACTGTGGTGGATTTAAAGAAAATACATATGAATTTTGAAAGACATGGCCTCAGGGTCATTGCTCCCTTAGATCCAAATGAAGGTCAGCAATACACATAACCTATCAGAGAAGAGGACCACGCATATGCACTAGAAAATATATACAGATTAATATCCAGACAACAGGACTACATTAATCCTACAGTCGATGGGAACCTAAGCCAGTGAAGTGAGAATGCATGTTCATCAGAATCAAAAGAAGCACTGGATAATTGGCAGAATAATATGTATGAAGTATATACAAGAAGATGTGTTAGATTAACCAGATAAGTTCATTGGATTGGCACAACAGTAAGAAACTTACCCACCTTTGATGGTCTGAATCCCTTAGAAACCTTCTTGTCGAAATTTGACAAAAGTGCACCAATACAATAGAGATTATTGGCAATGGATGAGGCCTTGAAATACACACCAGCAAGATGGTGGGAGGCACACAATAGTAGCATTACAGAATGGGTACAATGTCATACCTTGATGACAGTGTGGTTCTCAGCACAATTAGAAGGCTACGAAGTTCGATACACAGGTCAAAGCTACCCAAAGGACCATGTGTGAAGCTATGAGGAAGCCTAAAGAAACATTCCTCAAGAAAAATGGGTGCACAAATTCATTAACACATTGGACACCACCCCTACCAATTGGTACCTCCAAGCAGAGTTGTGCCTCATCACTACAGATTGGGAAGGTATGACTCAGAATTTTGTAACTACCTTCTTATTTGAAAGTCAATTTCCTTTAGTAGACCAAGCATTACAGATTGTGAGATAGAAAGTATTCAAGGAGGCATCTAGCCGTCCTTTGGAATAGGAAGAGGATGAATGGACTGTGCCTCTCCAGAAATTACAACGTTGTTACAAAATCAATGTTGATGAAGACGATGATCTGAGGAAGGTGCAGATCACAAAAATAGAAGGCCAGAGAGATGTGGAAGGACCAGGAGTTGAGCTGCCATTCATTGGATAGCCAATCAAGATTAAGAAAGTCAATATTGGAACAGAGCAGAAACCAAAGTTTGCAAATGTTGGAGATTACTGGGATGTTTCCACCATTGACAAAATTACAGATTTACTGCATGAATATTAGGACTTGTTTCCAACCAAGTTCACTGATATGAATGGAATTAAAGGGCCTGTGGGAGAGATGAGGATTCCTTTAAAACTAGATGCAAGACCAGTTAAATAGAGACCTTACAGACTGAACCCTAAATATAAGGAAAAAGTGAAGATTGAGCTTGATAGAATGTTGGAAGCAAGAATCATAGAACATGTCGAAGAGTCAGAGTGGATTAGCCCTATTGTGGTACAAGACAAAAAGACATGAGAGATTAGGATATGCATAGATATTAGGAAGCTGAATGATGCATGTTTACATGATCCCTTCCCTACACCATTCAATAATGAAGTGTTGGATAACGTGGGAGGCCAGGAAGTATATTCTTTTACATATGGATTTGTAGGATACCATCAGATCTAGGTTGCCAAGGAAGATCACCATGAGACCACATTTGCAACAGAATGGAGATCTTACCAATACATAGTAATGCCATTCGGATTGAAGAATGCCCCAGCCATATTTTCCATGGTGGTGTTCGAAGCATTCAAGGAATTTCTACATAAAATTATAGAAGCATATTTTGATGATTGGATTGTTTTCAGTTTATTGAAGAATCATATTGAATGTCTAAGGATAATGTTGGATAAATGCAGGCAGTGTCAAATTTCTTTGAACCTGAATAAATGTATTTTATTTTCACCATTTGGAGTGTCATTAGGTCATATTGTATGCAAGCAAGGATTGTTGGTAGATCCATCCAAGATCGCCATTATAGTTGATCTACCCCCTCCTAGTTCAGTTAAACAGTTGTGCACTGCATTGGGACACACATGATATTACATAAAGTTCATTAAGGGATATTCTTAGATTACAACACCCATGGAGAAGTTGTTGAGGAAGGATTGCCAGTTTAGTTGGACAAAAGAGTTTCATGTGCATGTCAATGCATCTTCCATTGATTTAGGATTTGTGTTAGCACAACCAGGAGGAGGAGATATTGACCACCTATTATCCTTTGCTAGTAGGAAGCTATCAATAGCATAAATTAATTACACCACTATAGAGAGAGAAGGATTGGTCATGGTGTATGCATTGCAGAAATTTCACCACTACTTGTTGGGAGGACACTTTAAATTGTTTACTGATCACTCCGCGCTGAAATACCTAGTCAACAAGCTAGTGTTGGGGGGAAGGATATGCAGATGGCTTAGGTTTTTTCAAGAATATGATTTTGAGATCATAGTAAATCCAGGGAGAATGAACAAAGGCCTTAACCATTTGTCAAGGTTGGAACATGGCAAAGCGTCGACCAGTTTGGAGGATACGTTGTCGGATGCACAACTATTGGTCATTAGAAATATTGATGACCACTTACTCGAGATAGTCTAGTTCCTATCAACAGGAATGGAACCTAGTGAGTACACAATTCCCCAGAAGAAACAGCTAGTGGTGTGTGTTTCATAATTCTCACTTATAGCCAAACATCTAGATAAGATGGGACCTGATGAGATATTGAGAAGGTGTGCTATGGAGGTAGAACGACCACTGATCCTTACATAAGCTCATGAAGGAATCGTAGGAGGAAATTAAGCAAGAAAAGGGACTGCACAAAAGGTTCTTAGAGCTGGCCTTTGGTAGCCTACCTTACACAGAGATACTAAAGACTATTCTAGAGCCTGCGATGTATGCCAAAGAGTTGGGAAACCATCCAAAAGAGATGAAATTACATTGGCACCATAGCTGACCCTACAAGAATTTGAAAAGTGGGCTATTGACTTCGTGGGACCTATAAACCCACCAGGAAAGCGCACAGGAGAAAGGTACATAATTACAACAACATAATACTTGACCAGATGGGCTAAAGTAAGAGAAGTTAAGGACTATAGTGCAACTACAGCTGTGCACTTCATATTTGATGACATCATAACTGGATTTGGATGCCCAAATATCCTTATGAGTGATCAAGGAACACATTTCATCAATAAGACAGTTGAAGCCCTGACTAAAGAATTTGCAGTCTGCCATCAGAAGAGTACACCTTACCATCCAACAGAAAATGGGACAGTTGAAGCATTCAAAAATATTTTGGAAACAACACTAACCAAGATTTATAGTTTGAACAGGGATGATTGGGATCTAAGAGTACCGGTAGTATTATGGTCCTATAGAACCACTTGCAAGAAGATGACAATGCAGACCCCCTTCAAGTTCGTATATGGTCTTGAAGTTGTTGTTCCAATGGAATATCTGGTACCAAGCCTAAGAATTGTTTCCTTTATAGATATGGATGACCCTGGCACTATTCAAGAGAGGCTTGCATAGTTGGTTTTATTGGAGGAAGATAGATTTATTACAGGATTCCATCAGTAGGTACAGAAGGAAAGAGAGAAGGCCTACCATGACAGGCACATCAAGAAGAAGGCATTCAAACAAGTTGATCTAGTACTGGTATACGACAAAAAGTTCATAAAATATCCTGGGAAGTTTAGAATGCATTGGCTAGGACCATACGAGATCACTTATGTTACAGAGGGAGGAGTTGCGCAATTGAAAACGTTGAATGGAGAATGGAAGGAAGGTTTGGTGAATGGAAGTCAGTTGAAGTTGTACTATGACAACCAGCTTCCTCGCAGCTCTTAGTAAAAGCATAAATAAAAGGGTCTAGGTACCAGGTGCAGTTGAAACTGGGTACCAAACACAGAAAAGACAGTCTACACAAGGGAAAAAGAGGAGGCGTCGAGAAAAAAGTAGAGGCTGCACTGCGTAGTCTGGAGTCGAAGTGAAATAGGAAGCTCAGATCTGAAGTGCCTCAGGACAAGTCACAGGTGAGTGTTTGGGGCATGTTGGCCCTTGGTTATGGAAGTATGTGAAGATCGAGGAATAAAAGGGAGAAAGTGAACTTCATGGAAGACACAATGAATGTTACTGGGTTGAAGAGAGAAAAAGAGAAGAAAATATGAAGCAAAGTCCGAGAAAGAAATTCGTTGAACAAGGAGATTGGGGATGACAGATAAGCAATAAAGAAGGATCGTGGACAACTCAGCAAGTGGGAAAATCCACCATTAGAGGCTTTGGAGCATCGCGCGAGAAGGAAGGAAAGACAAGTTGGTGAAGCCCTGAAAATACGGGTCAATTTGACCTAGGGTTTTAGACACCTAGGGTTTTGGTATCTAGGGTTTTGGACACCTAGGTTTTGGCCTAAGGATGTTGGTGAGATATTGTAATGTATAAATAGAGTTCAAGAAGACCTGGGTTGAGTTGGTGTCAAGATTTTCATTATTGTTATTGATCGATCTAGTTGTTGTGTGAGAGAGAAGTGCTAAGAGTGAGAGCCTTCTAGTATTGTAAGCTCTTTAGCTGGGTGTGAAGATCAACCCTGCAGCTAGGTGCATAGGGAGGGAAGAGAAAGATAGGAGAAGAAAGAATATATGCTAGCTAAGAGTGCATACAATAACTGTATGATTTACCTTAATATATTATAGCACAGTTCTGTGGACGTATCCCTAGAGAGAGGGTGAACCACGTACATCTTGTGTTGTGTGTGATTGGTATTTTACCTCTGTCATTGATATGCTTTGATTGCATTATTGTTTTAGATCTGATAAGTAGATGTGAAGAATAGATCTAAGTTGATAAGTGATATATTAATATTGTGTTGTTCTTGTGTTAAATCCACTTGATATTCCCTTTGGTTGTAGACATCTATGTCATGCAACCCCCTCATAACTTCTTCGGGTGAGACTGCATATGCTTCACAGGTGTTGCCGAAAGGGCCAGTAGTTAGGGCTTGTTGGTGCACTCTTGGAGCTGAACCCTGGGTTTTCCCTTGTGCCAACATTGACCCTCCGGAATTAACAATACCTTACTGTTTTTAGATTTCTGTGGTGAGGGTTTTCAAATTCATTTGCCAGAGAATCCACAGTTAGTGTCATTTTTTCATCAACGTTTCGAATCCAGATCAGGATTCATCATCAGGACTAATCGTCAATTTTGAGAGCTGGCTGATCTTCATTATTAATAGTGTATATGCAGGACAGTCAGTAGGATAACTAGGTCGGCTAAACAATTTAATTATTAATAAGTTTTAAACGTAGGTTTGAATAGTGATTAATATAAATGATTAAGGTTTGTTAATAAATATAAATAATTTAAAATTTTTAGGTTTTAGAAGGAGTTTAATTATATTAATGTACTAATAGTATTTTGTTTTATATATTAACAATACCTTTTTGGGTTGCTTGGAAAGAGATCAATTCAATTGAACTTGAAACCATGTTAAGAGAGTAAGAATAGACTTGTAATAGAACTTCAATTATAGGTTTAATTCTAAGTGTTTTTTTTTGTTCATATCTTTATATATAATAAAACAATACTAGACTCAAATACTTGTAGATTTAAATTTTTCTTCATTATTGTCAAAATGGTTATTAAGCATGCATCATCATTAATCTCTTGATTCCATCAGGACATGCATGTTGATTATACATTTATCACTTTATTCCATCAGATCATGCTTGATCATTATACATTTATTGTGAAATTAAGTATCTATTTCAAAATATTTCAGACAATATTAATTATACATTTACCATGAAATTCAGTACCGATTTCACAATATTTCAGACAATATTAATTGTAAGTAAACTTTAAGGTTCATTTTTTGTATAATTAAGTGGAATGCATCCATGCTTTAAAACCATATAGACACAAACATTGGGGAAGAACACGTACTCTCTACTTATCCTTCCTAACTCTTTGAACTAGGATTAAATCCTACTGATGCCCTAATTCTCAAGATCTCATTTTCCCAAGAAATACACCAGGCATCTTAAAAACACTGAACTGAATTCCCTCCACAACATCTAGGTACAACCCCAGGCATCGAATTCCAATCCCCCAACACCATCCACAAGAAAAACTCTATCCATTCTTCGGGACTTCGACATCACAACTCCAATGCAAGGCATAATATTTACTAGCATTAGTAGATTGAGTTTTCCCTAGCCCATAATATTTTACTTGCGATATTCTCCTTCATGGTTAGGGACTCCCATGAGATCATCAAATAAACCGGCCCTCTCGGCCCTAGTGGATAACCTTACAATCACCACCTCACATCATGCAATCATTGCATTAGTTGTTATATCATCATCTCATAAAATAATCAGCATGCTAACTCTCACATGTCATCATGAGAAAAAACATTATTTTCATCAACGCATGTTCCCACATGTCATTTTAAACATCTCATCATAATAATAAAAAATTGCATGTAAGTATCACATGCCATCACATTATGACATATTGTCATAATGTTATAACCTCAACATATCTTTATCAAAATATATATTACATCAAAATGAAACCATGGGCTGGCATAAAATCATGAATATAATAATCATCTCAAAACATCATCATCATTCATCAACAAAATCAATTTAACTAGATTGCATAAATAACAGTGAGTACCAACTTTTATATCTAATAAATATTGTCCAAACATCCATATACTATATGGATCTTATTGGTTAAGTTTGTCATCCTAGGATGGATCATTAATACTAGGTTCTAATCAAGATACAAATTTTTTTTTAGACAATCACTTCCTCTTATTTCAACACAAAAGGTTGACAATTATCTTAATTCACGGTTAACCTTCAAATAATCCAAACACTAAATCCACCACATTCAAGGAATTTATTCTTACTGAGCAATGAAATTATGCAACAAGCTATTAATTCCATTAAATCATCAAATCCCAAATCAAATTTCCATGTTTATCATGACATTAATAAGTGTATCTATTGTTAGTTCATCCTTGTATTGCTCTATCTTGTAGTGCTCTTTATATTTTGGATCATTTCCCCAAAGTGGTAACATCACCTTTTAGACTGCTCTAGCCAATGGACACTAGGTCATAATATTTTAAGTTGTCTAACATGTTTTATCCACATACATGAAGGAATGGCTAAACTCAAGTGACCTAGTCTAATTCATATACATAACCAATCATTGACATATTGGTTTCTTACTCTTCATAAAAGGTGTGTACTCATTGATATGAATTATTTCACTTTTGTTATAATTCATTTCTTTGGAACTAATACCACATATATTTCTTAATCACGCCTCCTCTAAATGCTATCATACATTCCATGTCATGGTTTGGAAGCCATAGAAAATTTTGCAAACAACCTTCTAAATTAAAAAGAAATGATCAAAATACCTCTAAATCCTCGTTTAGTGATTTTCAATCCAATAGTCATCTCACTCAGAAAAACTACAAGATCATTCAACAATATCAAATGATCATCTTCCCAAAGATTGCAAGTCAAAAATCAAGGTGAACATTTTTATGTGCTAATGCATAAAGTCACTTAATGCAAAGATTATTCCTAGCAAGTTCCATCCACCATTCAAACATTCAAGTAAATAAAAAAATTTAGTCAAAATGCCAAGAAAAAACGACAATGTTTTCATCACTAACTATTGGCACAATTGCAATCAATTTTCTAGAAAATTTTCAAGTAGCACAATGGAAATAAGTAAGTTCTTCCATCAAAAACAAAATCATTTATTCAAGAAAATAAAATCACTCATTCAATCTCTTTCCTTCCCCTCTTCAAGATGCTAAGTCCTCAAGCAAGACAAACTAGTAACCATTAATTACTATAACTCAACAATCATTTGAATCCATTTTATATATTCTCAACGGTCCTTGCATAATTTCTTCACATCACATGAAAAGTTCACAGGGCCCATTTGTTGCTTATGTTGTCTAGTAGTCTCCATAAATATGTAGTTTGTTTGCCAATTTTCCACATAAAACTTACTTGAAGGAAGCATACATAACCATGAGGTGTCAAAATCCTAAACACCATTTAGAATTTTCCTAAGAACGAACTCTTTATTTTCCTCTACAATATTTTGAATGGCAATATTGGCCACATTGGAAGGTTGACCCTCCAGAATTAACAATACCTTTTTGGGTTGCTTGGAAAGAGCTCAATTCAATTGAACTTGAAACCATGTTAAGAGAGTAAGAATAGACTTTTAATAGACCTTCAATTATAGGTTTAATTCTAAGTGTTTTTTGTTGTTCATATCTTTATATATAATAAAACATTCCCAAACTCATATTCTTGAAGATTTAATTTTTTCTTCATTACTATCAAACTGGTTATTAAGAATGCATCATTAATCTCTTGATTCCATCAGGACATGCTTGTTGATTATACATTTATCACTTTAATATTCCATGATATCATGTTTGATCATTATACATTTATTGTGAAATTCAGTATCGATTTCACAATATTTCAGACAATATTAGTTATACATTTATCGTGAAATTCAGTACCGATTTCACAATATTTCAAACAATATTAATTGTAAGTAAACATTAAGGTTCATTTTTTGTAGAATTAAGTGGAATGCATCCATGCTTTAAAACCATATAGATACAAACATCGCGAACTTGACACAAAAGGATAACAATATGTAAGCCAAATTTCATATAGTTGAAGGCAAGATCTCTTGCATGTGTTTATTCTTGACAAAAAAACCTAATATGGTCTTGCAATATGAATAAGGGATAAGGAAATGATAAATGAGACATATTCCATGGGACATAGAATAGGAATAGATGACATATACACAATCATTATAAAAGTCAAACACACACCCAAAATACCAATGAAAATGTACATACTTAAGGTCATAAGGTCATAAAGGATAAATTTTGAGTTTTTTTTTGTTTTGTTTTGCAAGATTGTAATCATTCAACCTATTGGTCCAAGTGATTTCTTTCCATATAGAAAATATGTTAGTCAAAATCAATCTTGTGAACCATATAAGAAGAGCAGTAGAGAAGGAACATTTTAAGAATTGTCAGCCTAACACACTGAAGGTCTCTAGTTCAAGTTTGGATGACACCATTTTGTTTTCCTCAGTTTTATCACTTTCAGGAGTCAAGCGTCAGCTGGAGTAATGGAATTTATCAGTAAAATAACTTCATTGCATGTGTAATTGAGCCTGGAACCTCACAATGCATCCTAGTGCCTCTACACAAATCTACCATAGTAGAGGAAAACATGAACTACATCAAAACCCTACAACAATGGCTATATGTTCTTGAAAATCAGAATGACTAGTGTGGGAATACATCATTTATAATTTTTAACAATAAATCTTGAAAAAACATATAAATGAAAAATAATAATTGTACACATAACCTAGGGAAGATCTTTGGGACCTGATAACTCTCTTCAAGTGTTAGATGGATCCTTTCTTGATTTACAAGTCAACAACTAAAATTCACGAATATGCCATTTTTTTGTTTATTTATTTATTTTGTAGGTTGCAGAAGTGCACAATTTTTTTTGACTACATAATCCAATAGATCCATACTCCAACAATCATGGATAGTCATCTCATCTTTTCACACATTTATACATGAGTAGATCTATATCATTTTCGTTGAAACACTTCCATTGAATCCAAGGAGAAATATAAACCTTAAAACACTTGCATGCTCTGGAAGGAATCATGTCTAGGACTTCACTTCTTCCAATCAAAACCATGGGGCATGCAAAAATTCCTTTTCCTTTACATTTCAAAATAGGATTTACACTTGCTTCTTCTCATGCAGTTAATCGAACTCACAAGATCCTTTTAGATAATCGCTTTAACAACCATCAGACTACCGAGGAAAACCCCCATGAGAATAAGAATGATTTGAACAAAGGTCAAGTCTACAAAGTATGGATTTGTTCCATTAATAGAATATTTATTTTGGGCATTGTGTAAACATTCGATTTTTCAAACTTTTTCTTAGGAATCAGGTGAAATAGATTTTGCTGAAATCACCATTTTCTATTTTTTAAATTGCATTTTTTAATGTAAAAATGGATTTAGGACAATGAAAAATCCCGAGGAATTCTAATTATACAAAATATATCACTCAAAATTGGAAAACTGGAGTTCCATCAATTTTTGACCAAATTTTAATAAAAATTGATAGAAAAATATACCAGTAAAAACTTCAAAAAAAATAGAACATAATCTAAACCATACTTTTTACGTTGAGTTCATAACAACACTGATAATCAGAATATGTGTGTTTGAACAAGAATGTATTTGAGATAAGCCTTGAATACCTTTTCTTAAATTCCCTATAAATTTTGAGAAGAAGTGAAGATTCATAGGACTGCTCCTCTATATAAATCACAATCGAGAAAAGGAAGCACAACCCCAGCATGAGAATTAATGTTGGGGTTCTCATGTTCAAATGAGAAAGTGACTATAAAATTATGCTATAATGTTGTCCATTCTACAGTGCCTCTACATATTTCCTGGTCTACATACCAGTTTTCTAGAACTCCTTCTAGTGTATGAATAAAGTGATGAGGCTATTATTCTGGTGGTGTCATTTTCAATAGTGTTCTGCACTTATCCAAGTGTTTTGTTGATGTCCCCTATCCATCATATATCTACAATTCATTGCTTCTTTGTTATGCGCCAAATCTAATTCTCAGTAACCGCCTACATTGGTACCATTCCTTGATTGTCTCTTTGTGCACACCCCACCATCTTGTAGGTGTTTCCTTGAGTGTTATGTCTAGAGATAAGAGTCTCTAATTTTATAACACTTCATCTTCATATCTTGTTAGGAATTATTATAAGTCATTCATCCCACGAAAAATGGGAGGTTCTCCTATCTCTGTACCTACCCATCTTATTGCACGGTCTATTCTTTCACACCTTCTTGTGGATACTTCATGTAATCTCTGCTTCCAATTCTCCAAACTTGTATCTGAGTCTAAAGAGAATGATGTGATGCCTCTCCAATTGAGTACTCAATTTGCAGTTAGATTTACATAATATTCTTCTCACGCGATGGTTTTGTATAACTAGTTGATTTCCTCTAGTTCTAAGAAAGTGGGTTCTACAAACCTTTCTCCTTCTGATGGGTCTAGTGGCGCAATGACTCTGTACTCTCCTAACTCAAATGTCATCTTCCTTTTCTTCAAATTGATTATGGCCTAGTTTTCAAACACCTAATCCAAGCCAAGAAATGTTGGATAAGGTGTTGTGCCATCCTCTATTTCTATCACTTCAAAATAGGATTTAGTGCACACTCCATCCATATCTACTATCACACCCTTTATCCTTCCAATTGGCAGAACCCTTTGTTGATTTGCTAGTTTTCGCTGAAGAGGTGAATATCCTAATGTGGTCTCTCCCATACATTGCCATGTCTTCTTGGGTAACACATTTACTTAGGAGCCTAAATCCAATATAATATCCCCCATGTTGAAATATCCAATGTTGGCATTCAGTCTAAACTCTCTACTTGTCCTCCTCCTTGTATGCAAGTGATTAACTATTTTCTACTATAGCTTTCCCTCTACATTTGTGTTACATCTTTCTAGAATATTCTGTAATACTATAACAGATGATTGATCATTTAGTAGTTTCACACAGGATTGTAGAAAATCCTTTATGGTACTTACTTTTCCTAGGGGTTGTGCTTCATTAGCCTGATCCAACCATGAAGGTATCTCGTACATTGGTACGTCCTAAAATATGTTGCAAAGTTGATGTAGATTCAATGTCTATCTTGAAGAATTATTGTCTAGCTTGCTTGAATAACTCCTTTTCGTTCTACACATCAAACTACTTATGTGGTTCAACATTATTCTTCACCCATTGATGTTGTGTTGGATCTGGTATTACTGTGTCATCTCTTGTTTTAACTCCTCTGTGCATAGATATGTTGATATTTCTTCCATCACCCCTTGCTTTGACAGAAATCCATTGAACATCCTAATTGTTTTGATTCCTCTTTTCCTGGATCTTCCCTAATAGTGTCGAACAATATTTTGTGTCATGATCTGATGCGCGACAATATATCCATGTCGCAGGTGGAAGTGTACATTCTCTTGCATAATGTCATGGTTGTTGACAGTTATGGCATGCCACCGGTCCTCTACCTCTTCCAAAGCCTCCTCTACCTCTTCCTCCACCTATGTAGCCAGCTCGATCTCCCCGCAGTGCATTGTACTGAGGCACTTGATTGTATTGTGCGAGATTATATTGTGGCTACGCAATGTTATATTGTTGTGGTGCAATGTTATATGGGGCTAGTACTTGGTTAAAATATGGTGAAACTTTCCCTATCATCATTTATGCCTGCACACTATAGGTGTCTTATGTTTTTTCCCTCATCAGCTCCATTGTCCTGCAATATTTGTCATCATGGACTACTGATTTGCAAAAGTTGCAATATGAATTGTTAGGCACTATCTTGTATTTCTGCATCATTGGACAATGATATGGATCATGTGCTTGTGTCTTACAGATCTCACACTATAGTCTTCCTGTCGGCAAGGGGTTTGGCAGTCTTGTTGACATGTAGTACGTGAATGTTGGGCACTCATTCTTGTGATGTCCTTCTGTCCTACATGTGGTACACCAAAAAATGTCTCTTTTATCCGTACTCTTGTTCTGGTTTAGTTGAAATGTTAAATTCTTCAGATCCTCCTTCAACTCTTCTATTGATGGATATGTCCTCTGATATTGGTTCTCTTCTAGTTGTAAGGCTTCCTGTAGAGCCTCTTCCTGCATTTGAAAATTTTGTTGTCTCGAATGGTATTTCAAGTGTGGTATCAGGGAATTCACAAATAGATGTCTATGTTGCATATTTGTCATGACATACTTCTTCTTTCCCTTCAATCGTTTGAATCTATGGTCAATATTCCAGACAGATACTCCTAGTTTATGTCATATCTCTATCATCTCATTCATGTATTGATGCTCTGAGCTAGGATTCTGGAATTCATTCATACTCCTCTCCGTCAACTTGAAGATTCTAGAATTTTTAGATCATATTTGAAAGGAAAATATAACCAATTTTTGTTTACAACTTATAGTTAGATTTTAATTTAAATTCATTTTAAATTTTATTGTTCTAGATTTTGTTTTATTCACAATTTTTATATTTAGTTTATTAATTTATTTTATTTTTTTTCAGAGGTTTATATTATCATATATTTGGTATGGATCTGATCAAGTCTTGATTTTATTATCTAAATACGTTCAATATAATTGATCCAAAAAAAAAATTTGGATTGCTGCAAATAATTTATGAGCAACAATAGATCAGATTTGGAAATGCATTCAAGAAAAGAAAGACAATGTTTTGGGACTGATTTTAGATAAACCATGAGGAATCTAAAGAAATGGATGAAAACCCATCTGCAGAATGGACCCATTTATCTTACACAAGATATTTTTTCCAAACCAATGTGCGATTTGAGAGATATTTTGGTCTCTTTCCGAGGAAAATTTCAAGCGACAGAAATTGTTAGTGATGCCTAGACTATTCATTCATCGCATAAATATATGAGAAAGTTTAGAGCCACAGGGGAGAGATCCAAGAAATTCAGAGGAGGATTTTTATCCTTTCTTTTGTATATTATTTATTTTGTAAACTTTTTATTTTCAAAAGGAGTAACGGATGGTTGGAATTTTTGGGAGAATGGACCAGTATTTTCGAAGAAGAATATGAAATTCCAGATTGTTTAATGATTTTGTCCTGTGATTAAAAGGGTTTTGTTTTAATTATAATATCTTTTGATTATGGTTCATATTCTTTGAGTAATCGATTATGCATTGATTTAAAATAGATTTAGTCTGTTTTATCAAGACATGATTAATTGCTATCATTTATGTATTAATTTTGTCAATCTTTAAGAGTTTATTATCCCAATTATCTTGGTCTTGGTGATTGTATTATTTTGATACAAATCTTGTATTATATTGAGTTTATTCTTGTAATTCAATTTTGTAAAGATATAATTGTTCAATTGAGATTTTTCTTATTGTCAATTAGTCTATTATATCTTCACTAAGGATCATGACTTTAAAGTTGTTCTTTCTAAATTTTTAAATAAGATTTAAATTGTCAATCAAAGTGATTTTCATCCTGACATTGTCACAATATTAGAATTACAAAACCTTCTACTATATATTTCTCTTAACAGACAGGTTGTTGGAGTAACATTATATAGGAAGGCACAACCGAAAGTTCTCTTTAAATACTGGCTAGTTATAGGTTAATGATTTTCTATTTGTTTTGATTTATATTTTGTGAATGTAAATTAACATTTAAGCTTAAATACTTTGTTTATTTAAGTTAAAACATTATTATTTACATTCATTTATTTATTTTTAGTTTCGAGGTTAAAATTAGATTAGTAGTATGTTCTAGATCTATTTAATTTTTCCTAATATTTGGTTCTCTTGTACAACCTTAGTTTACAAGGTTTCTCGTAAATCTTGCACTTGTTTATTTTTATATGTTGTATATAAAAGTGAAAATAGTGAATGTATATAGTATATCTTCATTAATGCATAGTTAGTTATTTTATTTTCATAGTTTAGATTAGATCCCTTTATCGGCTAATGGAGTCATTAAACCCATCAGGGGTAGTTATTCCAAATGGCGTTGGTTATTTAGACAACCTCGGACCAGACTATTCCCTTCCAGTTGACGATGTGTCATAAAAACCCGTCAACAAATGGTGCTAGAAGGAGGGTAAAGGTAAATTTAATGATTAAATGTTTCACCCCTCAACCTATCATAATTCAAGATTTATAAATTCTTCTTTTGTTTCATCTTATAATGCACTAGAAGGCAGGTTAGATGACAAGCTAACTATTTGGAGTCAATTTCTACAATTTCCTAATTTTTCATGGCTCATGCCCATCACTTTGTTGGAACATGCTTTCAATGTCTCATTACCAGTTATTCCCAACAAGACAGTTGATCTCTTTTCATAACTCACCTTTGATGGTGAAGGGAACACATATACAATAGACCATATTTCTAAATTTTGTTCTAAGTGGTTAAAGAATAAGATCACTTATCTCAATCTCATATGTAGGTTGTTTTCCCTCACTTTTAGAGGTTGGGTTAAATATTGGTTTGAATCCTTTTGAGCTAATTCTATCCATTCTTGGTCCGAGTTTGTAATTGAGTTTTTATCAGATTTTAGCAATTATGATTATGATGAATTAGGTGAAAAATTAAGTTGCTTAAGGAAATAAAATGATGAATCATTCAAGGATTTTTCAATTAGGTTAATACATGTTTTTACTAGATTCCCTCTAAAAGAAATGCCTCTTATTGATGAATGGTTTCAATATCTCGTTTCTCTCTCAAACAAGCAAGATTGATTAATGGTTAACCAATCTGAATTGAGCACTAATACTCAATCTCAAGATGATTTAAAATTTCATGATGATCTTGAAGTCATTAAGGCACCACAATTTTTGTCAACTTCCTTCATTTTGGCAGATCAGGAGTAGAATGACATTTTACAAGATGTACTTTCCACTTTTGATGTTGCTTTATCAACAATGTCTTCTTCTATTGAGGAAGGAACCTTGAATTTAAAAGGAGACAATGGTCAAACTCTCCAAGATATTATAATTGTTTCTGAAGTAAAAGATATGGAATGTGAAGTTGGTGATATTGTTGTCAATAAAACTTCCCCTCACTCATTTGAACAACTTCAAGATCAATTATTGGGAGATGACATCATTAGTCAAACAAGCATTGAATCATCTAATTCTAGTAATTAATTTTATCTCACATTAACCCTTTTATGATAAAAATGATTTGGTCTTGGAAAATATCTCGTGTTCAATTAGTTTATACAAGGAGAGGGAAGACAACCACAAATTGAAACACATATGCCATCATTTCAAGAGATGCATTTTGTCTCCTCAACTCTTCTACATATTATCCCTTGTACCCTGATATTTTTTATCATGTTATGCAATCATGTGTTCCA
>JZKD02S2375237.1:10712-22833 GCA_000966675.3 Picea glauca | reverse complement strand
GCAGAACAGAAATGAAATGCTAGAAATGACAGAATAACAGTAAAATATCCAGCATAATCTTCACAATACACAGAAATGATATACAAAATAGCAACAGAAACAACACTTTGATTCAAATAGCAATGTTCACAGGCCTCTTCGAGGGGGTAACCTCTAGTCGAGCAACGCTCTTTTACAATAATCTCCAAGCTAGGGTTCACATACCCTCGCCCCTTATTTATACTAAATATGTCTATTAAGAGAAGCATCTAGAGGAAGATCCTTCTAGAAGTGGAAGCTTCTATTAGGTCTTCTTACATCCTCTTTATTCTATTTTATTGAAAGGTCTTATTAATATTGACCTTTATTACATCTGAATACATTGATCTACCTATGTGCGGGTTAGGACCTTAACAGAACTAGTCCCAATATCATCCAGTAAACATCAATCCTTGATCGGATATAATCCTTTTAGGCTTTCCATGTAGCCTCACAATATCATTGATGAAAAACCTAGCTATGTCAGGTGCTTGATACGTCATACACACATGAATAAAATGAGCACTCTTCAGAAAAGTGTCAACTACCACAAAAATCAAGTCATGTCGCCTTGTCGTCAATGGAAATCCAACAATAAAATCCATCGAAATGACCTCCCATTTCGATTCTGAAATAGCATGAGGCAATAGTAATACTACTGGATGTCTATGTTCAGCCTTCACCTGCTGAAACTCTAGACATATGGCCACATAGTTGACTATATCTGCCTTCATTCTTTTCCAGAAGAATAAGGTTTTAATGTCCACCCTGATCTTCGTGACTCCTAGGTGAGCCATGTACACTGCTCTGTGAGCCTTGTTTAGTATCAAATCCTCAACTCATCATTCGGTGGTACGTAAATTTGATTTCTAAATCTCAATAATCCATCATCGTCAAACATAAATCCTTCAAATATTGGTACCATCATTGTGTTTTGTCCGATAATATCCTTGACCTCTTTGTACCATTCATCGTCGCATTGTACAGTTATAATCCTTTCATGTAGATTCGTCTGAAGAGACAATATCGAAAATATGCATGGTCTCCAACTCAATGCATCTGCCACTCGGTTCAATGTTCCCTTTATGTAAGTAATTTCAAAATTGTACTCACTAAAAAATTATGACCAACGTCGTTGTCGCGTGTTCAGGTTACTTTGTGTAAATATGTGTTGTATTCCACAATGGTTTGTTTTTAGTTCAAAATTTCCATCCAATAAGGCAGTGTCTCCAACCCTTCAAGGAATCTACAATGGATAACAACTCCAAATCTTGCATCGCAAAGTTCTCCTCATGCCTTCTCAACTTCCTCGAGATGTAAGTGATCACTCGACCGTCTTGCATCAAGATTCTTCCTAAGCCTTCCTTGGATGCATCATTGCATACCAAGAAGTCCGCATCCATGTCAGGGACCTTTAGTGTCGATGTTTTTGTCAACATCCCTTTGAGCCTCCGAAAGGCTTCCGCACATTTCTTGGTCCAAACAAACTTCTTGTTCTTCTTTTGCAATTATGTGATCGGATTTTCTATCCTCGAAAATGCCTCATCGAGCCATCAATAGTATCTTGCTAAACCCATGAAGCTACACACTTCTAGGACATTTGTTGGCATAGGCCATTCCATAATAGCCTCGAACTTTGTTAGATCCACGACGATACCTTCACCAAATATGACATGCCCTAAGTAGTGAATCTTCGATTGATAAAATGAGCATTTAGACAAATTCACATACAATTTTTTCTCTCACAGACACTGTAGTACCAAGCACAAGTGGTCGTCATTCTCCTCCATCGTCTGAGAGTAAATAAAAAATATTGTCAATGAATACATGGACGAACTTCTCCAAGTACTCGCAGAACACCCCATTCATCAAACTCATAAATACCCCTGGGGAGTTTGTCAGTCCACGATAAAATAGTAAAATTGTAATGTCCAAACCTCATCTTAAAGGCAGTCTTAGGGACATCATACTCCTTGATCCATAACTAGTGATACCTTGATCTCAAGTCAATATTTGAAAACACGATCGCAAAATTCATCTGATCAAATAGATCATCAATCCTTGGCAATGGATATTTATTCTTGATCGTCGCCTTGTTCAATTGATGATAGTCAATGTAGAGTCTCCACAACCCATCCTTCTTTCATATGAAAAAAAATAGGTGCACCCCATGGTGACACACTAGGACGTATCAGTCCCAGGTCCAGCAACTCCTTTAGTTTCATTCTCAACTCCTATAACTCTGGGATTGACATATGATAAGGCATTCTTGCTATCGGTTCAGTCTCTGATTTTAGGTCTATGGTAAACTCCAATTCCCTCTTGAAAGGCCTCCTAGGTAACTCCTCTAGAAAGACATGTGAAAACTCTCTCACCACCGGAAGGTGTTCTAGACCTTTCGCTACTCCCTTTTCATTTAACGCAAGGATTTCATAAGGCTTACACCCCTTGAACATGCTCTTTTGTAGCTGCAAGGAAGAGATGAACCTCAGGGAAACTCCCTGGTTCCAACCTAAAATCATGTGTCTCTATCCCTCATCATCGACCAAGCTCAATTGTTTCGTCTTATAGTTAAGTATCGCCTCATGCGATTCCAACCAATCCATAACGATCACAATGTAATAAGATCCTCAGATCGTGACATATAGGTTGGCCCTGGTGAAAAATTCTCCCAGGTTAAGGGTATGGCCTGTAACCTTTCCTCCAACTTTCTATTTATATCTCGAAGCCATCTCTAAAAATATAAACTCATCCTGTTTGACTGCCTTTACCTTAACCCTTTTTAGCACTGCACCAGAAGTGAAACTCTCGGTAGCACCAAGATATATCAAAATACTAAGGGTCTGGTCAGCGACGGTACCTGACGTATCGAGCACAGTTGACTAGTTCTCTTCCTGGTGGTTATTCACTGCGGCATGAATCTTATGGGCCTTGCCCAAATCTCCCACAGTAGTGGGTCCGACTGATCCAGATGCCCTAGTCCTCTCCTCTAGGCAGTCACGCTAGTAATGTGGCTCCCCACAATCCATCACACTTTCTTCGGTCCAGTATTCCTAGTACCCAAACTATAAGTTGAATTATAACATTAAGGCCCAACATGAACTTGTTTACCTTAAGTTTCTTGGTAATTTGGTGCAGATCATACCGAAGCAACTCCAAAAATGGGCCTCGTGCTTGGTCATCGTGCAGTCGCCCTATCACAAGGCGTTAAACTCATTGAGTTATCATTCAATGAATTCCTCAGAAAGATACCACTCCTAGAACCGTCCCTCAAATAGTTCCCATGACATGTCTTCGATGACCATGTTCAAATGCGGCAGGGGCATCTTCCACCATATAAGAGTGCTCCCCTTCATTTGAATACTGCCATGCGGACCTTCATGTTGAGAGTATATTCACGAAGAACAAATTATATCACCATATTCTCCCACCATGCCTTGGCGGCTGCATCGTCCAAGGCACCAAAGAACTTGGGAAATTTGACCTTCTCAAGTTCGCGGTGAATACTAATGGTATTAGTTGGGCGCGTTGTGGACCCTCAGGGGTACAAGCAACCTGGCCTCATCTCAGTACAGATGGTGAATCAAGGCCTCCAAAAATATATTGAAGGACCTTTTTATACCATCATTACCCCTTACAACAATCGAATCCATCCCAAGGACTTGTTCTTCCCCTTGGGGGTTATACTCTAATGGTGCGGGCACCTATGGAGGCATCGCACTGCTTTCCACAACACCATGTCGTGAACCTCTGTGGTGTCCTCTAATCAAGATCTCCACATGGATACGTTAAGGTTTTAATTAGTGATAGGTTAGCACTCAAGGTTTTACTACAATGGAAATTTTGGCAATCCATGGTCGCAGGGTTAAACCCCCTCTGATACCATATGTAAAGCCCCCAATCGTTACGACTACAAGCAAAGAAAAAAGTGCAATTTTTTTTTTTTTTGTTTCTAGGAAGGAAGGAAATGATGACAACAATTAAACCACACAACTTGGGGATGAACACCATGCACGTAGATCAGAGAACATACCACAACGACTCAATGCACTAGCACATTGAGGAACTGGGAAAAACCTACGAAAATCAAGACAGATAGAAATGACTACCAACCTGACACAAACACGACAATGCCTACAAGCTAAGGGACAACATAAAAAACCCTAACACAATAGGCTCTACGACCAGTAACTAGAAACCTCAAGGTGCACAACCCAACCACATTAAGGCATTACAATCCAACACCAACATCAACTACAATGAATGAACGCCCACATCAGGAAGCACAGACTCCATCCAATTTATCACTCACCTCTATCCATGAGGGTGCGCAATGATCCCCTCATTAGGAATCATAGGGCCAGAGTGCAATGGGTGCACTATCGACCCATGCATAGCTGGACTACTTCCAACCCTTCGTCCCCACAAAAATTCAGTAGTGCAACACCTTACAAAAATACAATCAATAAATCAATAGGTCCTCTTCGCATTCCTTGTTGGGAGAATGTTTAAGGCTACTATAAGGAAATAATCTCAGTACTTAATAATGAACAATTACGATTATCATAAGACAAAACCATTATAGGTGATCAACGCGTTTAACATATTTATACCAATGATCTAAATGCAAAAGATGTTGTTTAATCCAATTGAGGGGTAATGCCTTACTCAAATTAAATCAATATCTCATCAATGATACTAAAATCATGGATTCGTTATCTTATGTCACTAATTAAAACTGAAACCATAAGGCTATCTTAGGAATTCCCTACCTTATGAATTCCCTAAATGAAACTGAACTATATCTCGAATATAAATGTTTTAGTGCAACTGAAACCAACATATTATTCACATAACAATACATCGAAGTAAATACATAACATAATCACAGTCAAACAAGTCGAATGATTTTTAAATGAATTCAAAACTTAGTGGTAAGTAATTCTCTCTTTAGCCATTCAGATTAAATTCTAATCAAATCATTGCGGTTAATTAAATTGTTGTCTTCAAACATAGGATTTGTTGTCCTTTAAGCGTTGTACTAATTTAAACCATCAATTAATTCGTTGTCTTTACACAGGTTTAACAATCTAAAGGAAATTAGAAAGGAATGAATATAAATCTTTCTCTCAGCAGTCCACATTACTATTTACTAATAAAGGCCATGGTATCCACTGAAAGTTACCAGAGTTCAATATGTGGTCTATTAAAATTAAATGCTGAGGTAAATTTATTCTCGTTAGCAGAATATATATACACATTAACGCAATTATAATGCGATTATATATTAAAAACGCAGAGGTCATTACATACATAGAGATTTTGTAGAGGTCATTAAAAATGCAGAGAATCTTTCATTAAAACTCATGGAATCATTACATTAAAAACGCAAAGGTCATTAATTACATAGAGATTTTGCAAAGGTCATTAAAAATGTGGAGAATCTTTCATTAAAACTCTGAGAATCATTGAATCAAAATGAAGAGGTCATTAAGTACATAGAGATTTCATAGAGGTAATTAAAAACGCAGAGAAATTTTCATTAAAACTACAGGAATCATTGCATCAAAATGAAGAGAATCCTTTCATTAAAATGCAAAGGATCCTTTCATTAAATCACAGAGGATCATTACATCAAAACACTTGTATCGTCATCCAAAACGTAGGAGAAACAAATGAATAGACAACTCATTAAAACACGGAGGTTATTAAAAACATAGAGAACAAATGTTAAGGTCATTAACACGTGGAGGTGATAAAAACGCAGAGACCATAACAACACAAAGATAAAAAAAAATGCAAAGGTGACACAAAATGAAATTCATTGGCAAAGATTTACGTCAAGGTAATAACTCTATAAAAATATTTATGTTTTACTTGTTGTACCTAATTCACTGTAATAACTCTATAAAAATTACATTAATTATTTCCTTTGTTTACAAAACTTACATTTAAATGATTCGTTGTCTAAATATTTGGGGAAAACTATTTGAGCTAAGTAAAACGCATCCCAAAAGAGTACAACCACCTGGTAATAAATTGGGTAAAAATGAAGGCAACTTCTATGTAAAAACGAAATCAAATGCTAATTGAAAATGAATTAGCTGCCAAGTAAATCACAGTGGGGAAGGGCCACAAGGTCATAAAGATAAAATCTGGGTAATAATCCATGAGAATCATGGTGAATCTATTGTGTAAAGGTTGAGTAAAGACTTAAAAAAATAAAAGACAATCCATCACTGGAAAAAGCAGAAGAAAACAACCACCAGAAAACACAGAAGTAAACAATCACAAGAAAGTGCAGAGTTCGACATTCAATTCTCAGGGGTATATCCAAGATTCAACAATTAAAACACATATAAAATCGAATTTTTAATCAACAAGACACAGAGATAAGTAAGGTAATTGGTTGGGAAAAATTACCCTTCTCTCACCATCCATGCACAGAAAAGCAGGGCATTATAATCTATAGGTCTATTAACACCGAAGTGACCACTGTCAATATAGCTCTTAACCAACTTCTCAGGCATGGACTAATGATATAGGGATAAGGACGGAAGATAAATCACAATGTCTTCATAATAATCAATAAAACAAAACAGAACAGTCACAACAATTGGGGATAGGGTTTCCAAGGAAATCAATTCAAATGCAGCGAGCGTAGAGCTATGAGTATATTAATTTCTCGATTAAAAACGTTGAGTAAAACACATTCTTTTCACAATAGAAGTATAGAAATGAAAGCACAAGAACAATATTAATCTACCATTCAACATAAATGCATGTGTACCATAGCCCAAGGTGACAACTCCAGGTCGTTGTCTTGTGCACGATTCGTACAGCTCTCATTTGTCGACCAATGGGACTTCACCAGTACCTCCCAGCCAACGCTATGGGTACTCTTCTTCCCCTTGAGCCCCCCAAGCCACAAAGGGGCCACGCACAATATAATCGAGAACATCTAGCGCCCAACTCACCTCGCAAGTTCAAGATACCACTCGTTACTTGAGTTGGGTATCCCAACTCCCACAAGATAAGTCAGTCAAGATAAAAATTATGTAGCGTAACATTACACATGAAATATCAGATCCATACTCCTCCTCCTCCATCCTTTTTATAGAGTTTCTAAGTGATTTCTTTCCCAAATTCCTATTTAATTTATTTTCCATCAATTTAATTCAAAAAAACCTCCCCCGTACACATGTCACCCATCCCCCGTAGTTGCACCAGAAATTAATTTCATTAATTATTTAATTACTCCTTTCCCTCACCCACCAAAAAAATTCCTAAAAACACTCCTTGGTGTCCCAATATTCCCTTACACATTTTAAATGACTTGTGCCTTTACTAAATTCCTATTTGAGTTCATAATTAGAAAGTTATTAAAGGCAAGATTCCTTACTATGTCATACATTCAGCTTTTTCCTTACACTTCCCTTTTTCTTTATATTTCCCCTTTTTCCCTTAGTTTTTTTTTTTTTTTTTTCCCTCTTTTCCCTTTTTAACTAAAACTCAAATTAGCAAGTGTAGAAAAATCACCCTTTTACCCCTTTTTCTTTTTAATTAATAAATTTTAATTAGCATATGTAGAAAAACAGTCAATCTGTTTTAAAATTTTAATCCCCTAAAATAATTTGATTTTAATAAATTAAATTAATTTCTTACCCCCTTCCCATCACATGTTTAATTATGATTATTATTTTTTACCAAAAGTGTCACTTAGACCTAGATTTTTATTTCACTAAGCTGGGAGACATTTTTAATATGGAAAATTTTTAAATCTTACTTATCACATTATTCGTTCTAGGGTTGTCTAGGTTTATTCACTTATTAGTTAAAAATGCGACATTCCCTTGAGGACACACTAAGTGCTCCAAGGGTGCCACTCTCCATTGTCTGTTTTCCTTGTGCGGTGTGCCCTTCAGAATGTAATCCGTGATCCAAGGTTACCACTCGACTCTTTCTGTTTTTCTTGCATGACGTGCCCTTCAGGACACACTACATGTTCCAAGGGTGTCACTCGCCTCTTTCTATTTTCCTTGCACGATGTGCTCTTCAGGATGCACTATGTGCTCCAAGGGTGCCATTCGCCTCTTGACTGACTTGGTAGACATCAAAATCCCCTGGAGTCAATACTCTGTTAGGTGATCTTGTGGGAGACTAAGGGCCTATAAGGAATAATTCCCCTTCCTTATTGTGCGCCCATTAGAATCATTGTGAGCAAATGTCGCAGTCTATCCTCACGGCATCGTGGGTCTTCTCGAACTAGGCAATCGTTAGCCTACAGTTCAAGCCATGACGGGAGTGCTACTAAGTTGTGGTAAGAATGTTGTCCACACCTCTCCCTCAAAGTCTCTAGTTGTCATACGTGACCCCTCTACTCCACATGTGATTCTGGTCACAAAGCTATCATAATCCTACATCATCAAAAAATCACTTCAGTAATAATAATCAATCATTAAAACATCTAATCAGATGTACATATGTCATATCAACAACAATCAAACCCCAATAGTCGACTCCCTGACTCGATCCAAAGTCCAAGGGGTTTCATTGATGCCTCTGCATCCTCGAGGTCCAAGGTCCTCCACACTCAGGAGAAACCAGTCGATAGCACTTGTTTATGTAAATACACAAATTAACATATTATCATATCCAAAATGCCTCATAATCATAATCAAATGACCAATAGTATAATAATCTGGATCACTTGCAAGCAAGTGTTCTCAAAGAATAAGTTTGCTCAATGCGCGCAAGAGTGGGATGCTACATTTTACAGGAAGAAAGTTTATTGCGACACATCTTTCTATGACTTTTGTTCACATTTGATCAAATTTGAATGAAGGAGAGACGAGCATAGAAATATTAATTTAAACGAAAACATTATTTTTTATCAATTATTTACTTTCGTTTAAATTATGATTATGTTTTCTTCTTTTGCTCATTAGCAAGTTTGACTATTCTAAATAATGGGTTCAATACTTCATCAAATAATATCTTGGTTGGTTTCTCATTTTCACAAAATCATTTGGTAGGTGTAATTAATTAAATTATTTTATCATTTTGCATCTCATTTCAAAATAAATAAATAAATAAAAAGAATTATCTATCATTTGCTCGATTTTGTGGAAACCCAAAATCAATATTTTTCTCCTCTCCATCAACTTGAAGCTTCTAGAATTTTAATATCATATTTGAGAGGAAAATATAACCAATTTTGTTTACAACTTATAGTTTGCTTTTAGTTTAAATTCATTTTAAATTTTATTGTTATAGATTTTGTTTTATTCACAATTTTTATATTTAGGTTATTAAATTGGTTTGTTTTTGTTTCACAGGTTTCTATTATCAGATATTTGGTATGGATCTAATCATGCCTTGATTTTCTTATCTAAATACGTTCAAGATAATTGATCCAAAAATAACATTGGATCGCTACAAATAATTTGAGAAACAACAGATAAGATTTGGAAATGCATTCAAGAACAGACATACGATTTTTGGGGAATGATTTTAGCCAAACCATGAGGAATCTCATGAAACAGATGAAACGTCATCTGCAGGATGGACCCATTTAGCTTACTCGCAATTTTTTTTCCCAAAAACGCGCAATTTGAGAGATATTTTGGTCTTTCTGGGGAAAATTTCAGGTGGCAGAAATTGTTAGTGATGCACAGACTATTCATTTATTGCATAAATATATGAGAACGTTCAGAGCCACGGGAGAGAGATCCAAGAAATTCAGAGGAGGATTTTTATCCTTTCTTTTGTATATTATTTATTTTGTAAACATTTTCTTTTCAAAAGGAGTAATGGATGGTTGGAATTTTTGGGAGAATGGACCAGTATTTTCGAAGAAGAATGTGAAATTCTAGATTTTTTAATGGCTTTTGTCCTGTGAGTAAAAGGGTTTTGTTTTAATTATAATATCTTTTGATTATGGTTCATATTCTTTGAGTAATTTATTATGTATTGATTTAAATTAGCTTTAGTTTGTTTTATCAATACATTATTAATTGCTATCATTTATGTATTAATTTTGGCAATCTTTAAGAGTCTATTATCCCAATTATCTTGGTCTTGGTGATTGTATTATTTTGATACAAATCTTGTATTATATTGAGTTTATTTTTTAAATTCAGATTTGTAAAGATATAATTGTTCAATTAATATTTTTCTTATTGTCGATTAGTCTATTATATCTTCACTAACGATCGTGATTTTAAATTTGTTCTTTCTACATTTTAAATAAGATTTAAATTGTTAGTCAAAGTGATTTTCATCCTGACATTGTCACAATCTTAGAATTACACAACCTTCTACTATAGATTTCTCTTAACAGACAGGTTGTTGGAGCAGCATTATACAGGAAAGCACAACCAAAAGTTCTCTTTAAATACTGGTCAATCATAGGTTAATGATTTTTTATTTGTTTTGATTTTTATTTTGTGAATGTAAATTAACATTTAAGTTTAAATACTTTGTTTATTAAAGTGAAAAAATTATTATTTGCATTCATTTATTTTCCTTTTTTTTAAGTTTCAAGGTTAAAATTAGATTAGTAGTATGTTCTAGATCTATTTATTTTTTCCTAAGATTTGGTTCTCTTGTACAACCTTAGTTTACAAGGTTTCTCGTAAATCTTGCACCTGTTTTTTTTAATATGTTGTATATAAAAGTGAGAATAGTGAATGTATATAGTAGATCTTCGTTAATGCATAGTTAGTTGTTTTCTTTTTGTAGTTTAGATTATATCCATTTATCATCTAACAACGTCGTTAAACCCGTCAGGGGTAGTTATTCCAAATGGCTTGGGTTATTTAGACAACATCGGGTCAAAATATTCCCTTCCAGTTGATGGTGTGTCATAAATGCCCGTCAACAGCTCTCTTCTATGTAGTTGAACAAGATATCAACATGGAGACTTTAGTTGCGGTGGTTTTCAATTTGGTTGATGATCAGGGTATTAAGAATCATGGAACACAACCTCAAGTCTCTAGGGATTCCATTATGGTAAGATGCGATGCTTCTCTTAGTGATGGACTTTTCTTCTTTATGAATTGGTTGATTATGGAGAGAAAACATTTTCAACTAAGTAGTTGAGGTTATTGTTGTTCATGAGGTGGATGCTCATAACATTGTGCAAGTATTGAAATCATCTTCCTACCATCACTCGACCTTGTTCCCTTCCATAGGATATGTCATAGGAGGATAGAAATATCCATCATGCTAAGTAGTATTGAAAGTAGTTGAGATATGACTACCTATAAATCACCTATCGCAACATTAAATGTTGTTTAGCACACTAGATATTGGTTGCCATGACTAGATATTGGTCGTCATGATAAGGAGCTTCACACTCTTTCTCTGCAGAGCTCGAGTAATTCTAGATTACCATCACTAGTCTTATGGTGGAACCTGTAGTAGCATTCAATGTTGCTTAGCACGTTGGATTTTGGCCTCCATGACAAGGGGCTTCACACTCCTCTTTCTATGTAGATCTCAAGTAACACTATATCATATTACCATCAATAGTCTTATGGTAGAACCTGTGGTGTTTGGGAAAGAGTGGGTTGTACAAATGAAGGATATGTGTAATAATGATGATGAGAATTCTCTACCATAAGTGGGTGGGATTAGGAAAGTATTTTCCATGTTTCTATGTGCTTCTAGAAGCACATTCAATGGATTTTGTCATTATAGCTCAAATTTCCACTACGAACCCTTATACTATCAAATTTTCTTCTGTATTGTGTCACAAAAATTTCATTGAGATGATAATATCTTCACACTAGAAGCACATTTGATGGAGTTTTTCATTATAGCTAAAATTTCCACTGTGAACCCTATGCTATCAAATTTTCTTATCTATCGTGTCATGAAATTTTCATTGAGATGATAAAATCTTCGCACATTTTGGTGACGTGGATTAGTTGAGGATGAAACTCAAAATGTGGAACATGGAATAAACTACAATTTGAGTGTGATGTTTCAGCTAAAACATTCTCTCGCTTTTGCAAGCTTCCACCATTAAAATATGTAAGCCCAAACTTTTAATTGCTAGAACCCACAAAGTAGGGTTTCGTATCATGAATACTTGTTT
>JZKD02S2375226.1:19527-30051 GCA_000966675.3 Picea glauca | reverse complement strand
GACTTACAGCGTAGGAGAGTTTCCTGGAGTGATAACACATTCAAAATAAAGTACATGATAGGAAGTATCAACTCGGGCCTCATGCCTTCTTTCATTAATCATAGTGAAACATTCAGATACATGGAGGGTTGTAGCCTACGTAGAGACTCATTAAGATTAAACAAGAGATCAGAGATTCATATATCTCCATACATTCTCTCTCATATTCCAGTTACATATCTACAATTAAAATGAACCTCAAACAAACCAGAAGTTAACCCTTACATGTCTGCATTCGCTCGTTACATCTCTTCAGAAGCATGAAAATCATAAAAAAAATTCCAACTCACTAACAAACTCAACCACGACCAATCAGTCGATTACAAAAATAGTTAAAAGAATTATGTTGATGTTCAAGGATTCATTATGCATGTGATATTTACAATGACTTGTGTGCAATGAAAAGTTGGTTGACATGTGCAGTGGAAAATGGTCGACGTGCGCTGAATCTCAAAGCCACATGATACAAAACTTGTGGCAGGAGCACCAAGAAGGAATTGTAGAGTGCACAAAGTATTGCATAAACCTTGGTTACAACAATCCCCCAACACTATTATTTGGCTCATCCTTGAGCTAATGAACTTGATTACAGTGCAATAGAGACAATGGATGGCACCTTCTTCATTAGTTGAATGATGAAGTTTTGGAACTTGGAGTCTATCTAATAAGAAATATCCATTAGTTCCTTCATTTCTTTGAAAACTTTGTTGACCTCTACAAGTGTGGTCGAAACAACTACCAACTTAATTTTTTCACTTATATCTATCATTGGGGATTCCATTGTGTGCACATTTGTGAGCACATAGTGGTGTTTCTAGACCTTCTCTTTTGCTTCCAACACGATGGTTTTCAACATATGTTGGTCAACACATGCATATGTAATATTTTAGTGAAGTCCATATACCTCTATCATGGATTTCTTTCACTCTACAGGTGGAAGGGAGGTCAATGTTTTCTTCTTCACATTTATCTGCACCTTACTTGTGTGTATGTGATATTTAATTGTCCTAATTTCGGGAGAATTCTATAGGTGAGTCAAGAGTTGGACGCTTTAATCAATAACCCCTAAGAACCCTTCCACATGTGCTTGTCCTTGGTGGAGAATTTTTTCCGTGCCTTCAATATGTTGTTGCAACTCCCCCTTCTTTGATGGTAGGGTGCTCTTCATATTTCATTGAAGCTCTGCAATCTATTCTTGTATGTGTTGGAAAAATTCCTTCACCTTGTCGATTTTATTTTTCACTAGGAGGTCATAATTTTATTTTTCCATAATGGGGAACTGGATCTATACTTCATCTACTATTTTGATCAACAATTTATGTGTAGCCACCTCCCCTTCATGGCATTCTTACACTTTCTTATGCACAACTATCTCTTATGCATGTCTTTGTTGGGTATCCTAGTGTGCATCCATCTCCTGTGCATGTCTTTGTTGTATGTCTATATAGGATTGATTAAGTGCATGATGCATATCCTCCAACTCATTTGTTATCTCGACCATGAATACTTGCAGGTCCTATGAAGGTACCTGCACCAAGTCCAACTCTACATAAGGAAATGATAAAGGCTTTGAACTAGTGTATGCCTCAAAGGATGTTAGAACTAAGTGTTTTTTTGGAGAACCTTATTTTATGTACTACCATGCAGTGACATACTCCCAATGGTGTTACTTACATCCATATGTTCTTATGACTTGGGGTCATTCGTTGGGATAGAAATGTCAAACGTGCAATAGAGATCAGCCAATTGTTGTGCCAACTATATATGTAGCAACTTCTACACATCCAAATTAGATTGGAGTACCTTGAAAATGCTCTGAAATCATTTTGGAGAAGGACTTGGATCCTACCCTAGACCATTGGTGTCTATTTAATGTTCCTCAATTTGGTGGGTCAATATCCTATGCTTGGCAGAATTCACTATCATCTGAGAGGGGAATTCCTTGTCGAAATACATAGGGCCAGTTGGAAACGAAAAAATAGACATGTTTCCTACTTGGCTAGACCTACAAGTTGGGATCAATGCAGTCCATACTTCTTTTCCCTTACTGGGAAAAGTTCCCCCTATGTTTGGTTTCACTCATTTCTACTGGCCAATTGGTTGCTTACTTGTCCCTTTGGTTTCCTTTTGTTGTTTTCACTCCTACCTCTTCTTGGTTCATGTTTCCAATAACTCTAATTCTTCATCTAGCATGGGCCTTAGTGACTTCGACCATTACGTAACTAACTATTGAACGTATTCCTTAGTAATAAATAAGGGGAGGATTTCAATAGGATTTTCCACATCTACAATTGGGGTGATAAAAATTTTATGGAAATAACATTAAAATTGAATATAGTTCTCATACTTGTCAACAATGATGCATGGTATGTTGAAGGATTGTGTAGTTTCCTAAATAATCTTCATGTACCATAGCTAGAAATCCACATTGTTCTCATGTTGTATGTTCTTGTCTTCATTGTATTATATCTCATTGAATTTGGGTGTCGGGAATGATTGAGTAACTTGGGTATCGTATTTCCGACCTAGTGATGGATACCACACTATCATTGCAAGCCTAATGGTGGCTTCCACACTATCATTGCAAGTAGAAGTAATACCCAACTATAACGAAACTCCTTTCAACGGTCTAACACATCCATGTAGTCCTAGATGAACTTGTTCATTAAGAAATGAGACTAGCACATATTGATGCATTGGATGCATCAACCAACTACCAGGATTACCCCCATTGGGCTCTCATCCTTATATCACTTGTGCATCATTATACAGGAAAGTTCCTGGAAGTAAAAATGGACTTGGTCATCATTGATAGAAGAAATAACTACTCTCATTCCTCTCTGTGTACCATATATTTGGTACACTTCTTCTTTCTTGGCATATCTTGCCACTACCATGTCAGTAGGATCCTCCCCTGTTCTAGGAAGGACTAAGATTTGGATTATTGCATTGATGTCAACTTGGTATGGGTAGTCTATCCAGAGGAATCCTCCATGAAACCTATTGAGTAAGAACCTAACATATGGGTTGATATTTAGGTTGCACCTAAAATGGGGGACATCTAATATTGTCATATCCATGACTTGTATATAGGCTTAGCCCATGCCTTGGCTACCAATTTCCCTATTGCAAGGATTTCTACATAGGAATCAAAGTGCAATTCAAGGAACTGCACCTCGTCTTGTATGTTGTAATCCAGATACTTGAGGTTGGGAACCATGCCTAATAGAGGTCCTCTGATGTTTACCTCACAAGGAATTTTGACTTTGGGCATCGATTCCTCATTTGGGTTTAACACATTGAACATTAGATGTAGACCTACTCAATTTTAACTACACTTAGCTCTAGTCACTCTGAACTTCGATCCGTTCTTTCTATGGATTTTTCTCTTGGATCACTCTGAACTTTACAATCAATGAATAATTGTGTAGTGGTGTAGTGGGAACTTTAAATACTTTTGCATGCACTTCCCTCCATTATAGTTTCTTGCCTAGATATCCACTTAGAGGTGCTCCCATCATAAATGTTGACCAAGGATATGTTCTACTATCATAACCATCCATGTTCCCTTTGGGAATTGTTTCCATAACTATTTTCATTCTATGTGTCATCATGACCTATCCTAGCCCAACTATCTATCTCTTCACCACTTTAGGAGTTTATGTATCATGTCGCCTAGTTGTCACATAGGGTTGGTCTGGCATATGGATTTTATTGTGGAAATCAAAGCTTAAAATTTTGTTGTATCTTCTAAATCAGTGTGTTGTGACCTGCCCTGTCACATGAATTACCTATATTTTTCCTATCCTACTAAACATTGCATACTTATAACTACATTTAATCCTACCTACCTAATTTCTACTCTATGCTAACATCAAAACTTCATCAATTCATGGATCATCTGATCCCTATGGGTCGTAATATACCTTCAATCAACTATCGTTGATCAATAATTTAAGGGGATGATGCTGGAGTGTCTCTAACGTTTCCACGCCAGCCTTGTTGATGTATGCAATCCTAAAGGGTCCTAGCCACTGCTTGCATAACTTTTTAGGGTTCTTTACGAACTTGTTGTCATACAATAATAACAAAGATCTATATTGTAGAGTCTTTCACCAAATGTTGTGATCATGCAAGGTCTTTTGTCTCTATTTCTTGACCTTGTGGCCATGTCCCATAATCAATTAGTCATCTTCCAATTCCAATAACTCATCAAATTGTTTTTGCAGTGATTGATAATTTGACATCTATTTCACAACTGCAATCGTGAGACTTGACACCACAAATTCCAATGGCATTAATTCTTCTTTTCCATAAGCTAAAATAAATGGTGTGTATTTTGTCAATGTCTTGCAGGTAGTTCTGTATTCCCAAAATATTGTTGTAACATGTTTATCCCAATTGTTGTGTTGTACATTGCATACCTTAGTTACTGCATGCTCCAATATCTTGTTGAATGTGTTTATAGTGCCATTGGCCCGTGCATGATATGGTGTGATCTTTTGATGATAGATATTGAACTCTTGAGTTAGTGTGCATATGGTGTCATTCAAGAAGTGTGTGTATTGATCACTCATTAGTGTCTTTGGGCATCCAAAACTAGTGATAATTTTCTAAAAAATAAGTCACATGGTCATTTTTGCAGTACAATCCTTTACTGATATGACTTCTTCCCAATGGATCAAGTATTATATCACAGTGATAAAAACTTGCACATTGGTTTTGTGCACCAGGGGATTGACCATCCCTATAAAGTCAATTTCCCACTTTTGAAATAGATCTAGTGCACTCGAGAGAAAGAATGGTAGTTCATCTCACCTTGATGGCTTCCTGATCTATTGGAAAATGTCACAAAACTTACATCAATGATTTGATTATCCAAATAGTGATGACCACAATAATCTCACTCACAATGTTTATTTTTCCTGGATTCAACCCTTGGTATGCTCTGATACCATGTTGAAATTTCTCCTACTCAACACCTGACAATTAGCTAAAAAAAATCACTTTATCTACTAAAAGAACAATTGAGTAATAAACTAAACATGCAACAGAAGCATAAATAAGGAAACCAAATCAAACACATACAAACACCAAAATGTTTTAGTATAAACCCTTGGAAAAACCCCAGAGGGAAAACTACTATCGAGGATGATTTTATTACACTAAAATCAGGGTTATCATAACAAGGATAATGGCCCACTGAGAGAAATAGAACTACATACTAACCTAGAAAGGTATGACTTGTTGGACAACCATTTCTATCATGTGTTTTGAGGCATACATGATTCACCTTCTTATGAATCACATATATACCCAATTCACCTCACTGTGAACTGTGTATTTACATAGAAAAAATGTACGACAAGTTTTGTATGATATGACACTCTCCCGTGGCTTCCTTAGACTAAAACCCACATGTGTAAGCTTATGTTGTCTCTTCTCCTTTACTTTATCTCTAGATGGAAGTCCTTTTTCTTCCCTATCCAATATCTCCTTGAATCTGTCAAGTGTCTAAGTGTGTTTCTCCTTCACCCTAGTCTTTCTTTTATAATCATGAGTTATAATCTATTTATAATCTGAAAAGTGATCTACAATTGAGATTACTTATCACACTCACTTGAGATTTAGATTACATGTTGCATACTAAGTACTTTTAACATGTTTCTTAAATAAATCATATAACTGATTGCATAATTAATTAATAAAATAAATTTACTTTAATAATTCCTTTAATTAAAGTAAATTCAAAAGTAGAAGGTTTTGGATGATTTCCACACATGTAGACACATAGACCTGTGCAAAAATACATGTTTGATGCTACCACTAACATCAACACTCCCTCTTAGCGAGGAAGGTATTTTGCACCACTACAAGACTGTCTCTAAAGAATACAAACTTCCCTTTCTCCAAGGGCTTGGTTAGAATATCTAGAACTTGCTCATATGTAGAAATATAATAAAGATTCATCGTTCCTTTCTCAATCCTATGCTGAATGAAGTGATATCTGATCTCAATATGTTTGAAACAACTTTTAATATCACAATATATCATCGTAGTCTCCAACTCTTGACCAAATAAACTTGTAAGAAAATTGTGAATCCAAATGTCTTCACAACTATCCATACGTGTTTCCATATACTCTATCTCTGGTAAAATGAGTGCTACAGAAGTTTGATTCCTATTGAACCAGGTAATCACTACTGATCCCAAGATAATGAAACACCTTGAGGTGCTATTTTTGTCTACTGCACTACATGTCCAATCCAAGTTTGTATATCCATGCAAATCTACTCCATCTCCTCCAAGATATCTCAATACTTGGTGGATCATCTTTCCATGGCTACAACTCCCCCTTCTTTGATGTTGGGGTGCTCTTCATTTTTTTTTGAAGCTCCACATTCTATTCCTGTAGGTGTTGGAAAAATTCCTTCACCTTGTTGAGTTTATTTTTCACTAGGAGGTCAGAATTTTATTTTTCCATAATGGGGACTTGGATGTATACTTGATCTACTCTGTTGATCAATAATGTATGTGTAGACACCTCCACTTCATGGAATTCTTACGCTTACTTATGCACAACTATCTCCTGTGCATGTCTTTTTTGGGTCTCCTAGTCTACAAACATCTCCTACACATGTCTTTGTTGTAGGTATATATAGGATTGGTTAAGTGCATGATGCATATCCCCCAACTCATTCATTATCTCATCCATGAATACTTATAGGTCCTGTGAAGGTACCTACACCAAGTCCAACTCTGCATAAGGAAATAATAGAGTCTTTGAACTAGTGTATGCCTTAAAGGATGTCATAAATGAGGGGTTTTGTTGGACAACCCTATTTTATGTACTACCATGCAGTGGCATACTGCCAATGGTGTTACTTACAACCATATGTTCTTATGACTTGGGGTCATTCGTCGAGATAAAAATGTTAAACGTGCAATAGAGATCACCCAATTGTTGTGCCAACTATCGATGTAGCGACTGCTACACATCCATGCTACACATCCAAATTAGATTGGAGTACCTTGACAATGCTCTGAATTGGTTTTGGAGAAGGCCTTGGCTCCTACCCTAGAGCATTGGTGTCTATTTAATGTTCCTCCATTTGGTGGGTCAATATCCTATGCTTGCAAGACTTAAATATCATATGAGATGGGAATTCCTTGTCTAAATGCATAGGGTCAGTTGGAAATGACAAACTAGAGATGTTTCCTACTTTTCTAGACCTACAAGTTTGAATCAATGCAGTCCATGCTTGTTTTCCCTTACTGGGTGAAGTTCCCCCTATGTTTGGTTGCACTCATTTATATTGGCCCATTGGTTGCTTACTTGTCCCTTTCGTTTCCTCTGCCTGTTTTCACTCCTAACTCTTCTTGGTTCATGTTTCAAATAACTCTAATTCTTCATCTAGCATGGGCCTTAGTGACTTCGACCATTATCTAACTACCTATTGAATGTATTCCTCAGTAATAAATAAGGGGAGGATTTCAATAGGATTTTGCAGATCTACAATTGGGGTGATAAAAACTATTGATGTTTGGACAACATAAGGAAGACATTGTCTTATAATAATAATTAATAATATAATTATTGATTATTAAATATCATATATAATAAGTAAATGATAATAATAAATAGTTATTGATTATTCAAGGGACACATACTTTCATGAATGGTCACCATATGTTCCCTATATATGGAACACTCATCATTGTAATAATATATCTATTATATCTCATATGAAGGAAAACATCATGGTATAAGAGCGAGTTTGGGCTTGATTCCTTCACAAGAGGGCCCAGGAAAATGAGAGTGGAGTAAAATGTTGGGAGTGTTAAATTTATGGGTTTGTTACAATCTCTATGTAAACCATATTTACTTTTTTACTCCTACCTAAATTATAGAAAGAATTCCTTAAATTATGGTGGGCAGTAATTTCTAGTAAAAATGTCTAATTACCTAAATATGAGGAATGTAATGCATATTTACTTCTACCTATATTTATGCAAAGAATCGCATGAATTATGGAGGAACAATTTTAAAAATTCAAATTCTATTTGGATGGATTATAACCAAATTAATATTTGGTTAGTTACGGAGGTATTCTCCAACTATTTATAAGAAAGAAAATTTAATTTAATTTTTCAAAGAGACATGTTTTTTTTGGGTCAATCTAATAGTACTTAAAAAAGACACGTGAAAGACACAATGTTGGCCCTTGACCAAGTTTTGAGGATTATTGGCCATGTTTGACCTAGTTTTGGGACATCGATAGACTGTCAAAGGTGGAGTGCTAGACGAAGCAGAGATCACGGGATGTTAACCCCTTTTTAGGGATTTTTGGGTTTTTCAGGCTTATGTAACGGGTATGGGATGTCGGCCCATGGGTTTACCCATGTTTAGGCCTATTTTGTAAATTATAAATAAGTAGCTAGGCGATGTAAGAAGAGGCCGGTGTGCTAAGTGCTAAGTGTTAATTGCTAAGTGCAAGTGGTGATTGTAATGGATTTGTGCATACTGTGTGAGACTTGAAGATCTAAGTGCAAGTGACCATAAGTGACTGTGTGTAGGATTTGTGTTGTAATCTAGCTTGGAGAAGGAGGATCTAGCGAAGAGTGCGAAAATCTCCTATCCTCTGTGAAGTTGATCTTGAGGCTCTGTGCATGTAAGAAGGTTGGAAGAAGCTAATAAATAAGAAGAAGAGTTGGTGGACGTAGCCCTAGGGTGGGGGTGAACCATGTATATCCTGTGTTGTCATGATTTGTGTTATGTATTGATATGCTTATGTGTTTACTTGCTTAAGTGATTTGATATAAATGAATGATAGATATATATGTTGTTTCTTTATCCTTAATAATATGAATAAGTGCTAGTTCTAACCCATGTGAATGTGCTTAGTTGTCGACTATACTAGATCTGGGTGAATACTGCGATGATTTGTGATTACGGTTTTACTACGAAGTAGATATTGGTTAAATACTGAAGGATCATAATTGATAAGTGCTTTGTTAAAGTACTACAATCACAGATCTGTGTCCCAGCTAAGGTTGTAGACACTGGAGTCCTGCAACCAACCCTGCCTCTACCTCGGGTGAGACTCCATTTTCTTAGTAGGTGTTGCCAAAAGGGTTGGTAGTTAGGGTTTTGTTGGTGCATTTTTGTAGAATTGAAACCTAGTTCTGCCTCTGTGCCAATAAATGGTTCTGTTGTGGGGACCTGAAACTGTGATTGTTGGGAACTGAGAAAGAAGAAGATCTGTGCATAGATATGTTTCCCTAGTGCATAGTATTATACTCAATATGGGAAGCTCTGTGCTAAGAAAACAAGTCCAATCTGAAGAAAAGAGGTAAGATCTGAAAGCCTTGTGCTCTGATAGAGGTAAGAATAGTGAAAATTTTTAGATCTGGAAGCTTTGTGCTCTGCTAAAAGTAAGATTAGTGGAAATTTTTGTTTCAAGAGTATGGATCTAGGTATGTTTGATAAATTTTGTCCTAGCCTGAAAACTAGGGAACAACTAGAAGAAAAGAGGTTTGATATGAGTAGATATGATATAAATAATGAAAGATATGTTATACCTATGCATAGATAGGAAGTTTGGATTAACAAATGGATGTAGGATCCTAGAAAGAATTTTTTGTAGGTTAGCTACTATGATTCTAGTGCGCAGTACAGGAGGGGTTGGGGATCATTTAAAAGAAAGAGAGTATTAAATCTTTGTTACAGTTGTAGAAGACTATGACATATTGATAAGGAATGCCTTGGTAGGAGACCTAGTTGTCTTTGTTGTAAAGCTATGGATCATGGAGTTCTAGATTTCCCTAGAATGATTACTAAGGTTGAAATAATGAATATGAGCCAAGAAGACCCTAAGGAAGGTCAAGACATTAAGACCATGGAAGAAACCCATAAGGAATCAGAGACTGTATTTCTACAAATGAAAGGAACCATGAATGACCACTGAAATATCAACTTATCAAAGATATTCAAAGAAAAAGAGTGCATAGAAGAAAGCATACGAGACTTCAACATTGACTATACTCTAGATGAAGAAACACAGGTGAATATCATGACATAAATAACTTGGGAAATTTTAGGAAATCCTACTATGATTCCTTCATTGGGAGGAATAGGATTATTTAAAGGAAAGATGATAAACCTATGTGGAAGAGTTACCCAGATATCTATGAGTTCTCATGGAGCTTCGACAGAAGAAGATTTTGAAGTTGTTAAATTTATTAAGAAAAAGGCCCCATTTTCTATGTTACTAGGAAAACCTTGGATTGAAAAGGATCAAACTAGAAGGAGAGAAGAAGAATTCTTAGAGCAGAAAAATAAAGAATTGAAAGATTTCATGACTAGGAGGATCACACACTTGATTGCAGAACATGAGAACAGATCTAAGCTATTTAAAACCAGAAACTTGGATGTCGACATTGGAAGAACACAAGAAGACTCACATAAGACTAAAGCACCTACCC
>JZKD02S2375204.1:10415-20797 GCA_000966675.3 Picea glauca | reverse complement strand
CATTGAATGACCACATTCCCATATATTAAATGACTTCCACTAATAACACATAACTACATTTCCATTGGGTACCTCCCTAGGTACCCCATATTACCTCCCTAGGTATACCACAAATTTTTTTATTTTTTTTTTGGTAAATAAGAAAGAAAATTATATTAAGTTCCTGCTATAACTGCAGTAGAGCATGGAAATACAAACATGTCCAAAATGCATGTGCTGGACTGCCCCAACAGAGGGGAAACCAGTCCAGCCTTCCCATCCAGTTAAGAAGTCATAGAGTCATAAACTTAGGTAATATAAAACATGTTCAAACTGATCATCAGCTAAGACCAGGAGACTGACAAGACTACACAAAACAAATAGAGGATCTAAACACCTGGTAGGTAGGCTGGCCACATGGGAGGGAGGTCCCCTGGCCACGGCTCTTCTTCAATGTAAGTTGGCTCGTATGCTGGCTCGTCTGCCTCGTCGCGCATGATTCCCTTATCTCGGCTACTGTGCTCAGTCTTCGCCGGTTCCCTGTTGACTGGTTGCTGAGCCGGGTTCGGTCCTTCATCTGTAGCAACAGCAGGTGCCTCCCTTGGCATAGCTTCAACCGGTTCCAAGGAAAGAGCCCCCTGCATGGAGGATAGAAGTTGGAGGCAACTCGCCACCTTTTCATCTGAAGCTTGAAGGTGATAGTTAAGATCTGCCATTTCTTGTCTAAGCTCAAAGACCAGGTTGTGCATGATGAGAAAACAGTCTCTAAAATGCACCCTGTCGAAAGAGCTAGTTGAATGCAGTTCAGCTCGTGTGGACGCGCCCTTAGGAGGAGGGTCGCCGCTTGAGCCAGGGATTGGTGCAGGGGGATGGAACTTCACCAAGGGATCGTGTAGGTGGCGTGAGGGGGAGATTGGCATGCGCGGGGTTGCTGCCATAAAAATGACCATTGGATCTTGCGAGAGAGGAGATAGAGAATCCGTCTGAGGACGAGGGGAGGGGCAGCCAGAAGATGAGCCAGGAAGCGTGACCGGGGGCCGACGGGGCTTCCAGGGAGAGCCCCGCTTCGACCTTCCCCTCGGGCGCGTCATTATGTGCTCAGTGTGGGTAATGAGGTAGGCAAAAAACGTCCAGTGCAGGAGAGGGACAGAAGAACCTTCTGGCCTGTGCTTCGACAAGAGGAGCCTTGCGGACATCAGTCTGGAGAAAATGACATACAGAGTGAGTCAAACCATGCTGAAGATGCTTGGAAGGGGAGGCCTTCGCGAATGCGGCATTAATGCCCCTTCAAATCTCCATAAATCGCAATTAAATTTCATGGAAGGTGGCGGGCTGCAGCACGAGCCCATCACGTGCCTCCATGCTGTGATGGCTTGTGCCAGCCCCTCCTCCTTACCACGATGGACGCACTAACACCCCATCCGGGGGGAGATCTACCATTCCATCCTTGCGAATACATTGCTGGAGGACGGGGTGATCCTGATCCTTGGTCGAACTACATTGAAGGTCTGGTCCTTTCAAGTTGGTGCCCAAGTTAGCCAATTCGTCCGCAAATTGATTCGCTTTCCTCCTGATGTGTGAGGGGATGAGAACCCAATTTGGATGCAGTAGACCTGCAATGCTTTGTAGGCCATGTGACAGTCTCCAGCTGGGTGAAATGCTATCTGGGTTTTCCCCATTTAAGATTTTGCACAGCAAGCCGATGATGACCTGAGAGTCCCCCTCGACAATGAGCTTTGGGAAGTTATTTTTAATATCCAGTTGCAATCCTTTGATGAGACCCCAGAGTTCTGCTACATTGTTCGTAGTGTGCCCAAGGGAGCCCGCTCCTGTGACAAGAATGTGCCCATTGTGGTTACGGAAGACCACTCCATACCCTGCAGCTCCAGGATTTCCTTTAGAGGTTTCGTCAAAATTGAGTTTGATGAAGTCCTCTGGGAGAGGAGCCCAATGGGAAGGCCGGATCGAAGGTGAGGTGGGAGAGGGGAGGGGGTATGTCTGAGAAGAAGGGAGCGGCGTCCAGTATTGGAGGATTGGAAGCTTGGAAGGAGAGCAAGCTACGTCTGCAACGGACCATTTCCCGAGGTGGAGAGTTTCCACGATATTGCGGTGACACTGACGCTAGCATTGATGCCACGGGAGCGAGGTATTTTTGAAAATTCTTCGATTCCTCTCCTTCCACGTTTGCCAGAGGATGAATCCGGGAAGAAGTTTCCATATTCGGTTGAGTAGGGGAGAGCAGAAAGCCTGATCTCTCCAGTTCATAACAGTTTTGATGACGCTGTCTCTGAGGCGATCCGAGGTGCACATAATGAGCACTGCTTGATCCCAAATTTGAGCGATGTAGGGGCAAGTATTAAGGAGGTGGTTCATGTTTTCCTCTGCCTCTCCACAAAGTTTACAAATGGAGGGTCCAATAAAACCCCTCTTCAAGAGATTGTCCCAGGTGAGAATGCTTGGGTGAGAGACCAACCAGAGGAAGAGAGTGATCTTCGGCCAGTGCTTGAGATTCCAGATTTTTCCCCAAGATTTCAGGGCTAGGGGTGGATCTGACTGCGTTTTAATCTGGTAGGCTTCCCGTGTGCTAAAGGAGCCCTGTGGCCTGTAACCCCACCGTAGAATATCTTCACCCGCCCTTATGGGAATTTTCCGTTTGGTCAGCTCTACTTGCAGTGGCATCAGATCGACCTGTAAGTCGGGGTCAATGGTCTCCCGATCCAGATGCCAACAACGCCAAGTGTCCTCTGTGGGATTGTTTTTCCAATAGGTCGCTACTTTTGTCAGGCCCAGCCGGGTGGTTTGGGTGCAAATGTCATGGGCCCAGTCTTCATTGAGCAGGGCCGGCCATTGTTGCCAGGAATCCTGCTAGAATAGGGCCGTTTCCCCATTCCCTACGTCCCAGAAGGCATGATGAGTGACCAGTTGTCTATTCTACCTTGTCGCAGTCCAAATTAAAGAGCCCAGGTTATCCCCATTCCATCGAATGAGGTTATTTTCTGCCGTTCTGGGGGCGTATTTCTTCCTCCAAAGTCTGGCCCAAAGATCTGTTGGGTTTTTTAACCAGCGCCACCAGATTTTGGCACTGAGAACCTTGTTCATTATGGTGGGATCCCTTAGACCCAGTCCTCCTTGAGCTTTGGGCTTGCATAGTTTTTCCCAGCTGACGAGTGCAATCTTCTTTTCTTTGTTGAGGCCTTGCCAGATGAAGTTCCTCTGTAAGCTTTTAATGGTGGCGAGGACAAACTTTGGGACAGCTAGCGCTGAAAAAGTATAAATCGAGAGGGCTTGAAGAACGACCTTGAGCAAGATAAGACGGCTAGGCAGGTTTAAGGCCTTGAAAGTCCAAGAGGAGAGTCTTTTGGAGAAAGAAGACAACAAAAGTTCCCAAGAGGAGTTCTGGAGGGCGTTGTCAATCAGGGGAATGCTGAGATATTTGGATGGAAGGGAGCTTCTTTTAAAACCCAGGATATCCGAAATGTGGCGCTGAACTTGAGGAGGGGTGTTAAAGAAGAAGATTTGGGATTTATCTTTGTTGCATTCCAGACCTGAGGCATCAGAGAAGGTTTGGAGGATTTTCTGGAGAGAGTTGGATTCTCTTACAGTAGGGCTGCCCATTAAGAGAGTGTCATCCACAAATTGGCTATGCGAAATAGGGGGAGAGATGTCGTACAGGGGTAGCCCTACCAGGCGGTTGTCTTCTAAAGCAGCGTGAATGGAACGGCTGAGTCCTTCAGCCATGATGATGAAGAGGAAGGGAGACAGGGGATCGCCCTGTCTAATCCCTCTGGAGGGGGAGAAGGGCCTCGAAGGAACACCATTTACAAGGAGAGAAAAGAAGGTCGTGGAGGTAAGGTTTAAAATCTAGGCTACCCAATCTTGATTGAAACCAAAAGCTAGAAGCATTTCTCGCATAAATTCCCATCTTAGCTTATCAAAGGCTTTAGAGAGGTCAAGTTTGAGGAGCATACTAGGGGTTTTTGTTTTTTGTAGGGAGTGAATTACCTCATGAGCTAGAATGATGCTGTCCAAGTTTTGTCTGCCCTCGACTTAGCCCGATTGCTCCGGGGAGATGATCGCTGGTAAAATCGGCTTGAGCCTTCTGGCTATTACTTTCGTAAGGAGCTTGTAGATGACATTGCATAGAGCTATAGGCTTGTAGTGGCTGGGCCGATGTGCTTGTCCCTCTTTGGGGATTAAGGTGATAAAAGTGGCGTTAAGAGCCTGGAGGACTCTTCCGGTGGCTCGAGAATCCTCCAGAATTTCCCAGACCTCTGTTCTGATCATCGGCCAGCAGTAATGGAAGAAGTCACTGGTGAAGACGTTAGGCCCAGGAGCCTTGCCCTTGGGGGTGTCCTGGAGCACTTGATCTACCTCTTCGATGGTGAAGGGTCTGATAAGAGCTGCGTTTTGCTCCTGGGTTACAAGGGTAGGCACATGCCTTGTAATCTTATGGATAGCTTCATGTCTGTCTGAGATGGGTTTAGTGAGAAGATCTTGAAAATGATCAATCAAGTTTGATTCCAGATCAACATGGGATTGGAGGGTTTCCCCTTCATATGAGACGAGGTGTGTGATCCTGTTAGAGTGCCTTCTCTGGATAGCAGTTCGGTGGAAGAACTTGGTGTTGCGTTCCCCTTCCTTGAGCCACTGAATACGTGACTTCTGTTTCCACAGTATCTCTTCTTGTCTCTTCCTTTCTTCAAGCTGTTGGTGCACGTTGAGTTCCTGGGCTTTGAGCTCTTCTGTTAGCCCTTGCTCTCTGATTTGGGGATGTATCTCGTTCACTTGCTCTGATAGCTATTTCTGGGAGTCGAAAATGCTGCCGAAGGTGTGCTTGTTCCAAAGTTTAAGCGTGTGCTTAAGGTTCTTCAGCTTTTGCTTGAACCTGTACATTTTGGACCCGTAAGGGATCTCTGCCTCTCTCCACCAGTCTTGGATATTTGCTTGGAAATCGAGGTGATCAAGCCAGAACTGTTCAAATCTAAAGGGTTTCTTTCCCGGAGTGGCAGGGACTTCCAGCCAAAGTTGTATGGGCCAGTGATCCGATCCCGGGAGATTCAATATAGTGGATTCCATTGCCGTGCCATCCATCATAAGGGGTTCTAATATAAGGAAGCGATCTAATTTACAGGCTATTTGATGCATTCCCGTTCGTCTGTTGGACCAAGTGTGAGTGTTGGTGCTGGTCTCCAGGTCAATCAAATGTAGATCATCTATTAGTTGGTTGAAGTCGCAGGAGTCCTGATCCAGCCGTCTTGATCCTCCTTTCTTCTCCTTCAAGCTGCGGATGATATTAAAGTCACCCCCAACAATCCATCTGTTGTGTTGTGTGAGGCTGGCCAAGTAACTCAGGCTCCACAGGAAAGCCTGTTTGTCCCTTGGCGTAGCTGGTCCGTAAACATTGGTTATATGCCCAGGCTTGTTTGATCCAATGAGCCTATACTCTGCAGTGATAGCCCATCTAGTGGCGTGAAGATTCTCCATTAGTACAACATTGGTATTCCAGAGGATGGCCAATCCTCCAGCTTTTCCAATGGCATTGATCGAAACTTCCCCCCCTGCCGCCAGCAATAGCGAAGTAGCCGATCAATATCTTCTGAGGTACTTTTTGTTTCCTGCAATAATACAACATCTGGTGTTTCTGCTATAATCAGTTGTCGTAGAATTTTTTGCTTGCTACGTCCGTTAAGGCCTCTGATATTCCAAGATATGATCTTCATAACGACGGTGGGGGGGGGGGGAAGAGGAGGGAAACTATCCGAGATCAGGTGAATCTGCCCTGAGTTTACCATGAAACTGCCTATTTCCTGTATGAGCTTGTTTGTGGATTTCCTGCCTCGTTTCTTTTCGTCTTTTTGGGCTTTGCTTGGAATTTTCGTCTGACTACCCTGGATGCCGAGGGCTTTGTTATCCCAGGCTGAGGATCCTGCGGATGAATTGAGGAATATTTTGTGCACTTTCCTCAGTTGATCCCTGGGTATGGTGTAGAGTTTTTGATGCCTATAAGTGTGCTCAAGGTGGTCCAGGTCCACCCCAGCTAGGTCCTGCTCCTCTAGCTCCATTTCCTCATCCCCATCTTCGATCTCCTGCATTTCTGGCGGATCCTGAGCCAAGCCCATGGGTGGAGGGTCCGATTCCTTGTTTTTTGGTGGCTGTTCAGCACCTTGGGTCACGGATTGGGGTACATTGTTCGAGAGTGGTGCATTCAGGGTTACTGGGGTAGTAGGATTTTCTGGCTGATTTTGTAGAATGGCAAACTTATTGCTTGTGGATGGATCATTACTTACCTGGGCTGGTTTCTTTCTTCCCCCCTGCTGTCTTCTCCCTATTGGTTGCACAAAGCCATCCTTGTCTTTGCCGCCTTCTGGGTTCTCTTCCTTGTGAGGCATATTGAGAGGGCATTATCGGAAGAGGTGCCCGTGTTCATGACATCTTCGGCACCAGAAGGGAATATGCTCATAATCGATGGTTTGAGACCAATCTTCATCCTGATACTCTAGCGTGATTGATCCCGGGAGTGGCTTAGCTATGTTCAGATATACACAGATTTGTGCATATGATGTGTATCGTCGCTTCTTGGTAGCTTTAGAGGACTTAACATATATACCAATGGTATTCCCTATGCCCGCTAGGACCTCTTCCAACCAGAATTCCTGGGGGAGCGAGTACAGTCTGATCCAAACCGGCACATGGGCAAAGTCTTCTTTTTCTGGGCTGAACTTCTCTGTCCAGAATCTCAAGAAGAGTCCAGCCGAGTTGTAGAAGTAAGGCCCTCTGTCAAAGATGTGGTTTCTATCCTCCAGATTGTGGAAGATGATTGTAAAGAATCCCTTCGAGCCTAGTTGTAGGTCGTAATGGCCTTTCGGCTTCCACCAGTGTTGTATCCATTTGACCAGATCCCACTCCGAGGGCCAAAGCCCTAAGAACTTCCCCACCAGGGCATTATCACGCATGTATTATTTCTGCTCCTCTATGTGGGGTGAGCTTATGACATATTTTGGAGCCTGCGGCGCCTGAGGAATGCATTTACCTGGCGTCCAAGGAGCTGAGGTGCTTGCTGGGATATTTTCTGTGGCTGGATCGATGTCCATTTCCCGATCCTTAAAGGTCCCTTCTGCATAAAGCTGCGCGCGGATGTCTGGAGGCACTTCAAAGGTTGGTCTTTTCGTTCCTGCAGCATGATTTTCATTGGCCACGACCTGTCTGTAGGAGACGTCGGGCGACGCCCCCTCCCCACGGTTCATAAGCCCATGTGGGGCTATCATCTATTGCGCACAGTTCGCTCTAGCTGGGAGAGCTCAAACCCTAGTTGCAGAGCCGTATTATTAAGTAACATTTTTACCATAGAGATTTTTTACTATTGATAATGTCATCCAAAACTTTTGAGTTGTTCTGCATATTTTTCTTTTGAAGATCATTTCTTAATGTGACAATCTCTGCTTCCAAATTTCCAATGATCTTGTCTTTTTCTTTTAGTTGTTCTTTGAGTGCTTCTTCAATTCTTTTATCTTCTTCTATTTGAACCTTCAAATTTGTGATCATTTGTTCTAGTTCTTGAGTGTCTTCTTTCTTGTCTAGTTTTTCTTGTAGTTTCTCATTTTTCTTCTTTTCTCTTCTGATAATTGCTATGGAACACATTAATTCCTCTTGGTAGTCAACTTCTGTCTCTTCAATTTCTTCTTTGACTTCTTCATATTCTTCTTCAACATCTTCATATTCTTCTTCGGAGTCTTGTTTATCAGAGTCTTCTACTTCCATGAATAGAACTCTTTCTGTCTCACTGTCACTGACTTCATTTTCAACTAATGATGAGATGTCTTCTTTGGTGCATAAGCTTTTCTTGAAAACTTTCTTTGTGGTTCTTTTGCCTTTATATATGTGTTTTCCTTTTGAGTAACCTTCATCATTTCTCTTGTTCTTATAAGTACATTTGTTAGAAAAATGACCAATACCATCACAATTAAAACAAATTAAAGGAATTTTACCTCTATACCTATCATCGGTTCTCTTGTTCAGTCTTTTGACAAAGTTGGCCACTTCTTCATCATCCTCCGAGATGTCACTGTTGTTGTTATGTTTTCTTTTTTCCTTCCCTTTTGCTTTGAGTTTTTGGATGCTTTTAATGCTTCTTCTTTTATATCTAGATTTTCCTATTCAGTTCTCATTTCATATGTTGTGAAGATTCCATGTAATTCGTCCATACTTATTGAGTTTAGATCTGATCTTTCTTCTAGTGCTGATATCTTAGGGTCAAATCTAATAGGAAGAGATCTTAGTATTTTTTGAACAATTACAGATTCTTTAATTTATTCTCCCAATCCTATGATTACATTTACTATTTCACAACTCGTAAAAATAAGTTGCAATATTCTCATCTTCCTTCATCTTAAGTTGTTTGAACTAATCTCTGTATGTTTGAAGCTTTGCTGCTTTGACTTTTGAATCTCCTTCATAAATATTTTGAAGTGTGTCCCAAATCTCTTTAGCGGATTTACAATGTGCAACTTTGGTGAATATCTTTTCACTACGACCATTCAGAAGTGCATTTTTGGCTTTGGAATTATTATGACCGAATTTCATTGCTTTGTCATTTGTTGGCGAAACTAATGGTGTAGTGTATCCATCTACAATTGATTGTAGTATTGTGGTATTCCATTGTGGTATTCCATTTTTATACAAGTGGTTTCTCTCCATGATCTACCTTTCAGTGGTTAAACTGGTTTTTGAAGGAACCTGCTATGATACCAATTGTTGGATTAATGAGAGGGGGGTGAATCATTAATAGATCAATTTAATCATTTTTAACCATATAATCAATGTAGCATTATCATCCAATAACTGTAGAGTAAATAAGAAATGAACAAATGAACAATCATACACATACACAGTACACCAGTGTTTTACATGGAAACCCAAAGTGGAAGAAAACCACATAATTTTTTTTCTTATATTTCTTGAAGAATTGCATTCAGTGCAAGCACCAACTTCCTTTGTTTTCTAGCTGCAACTGAAAGGAGGCTCCAAACCCCTTGTTTCTCATGCTACAACCTGAGGGAATATCCAACTCCCCTATTCTCTGGCTACAACCATAAAGAGGCTACAACCCTCTATGTTCTCCAGCTACAACCACTTGTCCTTACCTCATCCAACTGCACTAAAGTAGAAGTAGAATGATGGAACCACTGTCACACTATCACTGTGATATATACCATTGTAAGCCTATACCAATAAATCTGAACCATGCATCAACCTGTACCTCAACCTGTACCATAAAAAAGTGCATCAACCATGCACTAACCTATACCAAAAAACTTGCAATCAACCTGTACCATAAACAAGTGCATCCAACCATGTACCAAGTACGTACCAATCATGTGTCAACTACTCATCAACCATAACTCATCAATATGTACCAACATCATCAATTATACACCTCATGTATGTGTCAACTCATCAACTACTTGTTTCAACCATGTACCCAACATGTACCTTAACCAAAATCCCTCATCAATTTCATCATCCAAATATGATTTGTAAATATTTAATAGACCCGGTGTATATGATCACATACCTGCAATCCTTCCTTAACTTTCACAACAAGAGACTAGCATTTTCGTCAAACGTTTCTTTAGTCTCACATGACTAGTTTGAGATTAGTCAACAACCCTAACTTGAAATAATAATAATCATGTACATGTAATGAATAAAGATCTGAAAATAGTACACAATGTTCTTTAGTTTATTTTATACAATTCCTCCAGGTGTCATTACTTGGAACCTCTCAGAAAAGGAGTTATAGAAAAAATGGCATACCTTGCTGAATTCTGGCTTATTCTAGAGAGCGACCTTGTAGAGCGTGCCCCACACGTAATATTTGTTGAATCGATCTGAAAATGTTACACAATATACTAAATACTGTACTCTAACCAACACATTTTGTCTTACTAAATTTGGATCTGTTATGAAGAATTTATGATGTTTTTACCCGAAACACTTGTTTTAGACTAGTTTCGGGACTAGCCACAAACCCTATTTTCCACGGAGTGTAAATCCAAATATACAATGACCCACAAGATGAAATGTTTACCAAAGATACTTGGATATGTTTTCTCAATGGAATATCAATTTCACGGTCTGAATCATTGTAGAAAAACATTTACTGCAAAAATGGTGAGATGACCTATAAATAACATACCTTAGAAAGCATCATCAAAAGAATTTATCCTCCCTTGAAGTCCGGCCTTATTTTCTTCACCTTCCCTATGAAATTTGGATTAGATATACTTTTTTTACCTTGTTCACCTATAGATATTCAATATGCTCAAGTGTGATATAAAATTAGAGAGCCTTGCCTCTTATTTATACTCTCCAAGTAGTTTCCTTAGAAGCATTTCCTAGGTCAC
>JZKD02S2375193.1:13155-30056 GCA_000966675.3 Picea glauca | reverse complement strand
TTTCTCCTTGATCATTTGCATAGGTTTTATTAAATTATACTTCTGTTGTTTTTGCTCTTGTTGGATTGTGTTTTCTTACAGGTTATTACCCACAAGTCTTAAGACAGATATGGAAGCTACAACTAGCGAGGACAACCATCGATTAAAAGGTGCGAGCTCTTACTATCTAGTATTTTTATTACATAAACCTAGGGAAAGTTATATGTTTTTCCCTGTTTTGTTCTGGTCTTAGTGTTCGAGTCTAGGGAGATCAGTTTGTGTCCACATAGAATTATTTTTTCCAACAACAAAATTGGTGACTCGACTGGGGAACAATCTTTCGATTTTGTTCTCCTGGTTTTTCTTTGACCTTTACCTTGTTTTTGCTTGAATTTCACCCCCCGAGTCACTAGGTGATCCATCTTGACTCTCAGACCCGAGACTTACTAGGATTTTTGGAAAAACTCTTTGTTTTTTCATTTTCCGTGACTGTGTCACACTTTCCTTTGAGAGACAGTGCGACACTTTCACACTGTGTTGGTCTATACCCTGTGGCACTAGAGATTGTCACACTACTCTGCATTACAAACCGTGACAGTCTTGTAGAAACAAATATTCTTGGTTCTCTCTCTTCCGATCTCAGATTTGGTTTTGGCCTAGTTTTTTGGTTTGCTTATGGAGTCTTAATCTTGATCCTTGCAGTCTTAAGTTTGCCTTTTGGCCATTTTTCTGTCATTTTTGAGATTTTTATCAAACATTTCATGATTGCTTTATTTGTTTTTAACATTTTTGCTTACTTCTGAAAGGGTTATAATCTCTTAGCTCTGTCTTTGAGTGTCTTTCAGTCTGGCCCTTGATTTTCTTTCTCAAATCCCTTTCATTATGGATTGTTTAGTGAATGATACATTCTTCTTTTTATTGAATAATTCGCTTTAAAATATATTGCTTGGATTTATTTTGTTTTTAAAGAGACTTGTTGCTATATTGATGTATTTAGCTCTATCTTTGAAATCAAAAGTTTCAATTCTTGCATTTCTTTAGTTGGTGGGAATTTTTAGTTGCTTTGGGAAGGAACATTTTGGATAGTGAACGTCTTGGTTTAATGAATTTGGGACATTGTGCATCTGGGAATATAAAAAGTTTTCTCCTTCTCATAATATATCTTTAATCGAAGTGAAACATTGCATTTTCATTTATTTGCATGGTTTAAAGTTGGTCAAAACATCATCTTGTCCACGCCATTTTCCTTGTGATTAAACAACAACCATAAAATAATGCTAATTAAAGTTTATTTAGAAATTTTTCTTTCTAGGGATCTGCAAACCAACATTAACTTAAGTGTAGAGCTTTGGAATAGTTGGTGAGGACAACTCTCCAAAGCTATGAAATAAACGTAGCATCTTGAGTTAGGGAGAGAAATCCATTTTCTGCATCACTGTCTTGAGAAGCCCTTCTCACACAAGGCTCAATCATGAGGTCACATTAGGGCCAATGTAGTAACTAACCCTGCTTCATTGGTCTTGGTGGAGTGGTTTGTACGTATTACAAATGGTGTCTAAAGACACTTGGGGATCACACCTCTGTGGGAGGTACCTCTCAAGGAGATTTTAGGTTACGATCATGCCCTTGTGTGTATATCAAATTGTTGAATGTTTCCTTGGGAAATGCTGTTGTAAGTGGTAACCATAGTGAAAATAATATTTAGGGCTCATACACAAGGTGACAACGAAGGGGAAAATATTTGTTGTACCTGGAACAAACGTTGGTCAAACTCACTTGAGATCCTTGGAGGGTAACCCACGGTTATACCGTGAGGGAATTTGCACCAGGGTGTATGTCCTTTAAGCATGTCACCAACATAACTGATCCACCCGCTCTATCTAATCCCTTATTATTTTGATCTCGCGACATTGGATTTCATCACCAACTAGTGCATTCACCATGAGAAGTTTTTTGTTTTGTTTTTGCCTCCTATATTTTTTTAGCTTCTCTTGTTTGTTTTCCCTTACAAACCTTAGGTTGGGTCTGTATATATGGCATCGATTCCTGGAATGATCAACCAAGGGACCCATTCTCCTAGGGAACCTTTTTTTTTTCCTTCTTATGGAAACATTGGTCCTCCTTTAATTGCCACTTTGAGTCTTTCAGGTTTCACTATTGGGTTGTCGGTATGGTTGTTTTCCACTTCGGTGATCCCGAATGCACCAGGTGCTTCAGATGCAAGCACTCCACCCCAAGAACATCAAACTCATGTTGACCCTTCACCTTCTACACCCATCATGTATTCTTCTCTTTCTTCCTCTTCACCTAGTGAAAGATCTGAAGCTAGTAACCAGGTGGATATGAAGAAGAAGAAAAGGAAGATTGAGAAGAAGAAAAATAAGGAAGGGGCCAAGCTTCCAACCGTTGAGGGTCATGTTGGAAATAAAAAACCAACTACTTTTCATCATGATAGGAGTGTTGATGATGTCATTAAGACTATCTAGAAAACTCGTAAGCCAAAATTACCTTGCATGCTTTGTAAGGGTGACCATCTTCTTAAGGATTGCCTTGGTCTTCCCAAGGTCTTAGAAGTGTGGTCTGTGGGTTCCCATAAACCCACATCGCCAGCCTTTGGACATCATGCTAATGACAACCCATAAAATAGTCATGGTACTTTTGGGGTAAATAAAAGTAGAGTCAAATTTCCTTGTAGGCTATGTGAAGGATGTCATCAAACTCACCTTTTCCCTCATATGGATAAAGCCTAGAAATTGTTGGAAGAGATTAATGTTGTCTAACAACAACTTCCAACCAGTTATAATAATTTTTCTGCCAACTCGTCATTAGTTTATCAAGTATTCGATCCGATCCCATCATCGATCAATCCCACTCTTCCCTTGAAGATTGAAGTCAAAGTGGTCGATCCAGTTTCATCATCCCACTCTTCCCTTGAAGAGTGAAGTTCAAGTGGTCAATCCAACTCTATTATCAATTGATCACACTCTTCCCTTGAAGAGTGAAGTGGATACTGCTGATATTTATCTCATCTCTTCAGATTCTTCTGGACTAGGGGGAATTTCACCCGTTCCCATGGAACCCCCTACAAGTATTGAGATCATTTCCTTTGATTGGAATAGACTGAAAAGACCTCTCCTTCCTTCCTACCTGAGTTTTGAAATCATTGTGTAGGTTTTCAAAATAAACATGTCACACTATAGTAGACGAAGGTGCTTCTATTAGTATTTTATTTTCAACCACTTGGCAAGCTCTAGGTTCCCATCAACTTGTGCCCGTTAACCAATTTTTTTTAGATTTTGACAGAAGATCTATTGAATATTTAGGGATCCTTCCTTAGTTACCTATTACCTTAGGAGGGAAAAATGTCCATATTGATGTGATGATAGTCCAAGGATCTTTGGATTTTAATTTACACCTTGGCCATGACGTGTCTATGCCATGAAAGCTATCGTGTCCACACTCTTTCGATTGATGTATTTTCCTCATAATGGAAACATGGTGACTATTGATCAAATTTTGTTTATTAGGCATGATCATCGTATGGATGTCGACCATCCGACTTCCCTAAATTTTACTAATATAGTGGTATCCCCCCTGCCACAGATTAATTATGTGGAAACATGTCCCATGCCTTCCACTTCCGATAAAAAAGAGCCTCTCGATGTATGCTCGACTTCTTTTGACTTAGATCTGGTAGTTGACATGGTGATATCTTCGATGGGGCTATTAGAGCATGATCTCCCTACCCCTATTGTAGCCCTCGACATGCATACCTTTTGGAGCATTGTTCTTCCATCCAAAGAAGATCTCCTGAAGCCATGATCGAGGTATGTTCCTTGACATGTATTCCTTCTAGAGAATTGTCCTATTAGAATCCATGATTGAGATGAAGCCATGATCATAGTTTTTCTTTCTATGTGGAAATCTCGTTAAAAAATGAAACAGAGGTCTAGGAATCGAAACCAGTAGTCATGAGCATAGTTCCTGTTTCTATGTCAAGCTCGTTAAAAATTGAAACAACCAACCTTGAGCATAGTTCTTTGTCTATATCAAGTTTGTTAAAAAATGCAACAGACCTCCACCCCCCCTTTGATTTATTTGATTCTTTTACTAGATCTTGTGACTGCACCTCCAATTCATCTGCCTATTTTGTTTGATCTCTTTCTTCCTTTGGTGAACATTTACCTATTAGTATGCAAGAGTCTTATCAGGTACATAAATTGATGACCATATAAGGTTTTCACATGAAACAAAGTTTGGGGGGCATGTCTCCAGCCTCTGGGAATCATGTTGGAGTTAAGCCACTAGCTTCTCAATTTGGGGGAAAAGTACCAACCACCCATTGGTATCCCTTGAAACCTTTGGATATTACATTGGGAAGTTCCGAGCACAATTATTTTTGGTTTTTAGCTCATTAAAAAATGAAACCGATTTTGAGCATAGTTTATTTTCTAGTTTCAAGCTCATGAAAACATGAAACCTACCTAGGCATAGTTTTACACTATTTCAAGCTTGTGTAAAAACAAAACCTACCCTGAGATTGGCCTTTGTACTTTCTCGTGATCGTAAACACATGAGAATAGGTTAATGAGCTTAGTATTTATTCTTTCTTTTGCTCATAAATACATGAGAATGGTTTACCGAGCATACTTTTATCACTTTTTCGGACTCGTAAAAGATATATGAAAAATGAACTCTTTGGAGTCTCCTTTAAGCTCTTTTCAGACTCCCTAAATATGAAAATATTGAAGAGAAATCTTGTTTTCTTTCATGCTTGTTAAAGTGAATTAGAAAGCATGTCTGTTGAGCGATAGTTTATCTCTTTTTTAGTCTCATCATACTATTTACAAAAAAGGAATAACCTAAATTCCTTGGTTAGGAGAGTTATCCTATGTATTATTTTATACTTTTTCGGGCTTGGGAGACTAAACTTATGAAAAATTTCATTTGCAGTCTTTTTTATAAATATTTCCAGACTCTCTAAATATGAAAAGGCCATTGAGTTTCCTTTCCCTAGGCTTGTAAAATCATACAGTGGAGGACCCAATTGGGACTAAAACCTTCCTTCTTCAAGTTCGTTAAACATGTGAATATGGGACTCATCGAAGATGAGTTAAACGAGCATTTGTTATCCTCCTTGAGCTCGCCAAAACACAAAGAGGTACTTGCTTATCTGGGAGGGGAAAATTTTTGGGAAGTGGGTCAATTTTTTGAACCATTATGGCAGTTGTTTAGTCACCCTTGAACATGGAACCTATATACATATGCTTATAGTTGGGTAATCCACTTGTCTCTGAGTCATACCAATTCCATGAGTCATTTTACTCCTTCAACCCATTCGAAGAATTTCATCAGTCTTTTTCGTTCTAGTTGAAAAGTCTGTATGGTCACCCTATGTTTTGGTCCGCGATCATCACATTATGTTTGTATCCATGCCTTGAGTCAATTCTTCCGAGTCAAAGTTTTTTTGGTTATGCTGCAAAGATGTTTGTCTTGCCGCACAATGTTCAAGGGAGATCTCATCCTTACAACCATTATGCGATATCATCCATTTTTTGTCCTTGTGCCATTCCAAACTCCTTTGATCTATCACCATCCTAGATTAGTTTCATGTCGATGATGGGGGATACATCATGGCCCTCCTTCGACGGGTCTATTCCTGTCGAATCCAACTCATTATCTAGGAGTTAGACTTAGAAACCAATCAATACCTTGGAACTTGCATGCCAGGTTTCCTCGCATTTGATAGTAGGTTTACATTATTAACCTCTGATCAAATGATTCCTCAAATATTTGACTTCAACTCATTTATTCACATTCTATGGAATGTATTGGGGTACCTTGGGAATCATTGTCATTATTGGTGATTTCCTTTGCACTTGTTAACGATATACATTAATTATCGACAATCAAGTGGTTTCTACCATGTTAGACATCAACACATGTATTCACATGGATAGAATCATACCTGTTAGGGATCGAGATGAAGACCATGAGAAATATTTAGGAACCTACCAGTGTTATGTGCCTAATCCAGGTTGTGTTGGAGAGAATTTTATACATTGTTGCATAGATCCACATTGTATTGTTCTATGGATATGTTTTTTTGTCATATTGTAACTCCACTGTGTACAATCACATGGCTACAACTTGATCGCGTCATGGAGAAATGGATCCACGTTGTATGTTTGGTGGCCATATCCTTAGTCAGTAAACTCATGGATGCACAGTGTATTGGTCGACGTCCATGCCTTGAGTCCATTTTTTCTGAGCATGGGTACTATGCCTATGTAGGGATGATATATGTATACTAATTAATGATTGCATGCAACTTCCGAAAGGTTCTCCTTCTTCAGTCCCTTGATACACAAATTTTGCAAAGCGTTTCAACCATCATTTTCTCTTCTGACCTCACACTTTGGGGGGCATATTCTATACACCATTTTTTCATACCTATCCAAGTGTCGCATATCACTTTGTTAAGTGTCATAAGTGTTGCATCTCACTTTGTTAAGTGTCGCAATTGTGACATCTCACCATGTAAGTGTCACAATTGCATTGGAGTATGGTTACTAAGTGTCATGGCCTAAATGTCATACTTTTGTAAGTATTACGACCTCGACATCATGTAAAATTACATGTCATGATCCCTAGTCAAGTTGGAGGAGAAAATCCATCATTTGGAGGCCTAAAACCAACTTTTTATCTTGTCTTTTTGGCCCTTTTTGACTAGGGACGCCCCCCTTCCCATGCATAGGAGGCATCCTCCCTCCTTTCTCAGTTATAGGGGAGAATCTAGGATGCCATGTTTTCCACTCTGGGGGATCTTTCTTACAGTTAAAGAGGCTTCCATGTTTTTTTGGGCAGTTGGTTCGAGAAGGATTTGGGTTGTTTGCATTGTTTTCATCAAGATTCACTTGACCCTCTTCCATTCCATGTTGAGGCAAATACATGATCATGAAGATAAAAGTAAATTGTAACCCAATCCATCAAAACAATCAACCATACTCTCCATTTATACATGTTAGTTGGACCTCTTGAATCCTATATAACTAGGGCCATTCATGGTGAAAGGGGGGACCAGACTGAGCATAAAATTGATGATCTTGAGAGAAACTTAGGAGGAGAATATCAAGAGAGTGAAACCCTTGTTACTGAGAGAAAATATCCATAGGTGTGCATTCAATGGTTGAAGAGGAGTCTTGAAGGGGAAAGAACATCTATTTGAGGTTGTAAACTTCTTGCTTCAAATTTCAATAAAGAACTTAGCCTATTTCCATACAACTATCTTATTCATTCTTTCTTGCATGTATCTACTTGTATTATTTGATATTAGGTAGCAATAGTAAGGAGTTTGTATATCCCTTTTGTAGGTTCATCTTCACATTTGAGGTGTGGATCTAGAGCTCAATATTGGGAACAACGAGGACAAACTACAAAAAAAGGTACCATTCCCCCGTTTCTCCTCTCTCTCTCTCTCTCTCTCCACAAGTAAAGAAATAAAATATATGGAATTTGGAATATTAGTGTCTATTTGTTAGAATTGTCTCAATCGTAGGAAACCTGATTGAGGGGTTTTTCACCTATTCGCAGGGGGTATTTTTCCACCACAATAATCCCCACATTTACCTAAGCACATTGAAAGTGAAAGAGATGACAAACAAGAAAACTAGAGATTCATTCAGTGGAGATACAATGAACTCATTAGCCCATAAAAGATAATAATTCCATTAGTTTATCACATATAAGTGGTATTATGAGCTTTCACCAGAAGATAGTATTACAAACAAAGTGTGTACGTCTAGGATAGCCAAAGCTAACAAAGTATGGGTGCATGGACGAAGTATTTGATTTCATAGAACTAGTAGCATAGTGTGCTAGTAGATTTTATCCCAAGTACCAACTGATCAAAGTGAAGGAAAGTGGAAGAAATCTTTTTCCTTTGAATCCAAACACCTTTATAAGGATATTGTGATTTCCAACACTGGACAAAGTCCTCAAACTCTCTAAGGCATATTCTTTCCCAGATTCTTGGGGTGGTAGGATGAGTTTGATAAAGGAATTTTTGGTTCAAACTCCTATTGGACCCACTAACCCCAGTCAAATTAACATATGCATGTTGTCCCAACCATATAAGGAATTCACATGGTTCTTTGCACACTTGGTATGTATTGCACATCCTTCATTACTCTATATGAGTAGGGGTGATTTTCGACTGGGCCCAAATCATCTCTAATGATATTTCCCACCAGCTCTCAAACTTCATTCAGACCATGAGGTTCTTCATGAACTCTTAACTTGGTATTTCTTTAGTTTATTGAAACATGTTCCAAGGCATGCCCCCAAGGGGAAATGCCAATTTTAATGAGGATCCTGCCCAATTATGTTATCCTATATTATGGAAGCACAAAGTACCATTTCATTTCTATCAAATCCAATATTCCTTTGTTAGATAATGTAGAAGTATGCTTACTGGGATGGAACCAACTAGGGTAATAGAGGAAACCAAAAGCTTTCTTGTGGGGAAGGGAGTATGTATATTTGAAGAAGAATTCACATACAAAATACTCTTTGGTTTTGAAGGTAAACCCCTTCTTCTCCCCCATTTTGTATATGAAAAATATTTAGTTTATGAATTATGTAGACAATAAAGAATGTGGTTTGTTTTCTTTGATAAAAAGAGAAAATGAAAGTTCATCTCGATGCCTTTAAAAATCGTTGATATTTCAGTTCAAATTTCATCTAGCATGGATTAGATGGTTGGGTTCTTTGATTCCTTTAATATGAAAGAGGTCGAAGCACACAAGGGATTTGATCCTGAAGGTGTTTTCATGGCCCACTTGGTTTCAATTTTCCATGGTTTGATTTTTACTAGGCTAGAGGAAATCACCGAGGGAGTCGACAATAATGAAGATACACATGTTGAAGCCAACGTGGTAGCCATGATAAGTAAAATTTCTCCTTAGAAGAAGAAGCAAGTGTTGAGATAGGAAGTAACTACAGAGGAGAATAGATTCAATAGTAGTGGTGGTGTCTAAAGACAAAGTTGCACTAAAGGACAAGCGTGCTCCATGAGAGAAAAAATAGATCTCCTGATGATGATAGAACGATCACAAGGATNTCCTCTTCACCTAGTGAAAGATCTGAAGCTAGTAACCAGGTGGATATGAAGAAGAAGAAAAGGAAGATTGAGAAGAAGAAAAATAAGGAAGGGGCCAAGCTTCCAACCGTTGAGGGTCATGTTGGAAATAAAAAACCAACTACTTTTCATCATGATAGGAGTGTTGATGATGTCATTAAGACTATCTAGAAAACTCGTAAGCCAAAATTACCTTGCATGCTTTGTAAGGGTGACCATCTTCTTAAGGATTGCCTTGGTCTTCCCAAGGTCTTAGAAGTGTGGTCTGTGGGTTCCCATAAACCCACATCGCCAGCCTTTGGACATCATGCTAATGACAACCCATAAAATAGTCATGGTACTTTTGGGGTAAATAAAAGTAGAGTCAAATTTCCTTGTAGGCTATGTGAAGGATGTCATCAAACTCACCTTTTCCCTCATATGGATAAAGCCTAGAAATTGTTGGAAGAGATTAATGTTGTCTAACAACAACTTCCAACCAGTTATAATAATTTTTCTGCCAACTCGTCATTAGTTTATCAAGTATTCGATCCGATCCCATCATCGATCAATCCCACTCTTCCCTTGAAGATTGAAGTCAAAGTGGTCGATCCAGTTTCATCATCCCACTCTTCCCTTGAAGAGTGAAGTTCAAGTGGTCAATCCAACTCTATTATCAATTGATCACACTCTTCCCTTGAAGAGTGAAGTGGATACTGCTGATATTTATCTCATCTCTTCAGATTCTTCTGGACTAGGGGGAATTTCACCCGTTCCCATGGAACCCCCTACAAGTATTGAGATCATTTCCTTTGATTGGAATAGACTGAAAAGACCTCTCCTTCCTTCCTACCTGAGTTTTGAAATCATTGTGTAGGTTTTCAAAATAAACATGTCACACTATAGTAGACGAAGGTGCTTCTATTAGTATTTTATTTTCAACCACTTGGCAAGCTCTAGGTTCCCATCAACTTGTGCCCGTTAACCAATTTTTTTTAGATTTTGACAGAAGATCTATTGAATATTTAGGGATCCTTCCTTAGTTACCTATTACCTTAGGAGGGAAAAATGTCCATATTGATGTGATGATAGTCCAAGGATCTTTGGATTTTAATTTACACCTTGGCCATGACGTGTCTATGCCATGAAAGCTATCGTGTCCACACTCTTTCGATTGATGTATTTTCCTCATAATGGAAACATGGTGACTATTGATCAAATTTTGTTTATTAGGCATGATCATCGTATGGATGTCGACCATCCGACTTCCCTAAATTTTACTAATATAGTGGTATCCCCCCTGCCACAGATTAATTATGTGGAAACATGTCCCATGCCTTCCACTTCCGATAAAAAAGAGCCTCTCGATGTATGCTCGACTTCTTTTGACTTAGATCTGGTAGTTGACATGGTGATATCTTCGATGGGGCTATTAGAGCATGATCTCCCTACCCCTATTGTAGCCCTCGACATGCATACCTTTTGGAGCATTGTTCTTCCATCCAAAGAAGATCTCCTGAAGCCATGATCGAGGTATGTTCCTTGACATGTATTCCTTCTAGAGAATTGTCCTATTAGAATCCATGATTGAGATGAAGCCATGATCATAGTTTTTCTTTCTATGTGGAAATCTCGTTAAAAAATGAAACAGAGGTCTAGGAATCGAAACCAGTAGTCATGAGCATAGTTCCTGTTTCTATGTCAAGCTCGTTAAAAATTGAAACAACCAACCTTGAGCATAGTTCTTTGTCTATATCAAGTTTGTTAAAAAATGCAACAGACCTCCACCCCCCCTTTGATTTATTTGATTCTTTTACTAGATCTTGTGACTGCACCTCCAATTCATCTGCCTATTTTGTTTGATCTCTTTCTTCCTTTGGTGAACATTTACCTATTAGTATGCAAGAGTCTTATCAGGTACATAAATTGATGACCATATAAGGTTTTCACATGAAACAAAGTTTGGGGGGCATGTCTCCAGCCTCTGGGAATCATGTTGGAGTTAAGCCACTAGCTTCTCAATTTGGGGGAAAAGTACCAACCACCCATTGGTATCCCTTGAAACCTTTGGATATTACATTGGGAAGTTCCGAGCACAATTATTTTTGGTTTTTAGCTCATTAAAAAATGAAACCGATTTTGAGCATAGTTTATTTTCTAGTTTCAAGCTCATGAAAACATGAAACCTACCTAGGCATAGTTTTACACTATTTCAAGCTTGTGTAAAAACAAAACCTACCCTGAGATTGGCCTTTGTACTTTCTCGTGATCGTAAACACATGAGAATAGGTTAATGAGCTTAGTATTTATTCTTTCTTTTGCTCATAAATACATGAGAATGGTTTACCGAGCATACTTTTATCACTTTTTCGGACTCGTAAAAGATATATGAAAAATGAACTCTTTGGAGTCTCCTTTAAGCTCTTTTCAGACTCCCTAAATATGAAAATATTGAAGAGAAATCTTGTTTTCTTTCATGCTTGTTAAAGTGAATTAGAAAGCATGTCTGTTGAGCGATAGTTTATCTCTTTTTTAGTCTCATCATACTATTTACAAAAAAGGAATAACCTAAATTCCTTGGTTAGGAGAGTTATCCTATGTATTATTTTATACTTTTTCGGGCTTGGGAGACTAAACTTATGAAAAATTTCATTTGCAGTCTTTTTTATAAATATTTCCAGACTCTCTAAATATGAAAAGGCCATTGAGTTTCCTTTCCCTAGGCTTGTAAAATCATACAGTGGAGGACCCAATTGGGACTAAAACCTTCCTTCTTCAAGTTCGTTAAACATGTGAATATGGGACTCATCGAAGATGAGTTAAACGAGCATTTGTTATCCTCCTTGAGCTCGCCAAAACACAAAGAGGTACTTGCTTATCTGGGAGGGGAAAATTTTTGGGAAGTGGGTCAATTTTTTGAACCATTATGGCAGTTGTTTAGTCACCCTTGAACATGGAACCTATATACATATGCTTATAGTTGGGTAATCCACTTGTCTCTGAGTCATACCAATTCCATGAGTCATTTTACTCCTTCAACCCATTCGAAGAATTTCATCAGTCTTTTTCGTTCTAGTTGAAAAGTCTGTATGGTCACCCTATGTTTTGGTCCGCGATCATCACATTATGTTTGTATCCATGCCTTGAGTCAATTCTTCCGAGTCAAAGTTTTTTTGGTTATGCTGCAAAGATGTTTGTCTTGCCGCACAATGTTCAAGGGAGATCTCATCCTTACAACCATTATGCGATATCATCCATTTTTTGTCCTTGTGCCATTCCAAACTCCTTTGATCTATCACCATCCTAGATTAGTTTCATGTCGATGATGGGGGATACATCATGGCCCTCCTTCGACGGGTCTATTCCTGTCGAATCCAACTCATTATCTAGGAGTTAGACTTAGAAACCAATCAATACCTTGGAACTTGCATGCCAGGTTTCCTCGCATTTGATAGTAGGTTTACATTATTAACCTCTGATCAAATGATTCCTCAAATATTTGACTTCAACTCATTTATTCACATTCTATGGAATGTATTGGGGTACCTTGGGAATCATTGTCATTATTGGTGATTTCCTTTGCACTTGTTAACGATATACATTAATTATCGACAATCAAGTGGTTTCTACCATGTTAGACATCAACACATGTATTCACATGGATAGAATCATACCTGTTAGGGATCGAGATGAAGACCATGAGAAATATTTAGGAACCTACCAGTGTTATGTGCCTAATCCAGGTTGTGTTGGAGAGAATTTTATACATTGTTGCATAGATCCACATTGTATTGTTCTATGGATATGTTTTTTTGTCATATTGTAACTCCACTGTGTACAATCACATGGCTACAACTTGATCGCGTCATGGAGAAATGGATCCACGTTGTATGTTTGGTGGCCATATCCTTAGTCAGTAAACTCATGGATGCACAGTGTATTGGTCGACGTCCATGCCTTGAGTCCATTTTTTCTGAGCATGGGTACTATGCCTATGTAGGGATGATATATGTATACTAATTAATGATTGCATGCAACTTCCGAAAGGTTCTCCTTCTTCAGTCCCTTGATACACAAATTTTGCAAAGCGTTTCAACCATCATTTTCTCTTCTGACCTCACACTTTGGGGGGCATATTCTATACACCATTTTTTCATACCTATCCAAGTGTCGCATATCACTTTGTTAAGTGTCATAAGTGTTGCATCTCACTTTGTTAAGTGTCGCAATTGTGACATCTCACCATGTAAGTGTCACAATTGCATTGGAGTATGGTTACTAAGTGTCATGGCCTAAATGTCATACTTTTGTAAGTATTACGACCTCGACATCATGTAAAATTACATGTCATGATCCCTAGTCAAGTTGGAGGAGAAAATCCATCATTTGGAGGCCTAAAACCAACTTTTTATCTTGTCTTTTTGGCCCTTTTTGACTAGGGACGCCCCCCTTCCCATGCATAGGAGGCATCCTCCCTCCTTTCTCAGTTATAGGGGAGAATCTAGGATGCCATGTTTTCCACTCTGGGGGATCTTTCTTACAGTTAAAGAGGCTTCCATGTTTTTTTGGGCAGTTGGTTCGAGAAGGATTTGGGTTGTTTGCATTGTTTTCATCAAGATTCACTTGACCCTCTTCCATTCCATGTTGAGGCAAATACATGATCATGAAGATAAAAGTAAATTGTAACCCAATCCATCAAAACAATCAACCATACTCTCCATTTATACATGTTAGTTGGACCTCTTGAATCCTATATAACTAGGGCCATTCATGGTGAAAGGGGGGACCAGACTGAGCATAAAATTGATGATCTTGAGAGAAACTTAGGAGGAGAATATCAAGAGAGTGAAACCCTTGTTACTGAGAGAAAATATCCATAGGTGTGCATTCAATGGCTGAAGAGGAGTCTTGAAGGGGAAAGAACATCTATTTGAGATTGTAAAATTCTTGCTTCAAATTTCAATAAAGAACTTAGCCTATTTCCATACATCTATCTTATTCATTCTTTCTTGCATGTATCTACTTGTATTATTTGATATTAGGTAGCAGTAGTAAGGAGTTTGTATATCCCTTTTGTAGGTTCATCTTCACATTTGAGGTGTGGATCTAGAGCTCAATATTGGGAACAATGAGGACAAACTACAAAAAAAGGTACCATTCCCCCGTTTCTCCTCTCTCTCTCTCTCTCTCCACAAGTAAAGAAATAAAATATATGGAATTTGGAATGTTAGTGTCTATTTGTTAGAATTGTCTCAATCGTAGGAAACCTGATTGAGGGGGTTTTCACCTATTCGCAAGGGGTATTTTTCCACCACAATAATCCCCACATTTACCTAAGCACATTAAAAGTGAAAGAGATGACAAACAAGAAAAGGAGAGAGTCATTCAATGGAGATACAATGAACTCATTAGCCCATAAAAGATAATAATTCCATTAGTTTATCACATATAAGTGGTATTATGAGCTTTCACCAGAAGATAGTATTACAAACAAAGTGTGTACATCTAGGATAGCCAAAGCTAACAAAGTATGGGTTCATGGACGAAGTATTTGATTTCATAGAACTAGTAGCATGGTGTGCTAGTAGATTTTATCCCAAGTACCAACTGATCAAAGTGAAGGAAAGTGGAAGAAATCCTATCCCTTTGAATCCAAACACCTTTATAAGGATATTGTGATTTCCAACACTGGACAAAGTCCTCAAACTCTCTAAGGCATATTCTTTCCCAAATTCTTGGGATGGCAGGATGAGTTTGATAAAGGAATTTTTGGTTCAACCTCCTATTGGACCCACTAACCCCAGTCAAATTAACATATGCATGTTGTCCCAACAATATAAGGAATTCACATGGCTCTTTGCACACTTGGTATGTATTGCACATCCTTCATTACTCTATATGAGTAGGGGTGATTTTCGATTGGGCCCAAATCATCTCTAATGATATTTCCCACCATCTCTCAAACTTCATTCAGACCATGAGGTTCTTCATGAACTCTTAACTTGGTATTTCTTTAGTTTATTGAAACATGTTCCAAGGCATGCCCCCAAGGGGAAATGCCAATTTTAATGAGGATCCTGCCCAATTATGTTATCCTATATTATGGAAGCACAAAGTACCATTTCATTTCTATCAAATCCAATATTCCTTTGTTAGATAATGTAGAAGTATGCTTACTGGGATGGAACCAACTAGGGTAATAGAGGAAACCAAAAGCTTTCTTGTGGGGAAGGGAGTATGTATATTTGAAGAAGAATTCACATACAAAATACTCTTTGGTTTTGAAGGTAAACCCCTTCTTCTCCCCCATTTTGTATATGAAAAATATTTAGTTTATGAATTATGTAGACAATAAAGAATGTGGTTTGTTTTCTTTGATAAAAAGAGAAAATGAAAGTTCATCTCGATGCCTTTAAAAATCGTTGATATTTCAGTTCAAATTTCATCTAGCATGGATTAGATGGTTGGGTTCTTTGATTCCTTTAATATGAAAGAGGTCGAAGCACACAAGGGATTTGATCCTGAAGGTGTTTTCATGGCCCACTTGGTTTCAATTTTCCATGGTTTGATTTTTACTAGGCTAGAGGAAATCACCGAGGGAGTCGACAATAATGAAGATACACATGTTGAAGCCAACGTGGTAGCCATGATAAGTAAAATTTCTCCTTAGAAGAAGAAGCAAGTGTTGAGATAGGAAGTAACTACAGAGGAGAATAGATTCAATAGTAGTGGTGGTGTCTAAAGACAAAGTTGCACTAAAGGACAAGCGTGCTCCATGAGAGAAAAAATAGATCTCCTGATGATGATAGAACGATCACAAGGATAATCTATAAATAGGTCTCGATCATGGACCAGACCAACAATCTCCGGTGGAGTTGATTGCACCTGTCCATAAAATGAGGATCTGGGATCCTATGTGGACATTGTCAACCATCAATTTAATCAGTCGTTGACCCAAATAATTGGTCGAATTTCTTAACCGATAAGGTGAGGTTTACGATGGAACCACATGTTCCAACACCCACCTGTAAAATCAGCTTGGAGGAAAACCAATTCTGTAGCTTCCCCCCTGAATTTGTTATGACTGCAAAAGTTGATCATAAGACAGTACAACAAAACTCTTGAGGAAGTCTGATCACCATCAACACGGATCAAGGAAAATAAGGAAGACTTCCATTGCAAAGTGGTTGCAAAATTACTGTCCAAACATAGTCCTAGTTGGTCAATCGACTAGACAACAAGACAACACCAATCAGTCGATGAGTTGACTAGACAAGAAACATACCATTGTAATCAATTTCTGTGAATCCAACAATCCTTGCCAAGCTAGACAGTCTTTGTATCGAAACAGTCTCTGTATTAGGTAAATAAGCATAAGTACAACTCCCAACAACACAGTCTAACATGGTTCAATTGGTCTTGACAAATCCAAGTTGATTCAATTGGGTTTACACATCAAAACATTCAATCACTCTCCCCCTTAAACACAAATGAGGGATGAAAATACCAGTGATAAATCTTCATCGATACAATAGTTTACGAACAATAGCTAGTCGAAAATTAGTCCACAAATATGCAGTCAAAAAATTCCATTTGATTGTCATCTCTGGTCGAATCTCAATTGACCAATATCCCAATTGAACTCCAGTCAACTATCATGTTGGGGTGATCTCGTGGTTAAACAATGCAAAATAATCAATAATGAAGAGGAATGTTGCACAACTGTATAATGAATGATACACAATGGTAGGAATTACTCAAACATCTAGTTATATGTGCCCGTGACCACTCATCAATCCAACCA
>JZKD02S2375182.1:7899-22357 GCA_000966675.3 Picea glauca | reverse complement strand
GACAAAGCACATTGATGTTCAATATCACTTTGTGAGAGACATGATTGAAGAAAAGAAAGTATCACTGATGAAGGTGGACACTTTGAAGAATGTTGCAGATTGATTAACAAAATCTATGAGCACTGAGAAGTTCTCTTGGTGTAGAGGATCCATGGGCATTACTACCCTGGATTTTTGACTATGTAACCCTGTAACCCCCTGTATGCAAAGAAAACAACAAGTGGGAGAATGTTGGGTATGTGTTATATTCTTTGCATGAGTAGTAGCGTCTGAGCGTATGTGTCGGGCGCACATGGGGGTTAGAGGGGGGGGTGCTAGGCCCCCTCTCGGGGGGTGTAGGGGGGTGGAGCCCCCTACTCGGGGGTCCGGGAATAGCGCCCTCGGAAAAAAAAAAATTTCCTTAGGAAACGTGACACCTACCTTGGGAAACGTGTCATGTATTTAGGTGGTTTTTTCGGCACATGGTTTTTGCCAATGGTTTTCTATTTCTAGTTAAGGAATTAGGGTTTTGGACTAATCCAGGTCATTGGGTTAGGGTTTTGGATGATGTTGGCTCCTATATGTATATTGTATTGTAAACAATGTAACACAATGAATGAATACAATATATGTTGGTTTTCCCGGTTTGGGTTTCTAGGGGAAAAGATCTCTGTGTAATGTTTGTATTTTCCATTGTATCTTTTCTGTAATTTTCTGAATATCTGTTTACAGTAGACATTGTACAAGGTTAGAATTTACAATGTTTCCCCTCTAGAAATTTTTAATGTTATTTTGGGCCAACCATATTTATGGAAACACCATGTTGTATATGAGTCTATGACTCACAATGTTATTATTACTTTGAACAAGAAATTGGATAGGATACCGGAGGAAGTCCCACCGAGTGTTATTTCCTTGATCTATGCTAAGCAATGCAGGAAGGTCATCTCTCAAACGGGGAAGTTTGTCTTCTTCATGATTTGCTCTCAGAATGAGAGAAAGATCACAAACACATCCAATGTCTCTGTGACCGACCTCTCCACATAGCAGAAGCAAGTGGATAAGGTCGTGGAAGCATAATAAGATATCTTCTTCTCACCTACTGGGCTACCTCTGCACTGTTAGATCAAGCACCCCATCGATCGGGCCCCCAGTGCACCTCTTCCCAATGGGCTAGTCTACCGTCGCTCTCTGTTAGAGAATGAGGAGATCAAGTGACAAATCCAAGAATTTCTCCACAAGGGGCAAATTTTTCCTAGCTCATCACCTTGAGAGAGCCCAATCATGTTGGTACAGAAGAAATATGGAACCTGGCGACTCTACTTTGATTATTGGGCCTTGAATAAAATCACTGTCGAAAACCGGTACCTGATTCCCCAAATCGACGACCTCCTTGATCAACTCATGGGGGCCAAATACTTCAGTACTATTGATCTGAATTATGGCTACCACCAGGTCCTGATAGAAAATATAGATGTATGGAATACCGCCTTCAAGTCAAAGGAAGGTCTTTTCGAATGGTTGGTCATGCCCTTTGGCTGGACATGCTCCAACCACTTTCACGAGGATGATGGATGATATCTTGTGACCATTCACTAATACTTTTGTAGTTGTGTATCTGGATGAAATTCTCATTTACAAGAAGACTTGGGAAGAACACTTGCATCATATTTAACATGTTTTGCACAACCTGCGGCAACACAAGCTATACACCAACTTGGAAAAATTCTCCTTCGGCATGGACAAGGTCCATTACCTGGGATACATTGTTTATCAGCACGATGTACATGTGGATCCATACAAGATCCAAGTCATCCATGACTGGCCATCCCCAACCACACTCACTGAGCTTCAAAGATTCTTGGTCTTTGCCAATTTCTACCGCAGGTTCATGCTGGGATTCTCCCATATTGCATGGGCCCTCAGCCAAGTAACTAGGGGTGGTGGTAAGGTGAAATTTTTGTGGAGCATGTCCCAAAAACACGCATTTGATGATTTGAAGTAGTTCTTGTGCTCAACCCCAGTAATTTCACTATCGAACCTACAAAAACCCTTTGATATCGAGACATATGCTTCAGACTATGTTGTGGGAGTCGTTCTTACTTAACACGACCACCCCATGACCTATCATAGTGAGACACTATCAGATGTTGTCCGTAAGTACCCTACTTATGACAAAGAAATGTACTCCATTGTGAAATCCTTTCGCCAATGGAGACATTATATTCTTGGGAAGGAGATAGGAATCCATGCTGATCATAAGCCATTGTAGTTCATGTAGACACAAGGAAAATTATAGAATGACCACCATCAGAATTGGTCCACATACTTGCAACAATTACACCTCAACATCAAGTATAAAACATGAAGCACCAACCGCGTCACTGATTTCCTCAGCAGACCACCAGTCACGACACTCACCACAGTGCTAGACTCTTGCGACCATGAGACCTCTGGATGGCCCCAAATCTATGAGATAGACCCGGACTTCTCCACCACCTACCAAATGTTGGACACAAACGCATTTGTCACTAATTTCCATCTTCAGGATGGGCTTTTGTGTCGTTTGGGCCATATTTGCATTCCATCAAGCGAGCGAGTGAAGATGACCTATGAATCCCACTACAGTCGAGTGGAAGGACACTTCGATGTTGAAAATACAATGACATTGATGTAGAAAAATTTCTACTGGCCCAAACTTCGACATGAAGTCAGCAAGTATATCAGGTCATGCACTGCCTATGCTATTTCCAAACCAACCACTAAGAAATAGGGCCTGTACACCCCTCTTCCTACTCCTGACAGGCCATGGGAATCCATCTCCATGGACCACATGTCAGGCCTCCCATCCACCAAGCAGGAAAATGACTCTGTTTTTGTGGTTGTTGATCGCTTTTCTAAGATGAAGATTTTGGCCTCTTGCAAGAAGATCATCACAATAGAGGCCACTCCCAAGATCTTCTTTGAAGAAGTCTGGGTACATTTTAGAATCCCACAAAGCATTGTCTCAGATAGGGATAGTTGATTTATCATCACATTCTAGTCGAGCCTTTGGTTACTGCTGGACACCATGCTCAACAAATCCATGACCTTCTACTCCCAGACAGATGGTCAAACCGAGGTTGTAAATCGAATGATCGTGCATATCTTGTGCATGTATAATTCCAAGAACCCTCTCACATGGGATGAGATTTTTCCCTATGTCCAACATAGCTACAACTAAGCCTTGCATAGCTCAACTGGCCAGAACCCCTTTCAGGTGGGGTTGGGATTCCAACCATTGGGTCCCATAGATGTTTCACTACCCCTTGCGGTCACCTCGACTGACTCATCTCCTGCTCCAACTGAAGCTAAAAAATCCATTTGGTTCATTGAGAAGATCCAACACATATGTAAACAGGTTCAGGATATCCTATAGAAGTCCAATGACAAGTATAAGCAACACCATGATCAACACTGGGTGCCACATAAGTTTCAGGTGGGTGACAAAGTTTGGTTGCATTTGCAGAAAGAACACCTTACCGAACCTCATCAAAAGCTTCTCCCACTCCATTATGGGACGTACACCATCACCAAGGCTGTAGGTGATAATTATTTTGAGCTCAACATTCCTCCTTTCCTTGGCCTGCACCCAGTGTTCAACGTGGATCTCCTTCGACCTTATATCCCACCATTATTGGACACCTCAGAGATAAAAGAACAACTGAAACCAACAGAGCTCAAACCTAACTACATAAAACATGCATCCAATGATCATATTGTGGAAAAATAGGTCAAGGGCACTCACCAACAAAGGATCCATCTTTACCGAGTTGTCAAAGCAAGGCATCTCCTGCACCAAGGCAATTTGCTCACTCAGGGACAAATTCAACATAAATTTCCTCATCTATTGAGGGCACTCAATGCAATGGATACCATTGCTTCCTAAGGGGGGATGATTGATCCAGATGGATTTCGGTGGCCTCCCACCTATTCCAACTGGCTCATTTTGGCATCTTTCCAGTTTGGCAGTTTTTTCCTAGTTTTCGGGTCTCTAACTTCCAGGGCCATTTTGAAGCCCTAAACAACATTTTTAGGACTCACCATAGTTAACATGTGTAAGTCTCGCCACATGAAACATATGTGTTCCTTGGATAGACCTTTCCAACGGGCTATCATTCACCTAAAACAAAGATTGTATGCAAAAGTTACGACCCCAGGAAGTTGATGTACTAACTTACCCAAATGGGGCCTACATGACTTTTGACGCTTCATCTCCCAGGGTTAGGTTATTGGATTTCTAGGGTTTTTGACATTCTTGTTTATTGTAAAAAGGCCTTGAGAGCCTCATTATAATCATCTGTTGGCGAATGAGTGCAATTGTCACATCTCTTCTCAAAGATAAGCCGCCACCATTCTAGCAATCTTGTTTTTTGCTGCATTTTACAGTTTCAACTTATTTCCTTATTGAATAGAAACCAATTTTACTATATATTTGTTATTTTGTGTTAAGCATATTTTGATAATAAATTGTATTCATTTCATTCTGCTCATAAAATATGGATCATTGGAGGTGCTCTACAATAGGGAAGGTTTTAGATTTATTAATGAGGAACAAGAAATTGAAGTAAAGGTACTCGAAGATAAAAGGAGACACATGTTTTAGATTTATTAATGAAGAACGAGAAATTGAAGTAAAGGTACTAGAAGATAAAATGAGGCACATTCTTTTTGGAAAAAAAAATAATGAAGTCTCAAGAAAAGGGAATTATGGTTATAGAGTGGGGATGCGAATATAAAATTATTTCATAAGTATGCCAAATATAGAAAGAAATATAAACTCTGTTTGGAAAATTGATAACAAAGATGGTACATGGGCTACAATTTTCAAGGACATGGTTTTTAAAGAAATAAATTATTTTTCTTCCCTTTCCAAGGAAGACACATGTTATAATAGTAGAAGTGATTAGGCTATCAAATTCCTCCCCTAGTTTTGTAAATGTGGAGGATAATCGGGTTGTTATAAAGGAGTTATGAACAAATAAATATATGAAACCCATTAGATCTTTCAAAAGGATAAAATTCCTAGGCCTCATTGATCACCTATGGAATTCTTTTTGTGATGTTATGATTTTATAGAGAGAGATTTAGAAAGAGTAGTGGACACAACAAAAACTCAAGGAAAAATGTTGGGAACCTTCAATACAACATTCATAGAATTGATTCCTAAATAAAATAATCCTACAACTTTTGATAAGTTTAGACCCATCCCATTATGCAATTGCATATACACATTTATTTCAAAGGTAACTACTAGGAGATTGAAAAGTGTTCTCTCAAGTCAAATCTCTAGACAACAATTTGGATTCTTATAGGGAAGAAAAACACATGAGGATGTTTGTGTTTCCCAAGAATGTGTACGTTAAATTAAAGTCAAAAACAAAATATCAATGGTGTTGAAAGTGGACCTGTCGAAATCTTATGACATGGTAAATTGGCTTTACATTAAAAACTAATTCTAATTCATTTAGGATTTTGTCAACGGTTTGTTTCCTGGACAATGAGTTGCTTTTCCTCAGTATCTTTTATTTCATCATTGAATGGAGTAGAAACCCATTTATTTAGATCAAGGTGGTGTCTCAGACAAGGTTTTCCTCTATCCCCCATTCTCCTTCTTTTAATAGATGAAGGATTAAGTAGGTTATTTAAATAAGTAGAAGGAGATGGTAGTATAAAAGGGGTACCTATTGGAGTACCGTGAAATATCACACATCTACTATTTATAGATCATGTATTTATTTTTTGTGAATGTAATAGAAGAGTCATTTAAAAATTCAAGGGCATCACGGATTTATTCTCAAAGAAATCAGAATGGTCATTAATATGGAAAAATCTATGATGATCTTATGGGTGATAACTAAGAAGGAAAAAAACTTTATTACTCATATTTTTCCCTATAAAATAAATAATCTAGAATAGAGTTTGAAGTATCTATATTTATTTCCAAATCAATATAAAAAAGTTCAATTCATAGTAGCGAATAACTAAAAACAATTCTAGAAGTGATTCTGGTATACTAGTTATCACTTGCCAAGGCCCCAAAAGGTGTTTTGGAAACCATTAGGAAAATTTTCTATAAGTTTAAATGGCCTAGAGTCCAAAAAAATAAAGGCCTAATATTATCCTCTTAAAAAAAGTTGGTATTACCAAAATCCATTGGAAGATGGGGCCTCAAAAATCCTTTTCTCTTTTCAAAGGCTCTTGCTACACAAAATGTATGAAGGATAATTCAAGGAACAAGTTTGTGGGTTCATGTAGTACGAGATAAGTATATGCCCCATAATATAGTGGAGGTTTGGATAAAAAATACCCTCAAACAACAAAATAATGTCTCTATAATCTGAGAAATTGTTATCTATGCTTTCCATCTTGTTGGAAACTAGTTGATTTGATAGATTGGAAAAGGAGATAAAGTGTAAATTGTCCTCAATCCATGAGTAGGGAGAAATGGCATGCTTAGAATTACATTTCAAATGATTCAAGAGTTGAGGAATAAAATTTATTTTAATCTTAGACAAGTTCCAAATAGGGCATGGTCCACTACTTTGCACTAGTAGTGATTTATCATGGAAAGAAATTGGAATAGAGGAAGTGTATGAACAAGAATGGAAATGATACAAAAATCTACTAATAGGAAACAATGTTAGGCTGAAGGAAGAATATAATCAACTGATATGGTCATTGAATCTAGTTGGATCTTATGTTCCTAAGATAGGTTACAAAATAGTAGTAGAAGAAGGAAGAGAAGACCAACATATCTGGTGGTGGAAAATTATATGGAAATTTAAATGGCTAACAAAAAATAATATCCTTATCTATCTCAAGTTACAGAAAAAGGATCCCACATAGGTTGTTCTTCATAAGAGGAATTTTATAGGGTTGGTATGGTGCTATCAATGCTACAAATAAGAAAAAACTATATTTCATCTCATGCTTCAATGTTCATACTCCAAGGATGTATTGAAAGATGCGAAAATATTATTAGGGGTAGGGAATTTTTGGGAAGGAGGAATCCTTGAAGAATCCTTCAAAACCTTTTGTAATATAAAGGATACTTCCAAGATCAGGGCGCTTCCCCTTAATATATTTTTTGGAGTATGGATTGCTAGAAATCTAAATTTGTTTGAAGAAAAAGAGACATTTTCCCTAAAATGCATTATCCAGTCGTTAAACATTTTAAATGCATATGCACATGAAAAATCTATTTCCCATATGTAGATTGAAGTGGCTATGAATAAGGTCATTCCATGGGAATTTTTTGATGATGCATCATAGGGGATCACTCTTAAGGGAGGTTCAAGATGCATTCTATACTCATATTCAGATCATTGTATTTGTTTTGAAGATGGATTTGGTCAAGAAACTAACAAATTTTGTGAATTGATGACTTTAAAGATGGTCTTGAAACTAGCATAGGAATTCAGTGTAACCTAAATACAAATTTTTAGTGACTTGAAGTTAGTTATCCAATAGATGGGAAAGTAAATTGTGCTCGCGAATTTCACATTATGATGCTTGTATGATGAAGTTGCTTTCCCTCTTCGTTGTTTCATGCCTATAGTCCTCTTTGTGACATGGAAATATCTCATATATTCAACAATGTATACCACAACTTGAGTACCATAAGGTTCAACATAGCCATGTACTGTCTCATATCGACTTACTTCATGTATTCTCTCATCAATCTACGACTAGTGAAAATTGAGGATTTGACCAAGACATGAAAAATATATTTAGTGGAAGGACTTTGTAATCCTGATTTGGTAGAAACAAATAAAGAGTCATAGGAATTTTCACTTGTAGCATCTAGAAGTGATTTATTTCCACCCACTATGGAGTGTCATGTAGAAACTAATACATTGATGATTCAAAATCCCACCCCTCTTCTACTAGTCTCATTTCTTGTTTTTTTGTTTAGTAAAGAGAATATGAGGCATGAAATGAGTAACTTTGACCCTTTTGACCTCATTGGATGAGGTATATAAATTAGAGTTCTTAAAATCCCCATTAAGATCCAATTGCTATGGTGATTAAATTAAAACAAGGGAGAAAATGAGAAAACAAAGGAAAATCCATTAGTTTGCATTCAATCCCTATAGAAGGCTTATAAGAGTTGTGCAATGTCACAATACTAGGGGAAAAAAAAATATGTTAAAAATGTCATGAAAAATAGATATCTAAGATATCTAGTGAAAATATGGGTTTTTAACTATAAATATGTATTAGGATGGTGTACATCAAAACAACTTTGGGAGGTATTCTTTAATATCTAATTAAATTTAGGGTTTTACAATAATACCACATGAATGCACAATCTATGTGTCGGGTTCAATAAGTGGATCTTCTTGTGCCCATCACCAATCCCCATTCTTGAAGAAATGACATACATAGTTTCATGTTCAGTTAGATAATGTGGAGATTGTTCTCGTATGGGTTCATATTCCAGGGATGTTGATGATTTTGTGCTTCAAGGAGGTGTTCACAAAAATTAGGAATGCTTTGGGTAGTTTTTATGAAGTGGACTTATCCTTCAAAGAGACTAGGTACTATGGCATGGCTATAATCTTGATAGGGATGGAGGTGACGAAAGGTTTGGAAAAGTCAATGGATATTATTTGTCCCAATACATATTACGAAGGGATACCTCACAAATGCCTATGTTTCCACTCTTATGGGAACATTACTAGAAAATGGAATTATCCAAGTATGTGCAAGTATTCGACACCAAGAAATTTGACAGGTCTACAGATATTAGAACTAGAAACAATCCATAATACATGAAAGAATGAAGATACATGGTCTCAAGTGTCCTCGAATAGCCTTAAAATAGGAATTTTGATAGAATATGGTAATATCGCATACACTAGATAATTTAAACAACTTAATGAGGACACAATCGGTGACAACAAGGATAATAATGCAATTTTGGCTAAGAATCATTAGTCTCACTCTATGAATAATTTTTTTTCCTAAATAAACTTTGATTTTAGTACCTGGGGAAACAAGGTTGGATCCAAAGAACTAGAATCCTTGGGTGATTTCCTCTCCAATTTGTCTAACATAAAAACCTGAACCTACCACCTCTAATACCTATTATTGGAATTATAAATGGCGTGGACACTATAATATATATAGAAGGTTCCAATATAAACCCCGATATAAACTTATCTATGGATGGAAATGGAACATGATACTTTAGTCCCTTAGAATAATTGAAGTACAATTTAAAACCTAGAATCAAATGCATGCTTAATTTTCTAGGGAAGGTGGTGGGGGGATTAGGTTTTTATGAAGAGAAAATACCCAAATCTGATCAAAGGAAAAGAAAATATTTCATGTGTATGGAACACAAATAAGCATCCTCAGAAGTAAGGTATGGTAAGCAACTATCCTTAATTCAAGATCTTATAGAAAATTCCCCCTTTAATGGTTCCAAATGATTTTTCCAACCCTCAATTGTAGAGGGTTGGATAACCCACTAAACAAGTTGGTTGTAAACAAATTAGTTGACAATATAACAACTCTAGATTATTTTGTTGTTAGAGACAAAGATAAATGGGGAGAAAATTTTTTAGTAACTCTTTAAACTGCTTGAGAATTGGGACTTCTATTTTATTGATTCCATTGGCAAATTGGGTGGGAAAGTGAGTAGATGGAATAAATTCTCCTTCACTCTCAAAGATTATTGGGCATTTACTATAGGACTAGGGACCTCCTTTTTCTCTTTTGACCTGGGGAAAGATATCATAGTGTTGAATGTTTATGGTCCTTATATGGACATGATAGACTACTGTGATAGTTTTTTCAAAATTGATAGTGTTAAAAAAGAATTGGACATGATAGACTACTGTGATAGTTTTTTCAAAATGGATAGTGCTAAAAATGAATTGGCCATGATAGGGGGGAACTTGAATTTCACCTTAGTATCAATAAAGGTTTGGGGCCTAGTTCTTTAACTGTACCCTCTCTAGATATGTTATTAGAAAATTGGAAAAAACTTGTCTTTTGAATATTGAACCATCTAAACTATCTCCCACTTGGAGTAACAAGAGAGTTAGGGAAGCAACAATTAGTAAGAGACGCGACATGTTTTTAATTTATAAGTCCTTCCTAGATGAATTCATTAGGATCAAAGAATGGTCACCACTACAGGGAATTCTAACCATAATCCCATGGCATTATAAGTTGGCTCCTACAATAGAGAAACTTGTTAGTCCATTTTAACTAATTTTTTGAAGTGGATGAAGATGGATGATTTTGTGGGGAAAATCAAATAAGTTTGGAAACCTTTTAACGATAATTTAAGAGAATCTACTTCCCTTCATTTATAGAAAAATTTAAAAGAGGAAAATAGGTATCCCTTCATTTATAGAAAAATTTAAAAGAGGAAAAAAGGTAGCTTCTAATTGGGCAAGGGATAAAAGGTTGAAAGATTATAAGGTTGCTTGAGAATTAGAGGAATCCTTGGAGGTTCTCTACAATAGGGAAGGTTTTAGATTTGTTAATGAGGAACAAAAATTGAAGTAAAGGTACTAAAAGATAAAAGGAGGCACATTCTTTTGGGAAAACAAAAAGAATGGAGACTCAAGAGAGAGGAATTATGGTTGTAGAGTAGGGATGCGAATATAAATTTATTTCATAAGTATGCCAAATATAGAAATAAATAAAAAATTAGTTTGGAAAATTGATAAGGGAGATGGTACATAGGCTATAAATTTCAAGGACATGAATTTTAAAGAAATAAAACATTTTTTGGTAGAAAAATAGTAACAAAAGCACACTAACTCCATAGGACTTTTGTCAAACACTTAGTAAAAACATATTTCTGTCTTAAATGAACTCTGATATGTAATACCCACATGCAACCATATCATAAGCATAAACACACATTACTAAGAAACTATTGCATCATAAAATAACAATGAACAATAGTCACAAAACACATGTGCACACCCATATTTTGGCAACCATCAGTGGAAAACTTGATTTTGGGGAAACCCACTAAGAGAGAATTTATTAGCAGCTCTGGGAAGAATAAATGTTACAACAGATATACATGGCAATAAGAGAAAAATTATAGACACCCACAATTGCACATATAGTTGTCAAGAGGTAGCACATTGTCCGAGTTCATGGTCTGCACAGGAAGCATCAAAGCGCTGCTTTCATACCAGTCCATTTCGGGCTTGAGGTGCAAGCAACAAGTAGTTTTAATCTTTCATGTAGGTAGACATATTTTTCAACAACGGATATCCCCTATGAAGATTGGATTAGTGGCTTTTGGGAGTCCAAAATTGTGTGAAGTATAGCGCTAGATCAAAAGGTCTGAAGTAAATGTGAGTTGTCGATATTAAAGTGAACAGGTGACAATTGGTCCCAATGTTTGGGGAAATAATCTTCGAGAGTTTTGAATTGGGAAGTGTGTAAAAGTGTCGAAGAGCCGAAGCCTGAAATTTCGAAGAAATCATGGACCATTGATCTCAAAATTAGCAGGGAGCCATTGATCTTAGCGGTAGTGACTCCTGAAGGCTCGAAGTCCCAAAGCCCTGAAATAAGCATGAGCCATTGATCTTGGACAGAGCCACGTTTCATTAGATTCATAGCTCCAGGTAAAAGCACAGAAGGTAAGCAAGATTTGAGTTTCGATTTTCCCGAAGACCCGAAGTGGATCTCGGTCGTCCAAATATAGAAGAAACACATCGTCAGATCCATGACTCTAGGTAGAATCCATTGAAAGCATAGGTATGATTTTTTATTCTCTCGGAGCCCGAATATCTGAAGGAGATCTCAGCCGTCGATTTAAGAGGGTGTGGCAGTCATCAATATGGACATTTGGTGCACTCATCAGTCGTGACACCTGGCACCTATTCGATAATGACATATCATCATGGTGACACCAGGAGTTCCACGTCAGATCATCCTCTGGGAGGCATTATTGTTCAACGTAAAAAATAACGTCCCGCCCCCCAGGGAATAGTTTGGCAGTTTCTAAAGATGGCAGGCAATTAAGCTTAGCGGTGGCGCCAAATCTGGCAGGTGCGCCCTAGATCTCATCTCGAGACCTGATCTATGGCCACAGTCCATTGCGGGGACACAACATTCTCAGGTGATAATTTTCTTAAGCAATCCCGCAATGGTAACCATGGTAAGGCGAAAGTGCTACGTGGCAAAAGATCATGGATTGCGGGCCCAAAATCAGTCTGAAACTAAACCACCTCTGAGCAGCCCCGCAATCACATGTTTATATGGCATCCTATCCGAGAGCAGCGCGTAGCCACCCCCTGTGCATTAGGTCTCGTTCAATCTCCGAAAAAGAAGTTAATGGAGGGTAGAGCTAGTGGTTGAAACCTCGACTCACTCCATAAATGGAAGGCATGGAAGGCCCGACCGTGGGGGTAGACTGTCAACCCAAAGTTTCCTTGTGGATGGATTTTCTTGTAATCCCATAATGATCTGAGCTCACATCTAATAAAAGAATACATGTGTAGTCTGACAGAGAAGACACAGATGAAAAGCCTTGAATTCAGGGGGCCCGATCATGTTCTTGGTGGTCATGAGAAGTTTTAAGTATAAATAGGTAGTTTTGATATTTTGTTAAGGTCATCAACTGGTTCAACAGACCTCCCTATTTTGTAATGCTTTTGATTCCAGAACTGTTCTCTAGTTATGTATCGGATTTGATACTTTCAGATTAATAGAAGTCAACCTCTTTTAATCTCTTTGTAAAAATTGTTCTAAAACACTCGGGCATGGAGGATCCAATCGAGGGTTGTTATGTTGTTGTAATGTATGTTTGATTGCAGCGGTATCATGACCAGTTTTAGTCAGCTTCCTTGTGATATTTTCCCCTCTTAAACTAAATGGCTCAGGCATGGAGGATCCATTCGAGTTGTTGTAGTTGCATGGTGATGTAGGTTTGATCATTGTGTTGTTGTGACTGTGTTGTTTGGACATATTTCAATGTCCAAATATTGAGCTTAAGAGTGATCTTGAGTCTGAGTTTTTATTCTCCAATATGCTTGAAGGCATGATGCCCATAATAGTCTTGTCCACCTTTCTTACTAAGTCTTCCCTCTGCTCACACTTAAACTCAATTCACTAATTGAAGTTAGTTGTGGTGCTCCCTTCTCTGTGCATTTCTTGTCTAGTTTAGTGTTGAACATCATTCATATATTGAGTTTTTTCCATTGACCTCCACTCATATAAAACCAACATCCACCAAAAACTCTGATGGGTTCTGGGCTTATCCTCTCGCAATCTGAGGGTGACTTTTAGTGCTAACAGGAGGAGCATTTTTTTCCATCCATAGGCTGACAAAAAGACATAGGTGGTAAATAGTACGGTGGTTCAATTGCTTCAAGGATACTGCAGCCAGCATCCTAAGTCATGGAATGATCAGTTACTCAATGCATAGCCTACATATAATCAATTCATGCACTCTTTCACTAAAGTTTCACCAGTTGAGACTTGTCTTGGGTTTCTACCTAAGATTCCCTTAGACTTGCTGCATGGGAAAGATGGCAAGGAGAGAGATGCAGCTCACAAGTTCATTCAGAGGAACCAACAGGTCAACCAAGCAGTCAAGGAGCAGATGAAGGAATATTTCCTCCTAGATCAAAGAATGAGAACTTCACGCAGGAATGACATTACTTATCTTTGAGTACGCCTAAAAGGAACATAGCCTAGCAAGGCATGGTGGATTTAGAAGGAAAGAGTGAGGGAGAAATTCCCTCACTTACTTTTTGATTGATAAAGGATTTTGGTGGTCCAAAAGCTCTTAGTGGGAAGGCATGATCCGAAAGGATCCAGGGACACCTAGGACTGACTCATATTTCTCAGAAGTACCTCAGGAAGCTCAGAATGGCCTTAGCAAATAGAAAAGGGAAAAAATTCAAAGTCCTCAAAACTCATCAAAATTGGCATCATTGCAAAGAGCGCGTTGGAATATTTCGAACAGTGTAAACAATTATTCAAATGGAGTCCATCTAAAGAAGTTATGGCTGGTCAAAGTTTGGTCAACCAGGTCAAGTCAACTAGGGGACACATCACCATCCATACTACTGACATCACCATGACGTCAACAACTAACTGGATAGGTTTATTCTAGCGAGACATATTGTTGACGTCAACATGCCACATGGCAGCCCCACAAGATGCCACATGTCAGGTGGATTTGGCATTTTTAGGGTGCCAAATGGAAAAATTAAATGTTTCCATATGGCACCACCCAGGAGTCGCCACGTGGCCCATAGACATATGGACACTTGGTGGCTAGACACATATGACATGTGGACCTGTACGACGATGACACATGGCAGGCTGATGTCAGCACCATGTGGCACCCACAATTTTCCCAAAGAGGGATAGAATCCGAACGGTAAAACATTTGATCGGCCATTGGACCAGTGGGTGTCGAATCCGATGACTAGATTTCAGTATA
>JZKD02S2375127.1:0-10858 GCA_000966675.3 Picea glauca | reverse complement strand
ATATTTTCGGATTAATAAGTGACTCCATAGCCCAATAGCAAGGCACTGAAGCTGCAGAAGGAGTTCTTAGAGCATCACAGGGATGACTCTATCCCCCATGGAGCCTAATGTTATCGATAATTCTTGTCATGGGCTCGAGAGCATTCGGGTCTGCAAGTTGCACGAAATAATCAAGCGCAGCACAGGAGAATCCCTGTTTTTCCAAGTAGCAGGTCAAGCGAGCGGGCAAAGTGTCGTCGATAGCATCCAAGGTCTTTTTTGCAAAACAGATCAACGGTCGGCAGGTAATTGCACTCAGCCGTGTCACACCAAGTTTAGCGTAGAAGTTGTTAAAGGGGTGAACGGTCATAAGTCTCCGTGGAGAACTCGCGAAGTAGCGAGGGTCGTTGATCGCGATCAGTTGATGCGGAGGTTCATTTCTTGAACTCGGGGTTCGTGAGTTTGGAGGGTGGACCATATCCTTTGGTCGCGTGAGATCACGAGTCGCGAGAATTATGGAAAAGAAAAGAGCCATCGCCTCTCGGGATTTTGCGGAGAGAGTGTGCCAAGGTTCGACACTCCAACTCGCGAGGTCGCGAGTTGCGAGAGGTGCTAGCACTTAATCCTTAGACGACGGTTACATGTGGAGGGAACCAACAGTAAAAAGAGCTATACAGTATTGCCGAGAAGATCTCAGCCATCCATCCAGAGGGACACGTGGTGCGCGATTAGGCTCCTCGCCTTTTCGCCCATCACGACTTTGAAACAGAAGGTCTAGCTCCTCCCAGCCACGAGACACGAAGTGCCGAGGGCATCCGGGTCTCGGGCCCACAGTCTTGCCGAGAAGATCTCAGCCGTCCATCCAGAGGGACACATGGTGCGCGATTAGGCTCCTCTCCTTTTCGCCCATCGCGACTTTGAAACAGAAGGTGTAGCTCCTCCCAGCTGCGAGATGCGAAGTGCCGAGGGCATCTGGGACTCGGGCCCACAATCTTGTCGAGAAGATCTCATCCATACATCTGAAGCAGACACCTGGCGCGCGATTGGGCCCCTCGCCTCCTCGCCCTTCATGACTTTGAAGAACAAGGACCAGCCTCCTCCCAGCTGCGAGACGTGAAGTGCCGAGGGCATCTGGGACTCAGGCCCACAGTCTTGCCGAGAATATCTCAGCCGTCCATCCAGAAGGGACACCTGGCAGCAAGTAGAGCCATCTCGGCGCTTCACCCATCACGACTCCAACACGCAAAAAGCAGCTCCGTTATTTTCCGAGGTGCGAGGTGCCAGGAGAATCTTGGGTCCGGGCCCACGACATCGCCAGGAGAAGTAAGAACCGTCAGATCTAGAAGGACACATGGTTCCAGATTAATCCTTCTCGGCATATCGCTCATCGCAATTTCAATAAGCAAAGGTTAGCCCTTTCATATTCGCGAGCGCCGAAAGCATATGGTCATAGCCCATGGTCACTTGGGGAGAGGAAGAAGTTGCATAAAGAAGGCCGGAGGTGCCGAGTTCAGTTGCAGAGCGGATCATCGCGAACTACAGGCGCCATCGGATTCGATCTTCGTACTGTTCCTCGCCTGGAGTAAATGACGGCAGGCGCGGGTGGTTGAGACTTCCTCTCATTCATTAAGTGAGGGAATGGAGGTTCTGGCAAGCTGTCTGCCCGAGGAGGTCCTTTGTATCAATTTTCCCAGAGAAGCCATGCCGAAGTCCTCGACTCAATAGAAAATTCTGCGCACGCTAGCCCAACACTTAATGGCTCAGATACGCTCCTTACAAGAGCCATGCTTAGTTAATATAGCGCTTAAAATAAGACATCAATACGAGTTTGACTGAAGGGACACCCGACTTTGAGTGACTATACACGCCTCTGTGAGGTGAAGTCTCCTGAGTATATAGACTCAGTTTTTTGTATGTTGTAAGTATCGATGGTTGAGCAGAGCTCCCGGTTGTAAAGCTTTAATGAAGCAATGATATTCTGGTTATGTATGAACTTTGGAGACTTCTTGCCTTATGAATGCCAGTTTCTTTTACATCTTTGTTATACTGTGTTAGAACAACTCAGAATTGGAGGATCCAGTCAAGCTGTAGCTGTTATAGGATGATGAAGGTTGGATCACTGTAACAGTTACGTCATTTCTAATCAGTTCTTGTGACTTTCCCAGTGCTGAGCGACTTGGAATTGGAGGATCCAGTCAAGTCCCCTTTCAGTTTCTTGAGACCCTGAACCAAGCAGATCTTGTATTCAGAGTCTTTCTTCTGCAAACTGTCGAAAGCTTGTTACCCAAAGTTGTTTGTTCACTTTTCTTACTAAGTCTTCCACCTGGTCACCTTTAAATCAACCCACTGGCTGAATTTAGATCAAGACCTCCTTTGTCCCATGCATGCTAGACTCAGTCCCTGAGTTAGAGTAACATATCCTCGAGTCTTTATCTCCATTTGATCACCCCTTTATAAACAAATCGTGACATTAAACTGATGGGTGTCAGGCTCTTCTCCTGCAAGCAATCCAGGAGTGACTTCCGACGCTAACAAAAGGTATACTGGTTGGATAATAAAGTTCAAGGAAATCATACAAGTTTTTCTATATAAGCTTCAAAAAATTAGTGGAAATAATCAATGTGACCATTGATGAGACAGGTGGATGCAAAATAAATGAAGAAAGGAAAGACTCATTGAAACAAGTTTTCGAAGAAGAAGTAAAACAAAAATAAGCAGAAGAGGAAGATGAAGAAGGACAATTAGAAGTATAACAATAATACGCTTAGGCACCTCCAAAAACACCTAACAGACGAGTACAAAAGAACCATCCAATAGGTCAAATTATTGGGAATAAGGATGCAGGAGTTGAAACCAGAAAAATAATTCACTCTTCAGAACAATAACAACTAACATTATTATCTACAATTGAGTCAAGTAGCTTTGAATAATCCAGTAGGGATGAATTCTGGATAAAATAAATGGATGAAGAATTAGATCAGATATAAAAGAATGACACTTGGGAACTGGTTCCAAGGCTAAGGAAAAATAATGTGATCGATACAAAGTGGGTCTTCATAAACAAATTGAACGAAGATGGACAACTTACCAGGAACAAAGAAATATTGGTATGTAAAGGATACACTTAAGTTGAAGGTATTGAATTTAAAGAGACATTTGCACCAGTTTCCAGAATGGAAGCAATCAGAATGATCCTAGCTTATGCATGCTCCAAGAATATTAAATTCTATCAGATGGACATGAAATTATCCTTCCTAAATGGATATCTAGAAGAAGAAGTCTACATTGAGCAACCAGAAGGATTTCAGTTGTCAGAGAATGAAAATTATGTTTGCAGATTGAAGAAGGCCTTGTATGGTCTCAAACAAGCCCCCAGAGCATGGTATTCTAGAATAGATAGATACTTACAACAACAAGGGTTTAGAAAAGGAAATGTAGACAACAACCTCTACATCAAGGTAAATCAAGATAGTATTTTAATAATTGAATTTTATGTTGACGATATTATCTTTAGTAGTGATGATGATAGGATGAGCTAAAAATTTGCAAAGGATATGCATAATGAGTTCGAGATGTCATTTCTTGGAGAATTATATTTCTTCTTGGGTATTCATATATGTCAAAGAAACCAAGGAATTTTTATCTCTCAGAAAAAATATATCAGATAAATGTTGAAGAGTTTGGAATGGAAGATTGCAAACTAGTCAATACTCCTATGAAAACCAGTTGCAAGTTAAGTAAACACAATTATTCAAAGGCTACAAATCATAGGAAGTATAGGTCAATGATTGGGATCTTACTTGATGTGAAAAATTCCAAAATAGATGTGATGCAGGAAGTCGTATTGGTGGCACGATTTCAGGAAACACTAAAGGAATCACATGTTCTAGCAGTAAAGAGGATATTTAGATATCTTAAGGGTACATAAGAGTTTGTATTATGGTATCCAAAAGGAAAGGATCTATCACTTACTGCTACACAGATCTATATTGGGTAGGTTGCATTGATGTACGAAGAATCACAAGTGGTGAAGCATTCTACTTGGGTGAGTGTTTGGTATCTTGGCTAAACAAGAAACAATCATCAATATCATTATCTATAGTCGAATCAGAGTATATAGTAGGAGAAACATGTTCTACATAGGTCCTATGGATGAAACAAACCCTTTCAGATATACAGGTTGAGTATGATGATCCCATTCTGATATTTTGTGACAACACAAGCACCATCAGTATCTCAAAGAATCCAATGATGCACTCCAAGATGAAGCACATTTTGATCAAGTTTCACTTTCTATGAGAACAGGTTGCAGACAAGAACATCATAGTTAAATATGTGGGAAAAAAAGAACAAATTGCAGATATCTTCACAAAACCGCTTCCAATGGAAACTTTTGATTATCTTTGACAAAGACTCGAAGTAGTTTCCACTTCAAAATGAATTATTTTGAATTGTTATCTTATTTTTCTTATATTTACGCGAGGAAGCGTCGTCAAGAGGATAGCTCAGTTTTAGAGAGAAGTATCAGGGAGAGTTGAGTTAGAGGGAGAAGCCCCAGGGACAATTCAGTCAAGGGGAGAAACACCGAAGGGAAGTTACCTTTGCCATTGATGTCGAAGAGGGATATATTTTTCATATGCATGGAGAGAGAGTTATATGTTTGGAGAGAGAACAGAGGCATGATTCCAAGAGGAGCGATGGTCACATGGTAGAAGGTACTTCAGTGTTGCATCATAGTGTTTCCATCAATGCCAAAGGGGGATATTGTTGATTAATTGGGTTGGTTGTCATTGATGTCAACCCTTGAAGCAATTTTGGTAGAAAATTATGGTAGCCTCAATAGTATGGTTAAGGGACTTATGATTTTTTGTGGTATACAGTTATGAATAACAATGTATATGTAGGTAATACTATTCTAGATGGATAGTACATGTTTTTCCATTTTCAGTGATATGTGGAACGTCACATAACTCCTCACGGTTAGAAATTTATGGCCATGTGAAGTTGGAGAACCCTCATGAGTTATCTAGAAGTCCCTAGAAGGTCAAATAAGTCAATTTATTCTAGAATCTCCTAGAATAAGTTTACTAGTCAAAGTGGGTGAAACTAGGAGCTAATCATGGCTTAAGTTGTTGCACAAATAAAATAATTAAAAATAAATTAGTTGAAACTAGAAATGGATAGATTACTATTGGTGGATAAAGTGGTTGTAAGTAGAAAAGTGGTTATAAGTGGGTTATCCCTAAAAAAAGAAAGTTGGGTAAAGTTAGTTAGAAGATAACCCCTTGAGGAAGCTACTTGGAGAGCATAAATAAGAGAGAAAGGGTCTCCTATTAGCACCTAATGAGAACATTGAATATTTATTGTTTGTGAAAAGTTTATTGTAGGTACTCATTAATACATTTGAAGTTACACAAATCTAATTTAACAAAGGAGGGTTGACGTTGAAAGTTTCATAGTTGTAGAATTACTTAAAAAACCCTAGATTTTTAGGTGTACATGGGCTACAGTGAAGAAAGTCGCATACATACGTGGGATGCAGTGGACTAGGGAATGTACATATGTAGGATGAATAAGAAGAGACCACATACAGTTGAGAAAAGCCATGAAAGCTTGAGGAGATGAAGATGTCAGGTATCTAGATTATGAAAGAAATCTCCCATGAAGGTCTACAATGATCAGGTACAACAAGTCTATCTATAGGTTAAAAATGTATGTCTTAGTTTTATGTGTAGTTGGATATTTTTGTCTACATGAGATATGGTTATGGGGGCTTGAATATTTTCTCTAGAGAGGCTATTGGTTGTATTCCACTTACTTTATAAGTTAGATTTATAGAAATCTAGTGACAGTATATTTGATATTTATCACTGGTACATCTTTTTAGTGTTGAGACATATCTTGTATTTCTTGGCACATGGTTTAGGGATTTTTTGGTACATGGTTGAGGGATTTTGGTTGTGAAGTTGTTTGTGTAGTAGTGAGGATTTGATGTCTAGTCCATGTAAGGGTTATTACGCTTGATCATGATTGTATACACATGTATAGAACATGACTAGAGAGACATAGATGCACTTGGTTAAGGGCTATGTATGATGATTTATGCATAGGGCACAACTACAGATTGGACATAGTAACAGGTTACAGATTGATCTCATAAAGGAAACAAAGATTCTGAGTTTCATAAATGTTAAAACCCTATCTTTTCGAAGGTGTACGCAAGCTACAACATATACAGGCTGCGTACATACACAGGATGTAGTATAGACAAGTCGTATACATACATGAGATGCAACATATAAAGGTCATGTACCTGTTGGTTTTTGTTGGTACATGTTGATTATAGGTATAGGTTGATCACATGATATTGGTACAAGTTGCTTATAAGTTGTTGGCACAGATTGGTATATGTTTACAATGGTATATCTCACAGTGACATTGTGGCAGTGGTTTTATCATCTATTTGGCACTTATATTTTAGGTCAACAGGATGGGGAAATGATAGGTGGTTGTATCCACCTTTCGATTGTAGCCACATAACATAAGGGGTTGTAGCCTCCCTCTGGTTGGAGCCAGAGAATTGGGGATTTGGAGCTTCCATTAGGTTGTAACTTGAAAATATAGGGGGTTGGAGCCTCCTTTCAGTCGCAGCTGGGAAAAAAAAAGAAGTTGGTGCTTCTAATGAATGTAATTCTTAAAAACATATAAAAAAAAAACATTACGTGGTTTTCTCATGCATTGGGTTTCGATATAAAAATATTTGTGTAGTGTGTATGTGTGTGATTTCTCATTGCTCATGGTTTATTTATTATGCACTTGTTGAATGATATTGGTAAATTGATCATAAAGATAAACATAAGTTATATATTGTGGTTGAAAAGGATAAAAAATATCTATCACTGATTCACCCCCCCTCTCAGTAATCCAACAAAACAAATGTTCCAACAACTTTACTATGCAAAGTTTTTTTCCTTTGGGGGCACCCTTTCCTAATGCGATGTCTTAAAAGGATTTTCTATCCTTCTTGGAATTCAATAACATGAATCACCTATTTTAGGTAGAGTTCCAACACATAAGATCTAGTCTTGATAATATGCAAGCCACCAAAATCCTAGGGAGTTATAATAGAGAGTCAAATTAGCACTGTGGAAGCCAAGTTGCTTATCAGGATTAACCCAAAGAAAATTAAGAAGATATTTTACCAATCAACTATAGGCTACCTTAGAAGGGACCAAACATGAAGAGTAATATACATGAGTGGCTACCAACACCAATGTGCATATATGAAAATTAACATCCAAGTTGAGCTTATAAATCCACATGTTTATTTTCTACTCCACCCTTTGAATGACTACCTCCTGTAGAGTACACAACACACCCTAAAATTCTAAATTTTTATGTACCACCTTTTCTTTGTTTCATGCAATCGAATTTTGTATGTTTAAAGTTTATTTTTTCTTGCATTCAATATAAGTTAATAGGTGTTTAAATTTAAATAAAAACCTTAATTTTGTTTTAGGGAAAAAAAAAATAACAATAAAAAAAAATTAAAACTAACTTTTGAATCTTATCGGAGAAGAATTGAAAACCCTAAAATTTATAGATAGAGTATTTTGTAAGTCACCCATGCAAAATAGAGAATTTTGGAGAATGTTGGTAGCTATATGTTTTTGGGAAAACTCCGATGAAAGGGACCTTTTTGAATATCACTGAAAAAAGGTTGTAAACACTTTTTTAGAGCTCACCAAAAACAGTTTTTGGCCGAACGTCAATAGAAAGACATTTTTTCACAGGAACCGAAAAGGTTTGATCAAACATTTTCCAGAGTGTCGAAAGAGTAGCAATAGTTTTCTAGAGTCCATCTCCAATAGATGTCTAGGTATGTTTTATCCAAAGCGTAAAAAGACAAAAACACTTTTTTAGAACTTGCTAATAACACCTTCTTAGAGCTCACTAAAACATGTATTGGTAAAGCGACAATGGGGAAAGGTAACTTTTCTCTAAAAGTTGATAAGAGTTTTTTCTCAAACATTGAAAAGAGGTTTTCCCAACATGTCAATGGAAAGATGTTTTTGGGAAAACGCAGATACAATATTTTTGGAACCCTTGATAGATTTATGTTTATAGAGATCACCATTAAAACATTTTAGGAGATCATTGAAAGAGAGATAGGTATAATTTCTAGAAACCACCAAACACATGAACCATTAGTGTTTGCATTGACACATTTTTTGAGGTATTTGTTAGATTTCATAAGGAGCAAACATGCTTTTTGAAACTCGTTGAAATGGTAAACTATATTTTTGGGCACCCCCTTAAACAACACATAATGCCATTAAAACATGTGTATTTTTTGTGGCAATAGTTTCCCATCAATATTCAATTCTAGTAGTTAAACATGTCCTTATTGATTCACTAAAATACCATCATCATACTTCTTATATTTAATTCCTTATCCATTAAATTCAATCAGCGCGTGGTTGATTCTCTCATTCATTCTCTAATTTCAGATGAGAACTATGAAAACTCGTGTCTATTACTTCCATTTCTAGAGAACAATAGTAGTAGGATTGAAATTGTTCCATAGAACTATTGCACGTAGTAGTGGTAGAAAATAGTAGAAGGGTTATTGGTCAAAGTTAAATTATTAGCCTTTTTTTACTGTGAAAAATTTGAACAAGTAAGTAACCTGAATGAATGGATGCATTATTCTTTAAGAATTGCATGGAGTAGATATTTTTATTTGGGAATGTGAAAATGTAGTTACTTTGTTTTCTTTCTATATTGAATTGCTTATGTGAAAAATGCTACGAGGAATCGTGGACTGTTGATTTCTTGTCTATCCTTGCATTAATCAAATTGAGATATTGTTTTGCTGCTAAAAGAAGTCAAAATTCATTATCACTCATTGTGCTAACTTTCATAAAGTATTCTTCCTAGAAGAACCCTTGTTCATAAAACAATGAAAAGACCAAAGGGTGAGAAGAAGGAAACAAAGGAAAGTTCACTAGAAACCCAGTCATGATCGAGGATACAAAGGAGGATATTATTCCCATGATTCAATTTCCCATGACAATAGAGACTCCATTATGACCAATGTATAAAGAAATCGATACAAACATCATAACATAGGCCTTGTCACCCAACTGGAACGAATTACACTAGAAGTTTTATAAGGAGGAATAACTAGAGGTCACACATAACACCAATCTTGATGTAATCGAGTTGAATGACAAAGTATTTATGAACATGAAGAGATATCATGTACTTGTTGTTGAGACTAGAGCACTCATTTTTCCATGTGTAGAAGGAATTGAATGGATCGTTAGTCACACCAATTCTCAGAATTGCATGGTTAACGATGATAGGGGAAATTAAATAGGGTTTTTTATACTTTCCAAAGAGTATAAATATTACAAGTTTCCAACACTAGAGGTAATTCTCATCACTATCTTTCTAAAAAGGTTCTATGATGAACAAGACTTGGGGATATAATAAGTGGTTGGTGGAAGGAAGATAAAAGTTTCTTCCATAGAACTTTTGGATGGTACATCACCACTAGATTAAGAGAACCTTACATGTATCTCATGGTTTTATTGTGTCAACTCTATGGAGAAAAATAGTGTTCCACGTTTACATATGCATGGATCCCACTAGCCTACACAATGGCTACCACAAGGAAGTCTCTCAATTGGGTAGCCATCTTTTCTAGTTAGATAAGTTCCAAAATTAAAAAGGCCTAGTAGGAAGTTGGGAAACCGGGTGTTGTTCCTTCTATATGGACTCATATTTGTTAGACGTGATACATGATAGAAATTTATTACTGGGACTGAATCTAAATTGGCATATTGATAACCGTACATACATTAGGATCTATTGGGTAAATGTTGCACCTCACTTACTACCCAAGTATGCCTAGGATAGATTGGTTATGGGAGAAGTACGTTCAATGCATCCTTGGAAAAGAAAACCAAGAAAAGGATCTTTATCCCTTATGATTTCAAGATAGGTCACTACTTTGTCAAGGATACATGGCAAGAAAGGAAATAATCAATCAACCACTTGGAATATAGGTTCCAGATTGGGAGGTTTACAAGGCATGATCCCAAAGGACTAGTTTTGCAGCATGCTAAACAAGTATCCTATAGGTTTCCTTATAGTCATGAAATATGGGAGGCAAAATATTTCACTAAAAATCCCCATGCCTAGGATGATGTGTTGGAGAGAATAAGTAACCCTCACATAACCATTTTTAAAACCTTGTGTGTAGATGAAGAAATGTTGGAGATAAATCATGGTTTAACTACTAATAGGATAGTCAAAGATCCAAGAAGAGAAGAGGAAGCTAATTTGGGGAAAGAAGAAAAAAAACAATCCCTTGAAGAGGAATTGGTTAGATTGCATTAAGAGAGGAAAATTCAGTGAAAAAATGTAAGTTTTAAACTTGTGAAGTAAAGCAATGCATATATATTCTTAAGCAAGACAAAAAATAATCAATGGCTCATACATAGAGTACACCGAGATTTTATACCGGGAACCCTCAACCGGGAAAACCTTTCTTATATTTATTATATCGAATTCCACCATTCACCATACAATATATACAATGTTTTAAGGTATTTCGTAGATACCAAAACCCTAATCCCTTAATCCGGGATTAATTTACAAATCTGCTAAAAATAGCAAAAACCGCCCACACACATGCAGTTGCAAAGAATATAACACATACCCAATATTCTCCCACTTGTTGTTTTCTTTGCATATAGGGGTCCAAGGGATTATATAGTCAACAATCTAGGGCAGCAATGCCCATTGTTACTCTACACCAGGAGAACTTTTCTGTGCTCACAGACTTTGTCAATGAATTTGCAACATTCTT
>JZKD02S2375126.1:379053-411420 GCA_000966675.3 Picea glauca | reverse complement strand
ATTGAATTGGAAAAATAAATAAAAATAATAAAAAAAAATCAATAAAAACAAAAAATTATATAATATTAAATTTAAAAAAAACAATTATATAATATCAAAATAAATTAAATGGGAAAAATAAATAAAAATAAAAAATAAACTTTCAATAAAAACAAAAAATTATATAATAACAAATTAAAAAAAAAAAACAATTTTATAATAGAAAAAATTTAAAATCCCATAATATCCTCTATATCACCTTATAATCTACCATATAATTTGTAAACAAAATTCTTTCCTTTTGTCCAGTGCCTTACTGGTCCAGGTTCATTGGAGTCATAAGCCAAAACCATATTTTTTTTTTTTTTTTATATTAGATGTTTTTTCAAATAGCATGTTTCCAGCACATTCATTATTATGGCATTCTCATGATGTTTTTTTTCTATCTTTGTAATTAATAAGTGTTAGAATTAATGTTTATTTTAGAGATTAGTTTGGGTTTATCAAATTTGGTTGGTTCAAATCTTATTTATGTGTGTGGTTGAGAGATTTTTTTATAAATTCGTTATGTTGTTGAAAGTAAAAGTTATATATAAATATGTGTGCTTGATTTAATAAAAATTTAATTCATTTTTGTTTGTAAACAATGTCTTCTTACCCATTTTCTAAGTTGGTATCAGAGCTAGGACAGTTGTGACTCTCATGAGAGGGGATGGAATATGAGCTCATTGTAATCTTCCTTGCAGTAGGATTAGATTAGGGTGTGTAAGAATAGATTTTTCCATGGTTTTTTTATCATTTGATTAGAATAGTTGTCTCTTCGTTGTGATTATATTTCATAGTATTGTTAGGATATTGTGAACCGCTAATAGAAGAAGAGGACTATGTTTCTATGTGCAAGTTCCTTTTTAACCAGATCAGATTTACGCTAGTGTAAGAATTCTTGAACCCTAGTGAAGAGCAGTTGCTACCATAACCAGTGCAACCGTGAGCCTATAGGTGAGATCCACCATAGGCATCTGCCACAAATTAAAGACAAGAAAATCTGCATGGTGATTAGAGTACAAATATGGGCATGGAAATTTAAAGGACGTTGGTTACACTGGAGATCAAAGATCATTGACAAAGCTGCCAGATCGATCAGTTGCAAGAATAGCAGAGGAGGAGAGTTATCACTATTAGACAGAGCCACAATAATTGTCATATTGCAGAGATTTCTCATCATTTAGATATGAGCTAGACACTTAATCTGTGTAGGATAGCTAGACACTTAATATGTGCTTTACCTATAAGAAAGTAGTAATTTGGGCCGTATTTAAGCCATCATATACGCATGTTGTTGTAACTGTGGTTCTAGTCTCAAATGTCACCTGCCAAATTTGAAGGAACATGCACCGTCAAAGCAGTCATATGGTAATTGGAAAGAAAGGAAAACGTCGTGAAAATAATCAATCTGGTGTAGTAGGGGAAGCTACACCACCTTCATCTTATTAGTAGTAGATCACTTTCATATGTTGTTGTGAGTATAAGTATGTATCAATATTATTTTTTAAATTATATTATTTTTTTTTAAATTATATGATGAAGAACTAATCATAGAAAAGAGTAATATAATTTAAGTGGGTGGTTCGTAGTACTTAGATGTCATAAGAACGTATCATTGTGATTTGATTATGTCTACATAATGTTATAAGCTGGTGTTTGTTGTTGTCATTTTTTGCTCCAAGAACAACGGTTACTGGTTATGTGTATAGTTTGTGATCATTGTGTATGTGAAAAATGTCAAGTTGTATGATTGATTGCTGGAGACATTCAATATCTAGATTGTTTTCCTAGATAATTGGTGAATACACCAGAAGACCATGTACTTCTACGAATGGAAGTATGTGAATAGAATGAGTTAGTATCTAGACTATTCTTCAGGGTATGTCAAGAATCTTCGATCATTACAAATACTTCATCGATGGTCAGAAGCCATTGAGTCTTCAATGAATGAAGTGGTAGCTCGAATGAATGGGTGAGAAAGAGTGTAGTCTACGAGAGTTCAAAAGTGACTGAATGAATACCATACCGTCCAAAAATATTTTTATGTGATTTCAATATTGTTATTTGTGATGTAAGCATTAAGGGAGTGTGTTAAAATTAATGATTACTTTAAAGATTGGTTTGGGTTTGTTAGATTTAATTAGTTGTGGAAGATCTTCTCCAACTATCAAATCCTATTTATGTATGTGTGGTTGAGAAATTTTCTCATAACTTTGTTATATTGTTGAAAAAGAATTTTATATATAAATATGTGCACTTTGTTTAATAAAATATGTGTGTTTGGTTTAATTTACTTCAAAGACTCCATTACCTTCTTACTGTTACACAAGTTAAGGAATGCCTTTGTTTTCTATTTTGGGAGAGCTCACCCATATAACACGAGCAAGGCTTCTTCTCCGTTCATAGGTGGAGTAAAGAAATTCATTAATGTAAAATAACAAGTTCCATCGTCAACAATTCCTTGAAATTTATTTGAACTCGTTAAAGCTTTGAACTTAGCTTCCAGGTTTTTCATTTGTGTCTAGTGTAATTGGTGAGTGTCCAGCAAGCACATGAAATTTTAAGGATTTCGTCGTGAAATCACATCATAAAATAAGAAGTCCAATCAATCATCCAATAAAATTATTAAGGTCAATCAAGAACTTGAAATTAAATTTAAACAGTTTGTTGTGAAATCTAATTATTAGAACATGAAATTTCAAAGAATTAAAATTTAAACTAATTATAAAATAAGAAAATGAATTTGGAAATGAAAATGATAGTTAACACCCTATAATTATTCATGATGATTACTTTGTAACATGAATAATATGTTAATAAATGAGCTAGTTTCATAATCTTAAAAGAAATCGGAGTTTTAAAAGAATTCGACATAGACTTACAAAGGATGGAGAAAACCTTATTGCTCCATAATGACACATAATTTATAAATTTGTCATAACCGGTTGGACAAAATATCTTACCATAATTTTACTTTAATGTAGCTGNTGTGCAAGTTCCTTTTTAACCAGATCAGATTTACGCTAGTGTAAGAATTCTTGAACCCTAGTGAAGAGCAGTTGCTACCATAACCAGTGCAACCGTGAGCCTATAGGTGAGATCCACCATAGGCATCTGCCACAAATTAAAGACAAGAAAATCTGCATGGTGATTAGAGTACAAATATGGGCATGGAAATTTAAAGGACGTTGGTTACACTGGAGATCAAAGATCATTGACAAAGCTGCCAGATCGATCAGTTGCAAGAATAGCAGAGGAGGAGAGTTATCACTATTAGACAGAGCCACAATAATTGTCATATTGCAGAGATTTCTCATCATTTAGATATGAGCTAGACACTTAATCTGTGTAGGATAGCTAGACACTTAATATGTGCTTTACCTATAAGAAAGTAGTAATTTGGGCCGTATTTAAGCCATCATATACGCATGTTGTTGTAACTGTGGTTCTAGTCTCAAATGTCACCTGCCAAATTTGAAGGAACATGCACCGTCAAAGCAGTCATATGGTAATTGGAAAGAAAGGAAAACGTCGTGAAAATAATCAATCTGGTGTAGTAGGGGAAGCTACACCACCTTCATCTTATTAGTAGTAGATCACTTTCATATGTTGTTGTGAGTATAAGTATGTATCAATATTATTTTTTAAATTATATTATTTTTTTTTAAATTATATGATGAAGAACTAATCATAGAAAAGAGTAATATAATTTAAGTGGGTGGTTCGTAGTACTTAGATGTCATAAGAACGTATCATTGTGATTTGATTATGTCTACATAATGTTATAAGCTGGTGTTTGTTGTTGTCATTTTTTGCTCCAAGAACAACGGTTACTGGTTATGTGTATAGTTTGTGATCATTGTGTATGTGAAAAATGTCAAGTTGTATGATTGATTGCTGGAGACATTCAATATCTAGATTGTTTTCCTAGATAATTGGTGAATACACCAGAAGACCATGTACTTCTACGAATGGAAGTATGTGAATAGAATGAGTTAGTATCTAGACTATTCTTCAGGGTATGTCAAGAATCTTCGATCATTACAAATACTTCATCGATGGTCAGAAGCCATTGAGTCTTCAATGAATGAAGTGGTAGCTCGAATGAATGGGTGAGAAAGAGTGTAGTCTACGAGAGTTCAAAAGTGACTGAATGAATACCATACCGTCCAAAAATATTTTTATGTGATTTCAATATTGTTATTTGTGATGTAAGCATTAAGGGAGTGTGTTAAAATTAATGATTACTTTAAAGATTGGTTTGGGTTTGTTAGATTTAATTAGTTGTGGAAGATCTTCTCCAACTATCAAATCCTATTTATGTATGTGTGGTTGAGAAATTTTCTCATAACTTTGTTATATTGTTGAAAAAGAATTTTATATATAAATATGTGCACTTTGTTTAATAAAATATGTGTGTTTGGTTTAATTTACTTCAAAGACTCCATTACCTTCTTACTGTTACACAAGTTAAGGAATGCCTTTGTTTTCTATTTTGGGAGAGCTCACCCATATAACACGAGCAAGGCTTCTTCTTCGTTCATAGGTGGAGTAAAGAAATTCATTAATGTAAAATAACAAGTTTCATCGTCAACAATTCCTTGAAATTTATTTGAACTCGTTAAAGCTTTGAACTTAGCTTCCAGGTTTTTCATTCGTGTCCAGTGTAATTGGTGAGTGTCCAGCAAGCACATGAAATTTTAAGGATTTCGTCAATCAAGAACTTGAAATTAAATTTAAACAGTTTGTTGTGAAATCCAATTATTAGAACATGAAATTTCAAAGAATTAAAATCTAAACCAATTATAAAATAAGAGTTGTATGATTATAAAATAAGAGTTGTATGGTAGCTTAGTTTCTGCTAAATAAATTTGGAAATGAAAATGATAGTTAACACCCTATAATTATTCATGATGATTACTTTGTAACATGAATAATATGCTAATAAATGAGCTAGTTTCATAATCTTAAGAGAAATTGGAGTCTTAAAAGAATTCGACATAGACTCACAAGGGATGGAGAAAACCTTATTGCTCCATAATGACACATAATTTATAGATTTGTCATAACCGGTTGGACAAAATATCTTACCATAATTTTACTTTAATGTAGCTACCATATAGTTTTGGGATTAACCTAAACTTCCTTCTAATTAAACTAAGCAAGCCAAATACAAATCTTATTTAAAAAATAAAAAATAAAAATAAACATTTCAAAATATATATATATAATATTTTACTATTTAGACAACAGGGGACACGCGGGCTGCCGTCGAGACGCACTATTAATTCATCAACCGGCGAGTGCCCTTCTGCCATTAATTAGCCATGGGTTGCACCAGCCACCTCCATTTGACGAGCCCTCTCACGCGAGGGAATTGTACCAGTCTGCAGAGCACCCAACGCCAATCCTTAATGGCTATGGCGGTCATGGTAGCATTGCGTATTATCATAGGGATGAATCGTGAAGAGAGGCATTGGCTCCTCGCAGTGCTCACTCCATCAGCGCATCCGCCGCACACTCCGTTCGAGCAGAGACTCAGAGCCCCGCTGACGCTTGGGAGAAGAGAGGCCAATCCGACAGGAACTTGGGCCCCTTCCAGGGTCTCCACAATGCCAAGACTGAGAGGGAAATCGCGCAGAGGGGCCACTTGGTACAGGGTCGAGTCCCGACGCCATCGAGAACAGAAATTTGAACAAGCGCTTTCCATAGCATCCACCGGACGTAGAAGGCGACCACGGATGCCTCTCATGGCATACCTAGAGGAAATCAGTTTGGAGGAAGCTATGCAGAGCCACCCCTCAATTGAACTCGAAAAGGAAAACAAGCTCCCGCCCGGGGACACCCTACAGAACCTCAAGGCTGACAGCTCGGAGGACTTCTTCCCAACCTGTTTCGTGGAGGAGGAAACCCCTCTCGATGGAACCACAGGGACGGAGGGGCTACCAGGGCTTTCGACCAGAGCAGAGACGGACTCCAGGCAACAAGCACCCGATGTCAGCGGTGGGCTGGAACAGCCATCCTTCGCAGAATCGTGGCACCTTCCACTCATCTTCGAGCTCAGGAGTCTAATGGAAGACCAAGTTTTTTGCCTCGCTAGGATTGACCAAAGGTTGGACATGCTCTTTGCGGCCCACTCCAAGAATCTTCCACAGCGGCAATGTCTGACGTGTGCACAGACGTACTCGCTTCCAGTAGGCTGGCGACAGCAGAGGAACAAGAGGAAGCGCACGGGCAAACGATTCACTTAAGCTTCCGGTTAGAAGTATCTCTGATGTTCTAGTTCAGTTAGCTTGCTCAGTTTCTTTACACCTAGTTATGGCACACTTTTTAAAACTTATTAGTATAATAGCCCTGGTTTCCTTCGGGCAGGGCATTTCCATGTATATTTTGGTAACAGAGTCACACCTGGCACAGGATATCCAGCTGTCCTGGTTCCCTATTTAGGCGAGACAGTTGGCATCATCCACAGTTACTGTATGATCTTTTTGCTATTATAATAGGATCCACCCCTTTTTATTTAAAAAAAAAAAATATTTTACTATTTTAATATATATATATGTGTGTGTGTGTGTGTGTGTTAACATATATATTATAAAATATATAATATATATTTTAATTTATATAATATTTTAATATGTTATAACATGACACATCCAAAACATCACTATTACTATTCATTTCTTTTTCTATATATAATATTATAATATATATTTTAATAGATATAATATTATAATGTGTTAACATATATATTATAAAATATATAATATATTTTAATTTATATAATATTTTAATATGTTATGACATGATACATTAAAAACATCAACATCACTATTCATTTATTTTTCTATATTGGGAAATGTAAATTTTAAAAAATATTTTTATTGTGGTGCTGTAATAAGTGCTATATATGTTGTACAACCAATTAGAATCTGTTGTTATTGATTATGCAATTAATTTTAAATATTGAAATACATGAAGGCAACAATAAGACTTGAAATATATTAACCAATTAGAGATGAGAAAAAAAATTACTTTTTACTATATCAAAAAATATATTTATTTTCTTAAGTTAAACATTACATTCTACAAACAAATTTAAAATATAGAGCAAATTAATGTCAAATCAATAGCAAACTCATTGCTATAGTCGGAGGAACTAATAAGAAGGGAAATAAATCTAGATAAAAATATCCATCCATATTATCCAAAGAAGACTTCTCGTTCTGGCCATAATGATGAGTGTTGTCTCACCATCAACTAATTAAGAAACACGAAAAGCCCTAGCTCAAATATTTACTTGACGCATTCACCAAAAGAAAACCCTTAACTTTTAGATTAATCTTCTGCTTAATCATGAAAAATCTAAAACTCTAAAACCATTTTTCTTCATCCAACAACATAAAACTCTTGTTGGTATGAAAGTTGACATTGAAGTTGAGGTGTTGGCTTAGTTGGTTAGTGTACACCATCATTAAAATTTTGTTTGAAAGTGGTTAGTGTACCATCATTAAAAATTTATTTTAACTTTCAAAATCACATGTTCAATATCCTTCCCATGGTTGGCTTACTTGTTATTACAACACAAATTAGTTGCCACTAGTTTTACACAACCATGGAAGTTGGTACAAGCTAGAAACTCTAGTTTCCCTTGTTGCCAAAAATTTACACAACCCATGTAGATTTTATTGTATGACATGCTAAATATCATCCAAATATTTCCCTACCACAATCCAAGTAACTTTTCCTTGCCCATTTTACACAACTATCTTCAAGCATTCTACCATTTTTCTTCTAGCAGAACTCTTACATACAAGATTTGGATCAAGTTATGATCTGACCGTTGAGGATTTATTTTTCCTAATTATTCTCTCACTGGAATACTTGCACTCGCTCGTGTTCAATCCATAGTAACATTAGTGCCTTATTGTTAAGAATTGTAGTTTTCGATAATCTATATGTTTACATGTAGTTATTTTTTGTAACCATTTGTCCGTTACTATAGTTAGAAACTGTAAATTGTACAATATATACTATTTAATACATGCAATAATAGATCAGAGGTAGCATGCATTCTCCAATATTTTTTTGTATTCTTCTTTCTCTATTTTTTTCATGGTATCAGAGCATTTGGTTGGGAGAAAAGTCTATTGTTGTGTGTGCCCACTCCCAGACCTTGAAGAATACCAGAATGTTATTTACCTTCCCTAATTAAGATTTGTTGTGTCGAAGGTGAAAGAAATCGTGTCCAAGTTATGTTGCACGTCAAAGGTGAAAGGAGTCACATCAAAGGTCATTGGCTAGAGAAGAGTCGTGAGGTTTTTTCTTTGATTCTCCATCAAACATGTTGAATATTTTTTAATTCTCCATCGATTTTGCTGCCCATCGAACTTCTTGTTCAAACTCATAATTTTTATCAATGTATTTGGAGTTTACTTGAAAGTTTGTTTGCAATTTGAAAAGTGATTTAAAAATATACCCTTGGGGTTTTGGAGTTACATTAATCTTTAAATGTCTAGTTCTTGGTCAATTAAAGCACCAACTTTAGTTGGTTCCAATTATGATTTTTAGAGTGAGAAAGTGAAATCCATTTTGCAAGGTCAGGGATGTTGGGATTGTGTTGAAACAGGGTTCACAGAACCTGATGCAAATGTCATTGCAATTATGATTGTTTCCCAAAGAAATAAATTAGAAGAACTCGAGCAAAAAGAAGGCAAAGCCAAATCATATATCTTATTTTCATTAGATGATTCTATATTTCCTAAAACTATTGGTGCCAAAACTGCTAAAGAAGAATGGGATATTCTTAAGTTGGCTTATAAGGGTAATGACAAAGTGAAAAATGTGAGACTTCAAACCCTTAGAAATCAATTTGAAACCCTCAAGATGAGTGAATCAGAAAGTGTTGATGAGTTTATGACTAAAGTTATGGGTATTATGAATAAGTTTAGGATTAATGACGAAAAAGAACTCACAGACTAATGATTTATTGAAAAAAATCTTAGAAGTTTACAAAAACAAATTGAAATGGTAGTCATTGCTCTTCTTGAGTCGAAAGATTTAACTAATTTTTCTATAGAATAATTGACTTGTTCATTGTTATCTCATGAAGCAAGGATGAACTTGGATTTTGGTACTTTAAAACATGCATTTCAGTCTAAGGTTTCCATGGATAGAGGCAGAGGCAAAGGTTTTCATGGACGTGGTCGAGGACGTGGTAGAGGACATTCTTAAACAAGAGGTCAACCTGAACAAATAAAAGACAAGTCAGAGCAGTCAAGATCGTCTTCACACAATCATAGCCAATGATGGACAAACAAATCAGAAATTAAATGTCGTTATTGTAAAACGTATGGTCATCATATATCTAAATGTCATAAATTGAAGTATAAAAATAGAGAAAGAGCTAAAGTCACAAAAAGTGAAACATTTGATACTTTGTTTCTTTCTTGTCAAGTATCTGAGAAAAAAATTGACAAGAATGTTTGGTTGCTAGATAGTGGATGTAGCAATCATATAACTAGTCACAATGATTTGCTTTATAATCTTGATACATCTATTATTACAACAATTATTTTGGGTGATGATCATTCAGTTAGAGCTTCAGGAAAAGGTGTTGTGCCAGTTTTAACAAAGCAGGGTGAAGTGAAAAATATTTATGATGTCTCCTATGTACCAAATCTCAAACACAATTTATTGAGTGTAGGGAAGTTAATGACACATGGTTATGATGTTACTTTCCACAACAACACTTGTACAATTGTTAATCAAACTAAAAGACTTGTTGCAAAAGTCCCTATGACAAAGAACATATTGTTTCCATTAGAAATGAGAAGTGGGAAGATGTATGCATATAATCTTTCTAATACAAGTGAAACTGAGTTATGGCATTATCGTTATGGTCATTTACCAGTCAAAAGTATGAGTTTATTACAAAAACAGTTTATGGTAAAAGAATTGCCTCATTCGTTAATCAGATTCCTTCTTGTGAAAGTTGCATAGTAGGAAAACACCAAAGAGATAGTTTTCCATCAGCCTCATAGAGCCAAAGAGTGCTTAGAGTTAATTCACACAGACTTGTGTGGACCTATGAAAAATCAGTCAATTGGTGGAAGTTTTTATTTTCTAACATTTATTGATGATTTTACTAGGAAAGTTTGAGTTTACTTTCTCAAACATAAATCTAATACTTTCACTAGATTCAATGAATTCAAGGTTGAAGCAGATAAATAGAGTGGAATATTTGTTAAGGTTTTGAGATCAGATGGAGGAGGAGAATATGACTCCATAGAGTTTGTCGATTTTTGTAAATATCATGGTATAAAAAAAAACAACTACCATGTATACTCCATAGAAAAATGGAGTGGAAGAAAGAAAGAATCGCACCATCATGATCATGGCCAGGAGTTTACTTAAAGCAAGAAAATTGTCCAAAGATTATTGGGCTAATCAATTGCATGTTTAGTGTACATACTAAATATATCACCAACTTCCAGTGTTCAAGGTATAGTACCTGAAGAAAAATGGAGTGGATCAAAGGTAAATGTTTCTCATTTCAGAATTTTTGGTTGTGTTGCTTTTGCTCATGTTCCTGAAGAACTTAGAAAGAAGCTTGATGATAGAAGTGAGAAGTGTATTTTTATTGGCTATAGTGAAAATTCAAAAGAATAGAGATTATATAATCAAGTTAATAAGAAATTTCTAGTAAGTATATCTAACATTCCGCTCTTGCACGCACTGAGCGAACTTATTCTTTGAGGACACTTGCTTGCAAGTGATCTGAATTATTATATTATTGGGCATTTGATTATGATTATGAGACGTTATGGATTGATGACATGTTATTTTGTTGTATTGACATAGATAGGTGTTATTTACTCGGATTTCCTGAGTGTGCAGGATTTTGGACCTCAAGGATGTAGAGGCATCGATGAAAACCTTGGACTTTGGATCGAGTTAGGGAGTGGACTATTGGGATTTGATTGTTGTATATATGACATTTGTGCATATAATTAGATGATATGACTATGGATATTATTTCAGAAATGATTCGTTGATGATACAAGCTGACGATAGCTTGTCGACCAGACTCACATGTGGATTAGAAGGGTCACGCATGATAACCAGAGACATTAAGGGAGAGGTGTAGACAGCAACCCTGACACAGCCTAATAGCACTCCCGACGTGGCTCGAACTATAGGTTAACGATTACCTAGGTCGAGAAGACCCACGATGTCGTGAGGGCATACTACAATAGTCGCTCACGATGATTCTAACAGGCATGGGATTTATTCCTTAGAGGCCCTTAGTCTCCCACAAGATCACCTGATAGAGTATTGACTCCAGGGGTTTTTTATGTCTATCAATTCAGTCAAGAGGCGAGTGGAACCCTTGGAGCATGTAGTGCGTCCTGAAGGGCACGTCACGCAAGAAAAATGGAAAGAGGCAAGTGGCACCCTTGGAGCATGTAGTGCATTCTGAAGGGAAAGTCACTCAAGGGAAACAAAATGAGGCGAGTGGCACCCTTGGACCACCTAGTGCATCATGAAGGGCACGTTGCATTGTTAACTAATAAGTGAATAAACCTAGATGGACTTAGAATGAACGATGTGATGAGAAAGTTTTAAAAACAATTTTTTTTCCCTAATTAAAATGTCGCCTAGCCTCAGAAATTAAAATCTAGGTCTAAAGTAATATGTGTGGTAAAAAAATAAAAATAATCATAATCATCTTTAAACATGTAACAAAAAGGGGGTAAGAAACTCGATTAAATTATTAAAATCAAATTACCTTGGGGGATTAAATTTTTTTTAAAAGGGGGGGGGAGGGATTGATTGTTTTGTTACATATGCTAATAAAAAATTTATTAATCAAAAAGAAAAAGGGGAAAAGGGTAATTTTCTACACTTGCTAAATTGAGTTTTAGATAAAAAGGGAAAGAGGGAAATTTAAAAGAATTAGGAAACTAAGGAAAAAAGGGGGAAACGTAAAGAGAAAGGGAAACATAAGGAAAAAATAGAATGACTAAATTAGTAAGGTATCTTGCCATTAAGAACTTTCTAAATTGAGCTCAACTAGTAAATTGGTAAGGGGGGTTAAGTCATTAAAATGTGTAAGGGAATATGAGGACACCTAGGAGCGATTCTAGGAATTCCTTTAGGTGGGTGAGGGAAATAGGAGTAATTAAATAATTAATGAAATTAATTCCTAGTGCAACGAAGGGGATGGATCTCTTTGTTATGTGTAACATTATGTTGCATAATTTTAGACTTGACTAACTTAGCTTGTGGGAGTTGGGATACCCAACTCGGTGAGGAGTGGTAGCTCGGCCTTGCGAGGTGAGATGGAAGCTATTTGTTATCTGGTTTAGTGTGTGTGGCCCCCTTGTAGCTCAGGGGGCTAAGGAGAAAGAAGAGTACCCCTAGCGTTGTTTGGGAGGTACTGGTGAAGTCTCAATAGTCGGAAAGAGGGAGTTGCACGGAGCATGTGGGACATCGACTTGGAGCGGTCACCTTGGGCTATGGTACGCAAGCTTTGGTTTTGCATAGTAGATTACTATTGATCTGGAACTTTCATTTATGTAATTTTACTTGTGTAGGAAGGTGTTTTACTTAGCAATGTAATCGAGAACTTGATTTCCTAATAGCCTTAATCTCGTCGCTTGACTTGATTCCCTTGGCATTCGATCCCTGAATGATGTGATTGTCCTATTAGTTTTATTGATTTATTGTGAAGTGTTGTGCTTACTTCGTCCTCATCCCTAGATCATCAGTCCACGCCTTAGCAGTCGGCCAGGAGCTGGATCGACGGTCGTCGGTGTTAATAGACCTATAGATCCTAACATCCTGCTTTTATGTGCGTGGATGATGACCAAAGGTTATGTTTGCCCAGTTGTTTACCCCTTCTTATCTTTGTGTTTGATCTCTGCCTTGCATTGGTCTCTGCGTGTTATATCACCTCTACGTCCTAATCATTCTTGGCATCTGAAAACTGTGTTTAGTATTTCTGCATTTCAACACCCTCAACCACGAAATTTTTAACTCTGCATTTTTTTTATATATATTGTTGGATAATTTAACTCTGTGTTGTATTACCTCCCTGGCTCCTTAACTATGTGTTTTGTTTTTTTTTGGCAATATTCTCATCATTTTGAATTATACCTCTACACTTTAATATTTTGAAGACGAATTGAGACTGTGTTTGTTGTTGGATTGATAGCCTTTACATTGTATTTGGACTGCATTTTACCTCGGAATGATAGTAAGGCTATGCCTTGAAACCTAGCGAGAATTTTCCTAGAGCCCCTGCGACTTTTTACAAGCTTTCAACCACGAAAATATTCCTCTGAGATTTAGTATATTTGAGGGAAAATGTACTTTGTATTTTAATGTTTTGAGGGTGAGTTTACCCTGCAGGATTACCCTTTATTTATGCATTCACAGACAATGAATTTAACCGTTATGACACCGAGTTAGACAACGGATTTAATGATTTCCGAGTGTGACTGTGATTGTGGTAAATTTACTTTGGCTGCATTTTTCCTTGGTTGCTATTATGTTACAGTGTATTGTTTTGTGATAACCACAGCAATATCCACCGACTTCTGACTGTGATTTTTACTAATTTAAAACTCAGTGAATCTTTCCCCTTTAATCGACCTTGATCTTGGGATAAACCACAGTAAATTTGTGTGCATGGGTGTTGTTTTGTTAATATCAGAGCATCCATAGTGATAGACCATAGTGATTTTATTTCTCTGTGTTCTAAAGTGGTAATTACAATTGCGTTTTCCTTTTCCACGGTTTTTACCCAGGTCTCCATCAAATCCCATATCCTTTATCGCAGAACCTGACCAGCAATTTCGTTGATTACCTTGCATTTTTTTTTTACCTTAAACCAACAATCAATTCATTCTATCAGGGCAGTGAAACTTGTCGGATTGTGTTGTTATCCGACTAAGTATTTGATCCCATCTGCATTTCCACCTAGAGGGTGAGTCTGCATTTTTATTCCTTATATATCACACTCCTACCAATGCATTCAGCCATTTAATTTCTATCACGGTGAATTTCATTATCTCAACGAATTGACCTCTATTGCATCTTAGCCATTCTAATAATTTAACACAACGATGGTATTTAATAATGGATTTCACCGCACCCATGCATTAACTGGCTATCATTATTATTTCCTACCTTGCACAAATTCACACAGCCTTATTACAATGGGCAGTGATTCCCATGGCATCACTTGACAACATTCTCCCTTCTTCCACTCTGTGTGTACATGCACAGGGATAGTGTTTTAATACCCATCCTTTCAATATAGAATTTAAGTAGCATGTAAAACCTAACACCTTATTATGGAGTTTTAATTAGTTGATTAATGAATTGGGTCAGTGATTCCTGCAGAGATGTTTTTAAGAGCATGACTATTATTTTGTGCCATAGATTTACTAAAGTTAGGTACATCGTGTCTGTGACAGTGCTAACAGCTTGTCCAGGAATTAAATGATAGTGATTTCCTTACCTTTCATAATTTTATCTCGTTTTAATATCCAGCTATCTCATTACTCCAACATTCTTGTATTTATTTGGCTACGTGTGGGTGATTGTAGTTAGAAATTTGGATTTTTTTTTGACAGCTTGTTAATACTCAACAGTTTTAGTGTGTAATAGATAGCCGGTTAAACTTTAATATGGTTAATAATGCTGACATCATTTTGGAAATTAAGGTTGTGAATAATGTCATATTTATAGCATTATACATTACTAGGGTTAATGTTTTTGTATATTGGTAAATGGATAATTTTGATTGTATTTAATTGGTAATGTAGACTTGTATTTAGTTTGCAATCTAGACTTGAAATTAGTTTGCAAATTTAGACTTGTATTGAATTTGTAATTTAGACTTGTATCTAATTTATAATTTAGACTTGTATCTAATTTATAATTTAGACTTGTATTTAACCTGTAGTTTAGACGTGTGTCTATTTTAGACGTGTATCTAAGTTGTAAATTAGACTTGTATTTTTATTTTTATTTTATTTTTTTTCCTAGGGAATCAGCAACTCGCGGTTCTCGTACTCGCATGACACGGGGTCGATCCCTGTCGGCTACCACTATAACCCCAGGTGCAACCACCCAGCCCGCAAGAATGACACACGAGTAAATCCGGGTGAGAATCGAACATGAGACTTCATTTTACAAATTTCCTTCCATTTACACGGCACTTGCCAATCCATCTACACCCGTGCGGGCAAATTAGACTTGTATTTAATGTTAAATTAGATTTGTAATTTATTGACTAATGTGTAATTTAGACTTGCTAATTAGATTGGTAACTAATGTTAAATTAGATTGTAAGTATTGATTAATTTGGACTTGATTAATGGTTGGGTTGTTGGCGAAGTCATCTATTAGCTTGCGCTTTTCTTCTAACGACGTCATCTTGTGTCTTGTCGATCTGTGCTTCTATGTGAGTGTTGTTGGTCGTCGTAAGTTTGTCATTGGAGCATGGGTTGAACGCCTTCATGCATTGGGTTGTGTGCCATCGATTTTCTAGTTAACTGGTCGTCAAGGTCATTGTGTCGAGATGGGGATGTTGTCCCTTAGCTTGTAGGTGTGATCATGTTTTTTTTGGGTGGGTAGTCATTGCTCCTTGTTGTTTTACGCAGGTTTCACCCAATTTCTCTTATGCCAGTGTGTGGAGTCATGGTTGATCGTTGTCTGTTCTGTGGGCATGGTGCTTTCCATAAGATGTGTTGCTTAGCTGCAATCTATGTTGTCATCATGTTTATAAAAAAAAAATTATGCACCTTTTGCTTTGTTTGTAGATGTAACAGCTGAGGGGACTTTACATATGGTATCAAAGCAAGTTCAACCTGCGACTTGGAAACACTATGACTTTCATTGATATGATGTTGATTATGATGTTGCTAATTAATTTGACTTGTATTTGTGTATGTAATCATGGTTAGAGGACGCCATGGAGGCAGATGACATGGTGCTCGGGGAGGAGGCACGATGCCTACAGTGGCATCCACGCCTGAGGGGTCTAACCCCCAGGGAGACGAACAGGTTATCAGGCAGGAGCAGATACCGGTGGGTGATGTGGTTGCACTGATGAGGTCTTTTCAATGCATGTCTGAGGCACTGATTAGTCGTTTGGACAGATATGAGGCCAGGGCATCGACACCCCCTGAGGGTCCACCACGCGCTTCGGTTGGTACTGGTAGCATTCACCGCGAACTTGAGAAGGTCAAATTTCCTGAGTTCTTTGGTGCCCCATATGGCACAGCCGCCGAGGCATGGTTGGAGAATATGGTGATGTACTTTGCACTTCATGACTATACCTCCAACATGAAGTTTCGCATGGAGGTATTTCAACTGAAGGGGAGCGCTCTTCTATGGTGGAAGACGCTTCTGCCACAATTGAACATGACCATCGAAGACTTGTCATGGGAACTGTTCGAGGAATGGTTCTGAGAGAGGTACCTATCATATAATTCATTGAGTGTCAGCTAAATGAGTTCAATGCCTTACAACAGGGCGGTTGTACGATGCCCGAGTATGAGGCTCGTTTTATGGAGTTGCTTCGGTATGCTCTGCACCTTAATACTGAGAAACTTAAGGTCAACATGTTCTTGTTTGGCCTTAATGTCATCATACATGAAAAGTTTAGGATTCTGATGCCTCAGACCTTGCATGATGTCGTCCAAAAGTCCCTCATAGTAGAGGAGGAGCTTATCAGCGGGGGTCATAGCAGGACTCCAGTGAGGCCGGCAGAACAGGTGTCATCTGGTGCGCTGCAGCACCAGACACCAACCAGACATACACCAGGATATAGTGGCTTCCAGAGGGGATCCATTTTCACTACACCTCGGTGACCAATGCCTCAGCAGTGGACTCCTTACCGGGGACCATAGCATCAGCATCAATGTCGACCACAACAGCAGTTGTTTAGGCATGTTCAGCAGAATAGACCAGGATTCCAGGTCGGTGGGCTGTCAGCTTCTACTTTGGGTACTAGGAGTACTAGACCGAAGAATGGGTGTTAGACATGTGGGGAGCCACACTACTAGCACGACTGCCCAATGGAGAAGACTAAGGCATCTGGATTCGTTGGAACCACTAACGTGGGAGATTTGGGATAGGCCCATTGGATTCATGCAATGGTGAATAACTACCAGGTAGAGCACCAGTCAACTATGCTCGAGACGTCAGGTACCGTCTCTGACCAAACCCTTAGTATTTTGATAGATCTCGGTGCTACCAAGAGTTTCATTTCTGGTGCAACCCTAAAAAGGATTAAGGTAAAGGAAATTGAATAGGATGAGTTTAGCTTTGTAGAGATGGCTTCGGGAGCCAAATAGAAGGTTGGAGGAAACGTTACGAGATGTACCCTTAACTTGGGAGAGTTTGTCACCAGGGCCAGCCTGTACGTCATGATCTTAGGATCTTATGACGTCATGATTGGTATGGACTGGTTGGAATCGCATAAGGTGATACTCAACTGTAAGACGAAACAGTTGAGCTTGGTCAATGATGAGGGATAGAGACACGTGATTGTAGGACAAAACCAGGGAGTTTCCCTGAGGTTCTTCTCTTCCTTACAGCTACGAAAGAGCATGCACAAGGGATGTAAGATTTATGTGATCCTTGCGTTAAACGAGAAGGGAGTAGAGGAAGGTCTTGAACACCTTCTGGTGGTGAGAGAGTTTGCTGATGTCTTTCTAGAGGAGTTACCTGGGATGATGCTAGAGAGGGAATTAGATTTTACCATAAACCTAAAACCAATTACTAAACCAATAGCGAGAACACCCTATCGTATGTCGACCCCAGAGTTATAGGAGTTGAGAATGCAACTGAAGGAGTTGTTGGACCTAGGACTTATATGTCCAAGTGTGTCTCTGTGGGGTGCGCATGTTATCTTCATACGAAAGAAGGATGGGTCATGGAGACTTTGTATTGACTATCGTCAATTGAACAAGGCAACGATCAAGAATCAATATATGTTTCCGAGGATTGATGATTTGTTTTATCAGATGAAGGGTGCTACGGTGTTTTCAAAGATAGATTTGTGATCAGGGTATAACCAGTTATGGATCAAGGAGGATGACATCCCTAAGACCGCCTTTAAGACGAGGTTTGGACATTACGAGTTTATTGTTTTACCGTTTGGACTAACAAATGCCCCGGGGGTCTATGTTAACTATGGAAGACATAGTTAACTATGTGTCCAAATGTCTAGAATGTCAGCAGATAAAGGCTAAACATAGACATCCAGTAGGATTACTACAGCCACATGCTATTCTGGAATCAAAATGGGAGGTTATTTCGATGGATTTCATTGTTGGATTGTCACTGACAGCAAGGAGACACGACTCTATTTTTGTGGTAGTTGACACTCTGACGAAGAGTGCTTGTTTTATTCCTGTGCATACGACATATTAGGAACCTGACATAGCTAGAGTTTTCATCAGTGAGATTGGGAGGCCCCATGGCATGCCTAAAAGGATTATATCTGATCGAAGATCGGTGTTTACTAGATGATTTTGGACTAGTTTCCAAGATTCCTTGGGAACCCAACTTAACTTTAGTACTGCGTATCACCCGAAGACTGACAGGTAGACCAAACGAACGAACCAGACCTTGGAAGACATGTTGTGCATGTACGTGATGGACCAACAGAAGCATTGGAAAGAATTCTTTCCATTGGTAGAATTCTCTTATAACAACAGTTACCAAAGCACCATTAAAATGGCGTTTTTCGAGTTCTTATATGGGCGACCGTGTCAGACGCCTTTGAGTTGGGATCGACTTGAGGATAGGGTCCTGGTGGGACCAGAAGCGATCTAAGAAATGGAAGATAAAATGAAAACAATAAGACAAAGGATCAAAGAAGCGCAGGATCGGCAGAAGAGTTATGTCAATGCACACCGTGTCAACCGAAGTTACGAAGTTGGTGATCAAGTCTTCTTGCGGGTAAAACCGCATAAGATTTCGATCAAGTTTGGAAAGGAAACTAAACTCTCTCCTAGTTTCATGGGACATTTCGATATTGTGGAGAGGAAGGGGCTCGTGGCCTATTGAGTAAGCTTGCTTGATTCTTTGAGGCGTATGCACGATGTTTTTCACGTATCTGTTTTGAGACATTATATTAGCGATCCTACACATGTTATTGACATGAGTTCCTTGCAAGTATCAGATGAGGGGACGTTCACGGCTGAGCCGATCTGCATCCTAGATCATCGCACCCGACAGCTACGGCATCGAATAGTAGATCAGGTCAAGGTCCAGTGGGAATACTATAGTCTGCACTCGGAGACCTGGGAGAACACATATGATATGTGCCAGCAGTTTCCATTTTTTTTTGATAGATAGAATTTTGACACTGTGATACACATTATTTTGGCACTTATATACTGTAAAACTTTGGGACGAAGTTTAGACCAAGAAGGGGTGTATGTAACATCTCGCTCTTGCGCGCACTGAGAAAACTTATTCTTTGAGGACACTTGCTTGCAAGTGATCCGGATTATTATACTATTGGGAATTTGATTATGATTATGAGGCGTTATGGATTGATGACATGTCATTTTGTTGTATTGACATAGACAGGTGCTATTGACTCAGATTTCCTGAGTGTGCATGACGTAGGAGCATCGCCAGCACATCAAGCGAGCCAGCGCGGAGCGGAAGACAGCTGGACAAGCAGCACGAATTTTGAAAATGCTTTAGGACTATTGTGAAAATCTTAAATGAGTCATTTAAGAGGAGGCGCCTTTGTATATTGTAATGGACCTTGAGCGGATAGCTCTCATCCTTTAGGCAGATAGTCAGCATTTAATAGATTTAATGTAGTTAGATAGGAATTTAATTCTAGATTTGATAGCCTAGAGCCCAAGAGGTAAAATGGATATAGACACCCTCCTTTGTACATTGTAACATTAGCATTAGCATTGAGATGAAGAGAAAGAGCATGCAGAGAGCTGTATGAAGAACACCCATGTACAGACATTTGAATTAATAGAAGAAATCTTTGATTCAAATTCATGGTTCGTGTTGTTTCTATGTGTATTGATGTTATGCTCATGAATGGTTGTTTCCTGTTATACATTTTCTTTTATATGTTGTGTATGTGATTTCATAGTTGAATTGAAGTCTGGAGGGAACAAGGAATTAGTTTCAATTGTTTCTCTATATTGAGCCAGAGAATTCCTGCAAGGAGTGCCGTTGAATTTGTCCGCAAGGAGTGCATTGACAGAAGGGTTCAGATAGAGATAACTTTTGTTCTAAGTTCCCAGAAGTGCAGTTGGGCACTGGAGCCGTGTAAGGCGTGCGCAGGCTAGACTAAGTCTCAGAGTTGTGATTCTGAGTAAAGCACTGAAAGACTGCTGCTGCAGGGGTGCGCAGAGTCAAGTGCCTCCAACACTTAAGCGTTGTTGAAGATTTGCCACAAGGAGTGCGTGCAAGAGTTTCCTGAAGGGACTTGAAAGTTGTGAGAAAAGTTCAGGAAGGTTAGGCCTTCGAGTTTGTCGAAGGACGGCATAGACAAGTCATGCCTGGAAGGCTTGCAATAAGTGTCGTAGATGTGTGGGTAAGTGAACGAGTTCTGTAGAAGAACACTTCATCACTTCATGGATTGCACAAGGGAGAAACGGACGGTCGGAATTCTCCGAGGAGAATTCGTGAATCACCATGAGCCGTTGGATCTTGTGGATGTGCAGGGGGGATACAGTAGTGTATTTTCTAAAGGTTTAAGCTCAGGACAGATAGAGCCGTTAATCCAAGCCAGCTAGGGTCGTTGGATTATTTCACGAAATCCCCTATCGGGATTTCGTGAGTTGAGACTCCAAATCATTGCAGCGGAAGTCGCGATATTGCGACATGCGATATCCCGACAGTTGAAGGATAGTGTGGGCCATATCGGAGTCGGAGAGTGGAGGACAAGTGGCATAAGTCATCGGGATCTTTCCGCGAGAAGTCCTGAAATATCAGTGTTAGGACTCGCGATCCCGCGAAGTCTGAAGTCTCGACGAGCTAGGGGACCGTTGAAAAGTCAACACACATGCGCATCGGAGATTCGGCGCATCGGGTATCGGGACTTGGTAAAGTGAAGTGTTTGATATCGTGAGTTGTGAAGTCGCGATAAAGTCGAAGTCCCGATAGTGGAGAGAGAGAAAGTTAGGCGATTGACTGGCCATCGGGTCTCGAGGATTCGAGAGCCTAGAGATCGACAGTGAACTTGCAAAGTCGCGAGTTCTGACCCTCCGATAAGTCAAGGAAGGGGGATCGCGCAGGAGAAGAGAATCTGTGGGTGCAGATTTCTCGATAGGGAAATAGAAGAACCTTGGAGTTCTTCGGGCCAAGGAGAAGAAGATCATGTGAGAGCGGACGTGCTCCGAGGAGTGTGGCTTCACCAAAGTGGTATCAGAGCGGGGAAATTTATTTGCTTCCTGTAGCAGAGAAAGGAATTCACCATGCCTCTGAGGAGAGAAAGGAAGTCACCTGATCCAAAGGACAAGGAAGTGCGAAGAAGAGGCAAGCCGGTAGGAAATCCAGAAATGGAGATATAGATGAGAGATCTCCGAGCAAGACTCGAAGACATGGAGACATCTCAGAGACGCATAGCTAGTGCAGGGGATTTCAACGATTCGGAGGATGAAGTTGAAGCCTAACGCGAAGAGGAAATTGCATCCAAGGATGCAGCAAATGAACGCTTCATTAAAGCTATCACCAGGATGGGTGCGAAGGCAAAAATGGACATTCCAGTCTATGAGGGAAATCTGGATGCAGAGGAGCTACTAGATTGGATAAGAGCTCTTGACACCTATTTCGATTATGAAGATATCGAAGAGGACAAGAAAGTCAAGCATGTTGTCACGAGATTGAAAGGACATGCAGCATTATGGTGGGATGAGATACAAGTTGATAGACGCTACAAAGGCAAGCAGAAGATCAAGAGTTGGGATCGAATGATTGCAAAGATGAAAGCAAAGTTCATCCCAAGAGACTACCAAATTACTCTGTTCAGGAGGATGCAGAACCTGAGACAGAAGCTGATGTCAGTGAAAGAGTACACTGAAGAGTTCTATCGACTGAACATCAGAGCAGGTCATCGGGAGAGCGATGATGAGAAGGTTGCAAGATATCTGAATGGTCTAAGATACGACATTTAGGATGAATTAAGCATGGTTACCATCCGAACGGTGGAGGATGCTTATCAGATGGATCTGAAAGTAGAGGAGAAGCTGAGCTGAAAGAAAGGTCAGCGAGGGTGAGGCAGAAGTCATCCCAGAGGCAAGGCAGTTACCCAGGACAAATTCCAGAAGCCCAAGGAGGAATGGAATAAACCTCAGGGTAAGGTTGATAGAGGTGGAACCTCACAGCGACAACCATATGTTGAACAGAGAGGACAGCATACAGAGAAGAGCGGAGGATATGCTGACAACAACACTTTTCCTCGTACCAGAGGTAGAGGAAGAGGAAGAGGTGGAGTAATCACATGCTTCACATGTGGGAAGAATGGGCACAAGTCCTATGAGTGTCCAGAGAAAAAGAAGGACATTTAAGAAGCTCACATCACCGAAGCGCAGAGGCGAGATGTTGAGGCTGAAGATGTAGAAGGCGGAAGATCGCTCATGATGCGAAAAGTCCTTTTGACACCCGAGAAGGAGGTGGAAATCTCGGTTCAAAGGACCAGACTTTTCAGAACAGCTTGCAAGACCAAGACCAAGGACAGGGTGTGCAAGGTCATTGTGGACAGCGGTAGCACGGATAATCTCGTATCCACAGAGATGGTAGAGAAACTGGAGCTGGAGACGACTGATCATCCCAGCCCATACAGAGTTTCATGGCTACAAAAAGGACACCAGGTAACTGTTACTAAACAATGCTTGGTTGAATTCAAGATAGGTGGGTATAATGATAAGATTTTATGTGATGTTATTCCCATGGATGTATGGCATCTATTGCTAGGTAGACCATGGCAATATGAAAGAAATGTGATTCATGATGGGAGAATGAACACATATATCCTGGAGAAGAATGGGAGAACCCATATGTTGCTTCCGATAAAGGATAAGGAGGTGAAGCTGGAGGTAAGAAACACAGTACTTCTCATGAGTGGGAAGGAGATTCTTACGGAGGTGAAGAAGAAGGAAGATCCACAATTCTTTGTGGTCAGGAAGCCGAGGATCGTTCTGACTAGCACAAGTGTGGATGATTTACCAGTTGAGATTCAGGAACTGTTGGAAGAGTTCGCTGACTTCATAGTGGATGAATTACCCCATTCGTTGCCACCGATGAGGAGTGTGAGTCATCATATAGACCTCATACCAGGATCTAGTTTTCCGAATAAATCCGCGTACAGGTTGACGCCGCAAGAAAATGAGGAGGTTAAAAGACAGGTCCAGGAGTTGTTGGATAAAGGATTGGTCAGGGAGAGTTTGAGTCCATGTGTTGTTCCAACAGTAATCAGTCCAAAGAAAGATGGAGGATGGAGAATGTGTACCGACTCAAGAGCGATAAACAAGATAACCATCAGGTACAGGTTTCCACTACCGAGAATGGATGATCTGATGGATTGCCTGAGTGGGGCAAGGTATTTTTCAAAGATAGATTTGAAAAGCGGATATCACCAGATTCACATGAGGGAAGGCGATGAGTGGAAAACATCCTTCAAAACCAACGAAGGTTTGTATGAATGGCTTGTTATGTCGTTTGGCTTAACGAATGCACCGAGTACCTTCATGAGGTTGATGAATGAAGTCCTGAGGGAGTTCATTGAGAAGTTCGTCATCGTGTATTTGGATGATATACTGATTTACAGTAAATCAGTGGCAGAACACTTGAAGCATTTGGCTATTGTGATGAAGAAGCTACAGCAGGAGAAGTTATTGATTAATATGAAGAAGTCCTCATTTATGAAGACAGAGCTCATTTACTTCGGTTTTGTTATCTCAGCGAATGAGTTGAGGATGGATCCAGATAAGGTAGAAGTGATCAAAAATTGGCCACCACCGAGAAACGTTTTTGAGGTGAGAAGTTTTCATGGTTTGGCCAGTTTCTACCGGAAGTTCATCAGAAATTTCAGTAGGATTAGCGCAGCGATGATGGATACAGTGAAGAAGCGGTAAGTCTTTTCATTGGACAGCAGATGCTGAGAAGAGCTTCAATATGTTGAAGCAGAAGATCACGGAACAACCAGTGTTGGTGTTGTCAGATTTCCTGAAGACATTTCAAGTGAAATGTGACGCAAGCGAGTTTTCCATAGGAGCGGTCTTGAGTCAGGAAGACAGGCCAGTTGCATATTTCAGTGAAAAGTTGGATGAGGCGAAACTGAAATACTCCACGTATGATAAGGAATTCTACTCTATCATACAGGCGTTGAAGAAGTGGAGGCATTACTTGATCCCGAAAGAATTTGTATTGTACAGTGATAATCATGCATTATAGTTTGTGACTCAATAGGAGAAGTTGAATCAGAAACATGCCAAATGGGTAGAGTATATGCAGAATTTCACATTTGTGATTAAGCATATTTCGGGTACTACTAACAAAGTGGCTGATGCTTTGAGTAGGAAATGTTTTATGTTGCAGGAGTTCCAAGTCAAAACATTGGGTTTTGATGATCTCGAGGACACGTACGGAGGAGATGCAGATTTTGGAGAGGCGTATGAAGCAGCTGAGAATCCAGTTCTCAGAGATAGAAGCCCATGGATAGATTATATGATCCAGGAGGGATTGTTGTTCAAAGGCAATCAACTATGTATTCTGAAATGCTCCATGAGGGAGAACTTGTTAAAGGAAAAACACAGCAGAGGCTTAGCAGGACATTTTGGCCATGACAAAACATTCGCGAAGATGAATGAGTCATATTTTTGGCCAGGAATGCATGCAGATGTCAAGAGGTTCGTTGACAGATGCAGAATTTTCTAGCATTCGAAGGGGAGAAAGAAGAATGCAGGATTTTATCATCCGTTGCCCATAACAGAGAGGCCATGGGAGGCAATTAGCATGGATTTTGTATTGGGTTTGCCGAGGACACAAAGAGGTGTTGATTCAATCTTTGTGGTCGTGGACAGGTTTTCTAATATGGCACATTTCATCCCATGCCAGAAGACCAGCGATGCAACTCACATCGCAAATATGTTTTTCAAGGAGGTCATTCGAATTCATGGATTGCCGAAAAGTATAGTTTCGGACAGAGACACTAAATTCATAGGGAATTTTTGGAGGACCTTATGGAAGAAACTAGGAACTAACTTGGAGTTTAGTTATGCTTATCATCCTCGGACGGATGGATAGACGAAAGTGGTGAACAGAAGTCTGGGAGACTTGCTGAGAAGCTTGGTGATAGAGCACCATAGAAGCGGGGATAGCATATTGCCACTGGCAGAGTTTGCATACAACGATTCAGTGAATCGGAGCACAGGGAAGAGTCCATTTCAGATTGTGTATGGAGTGCATCCAAGAGGAGTGTCTAAACTGAGGGAATCAGAACAGACTACTACTAGCAGCGCTAGTGCAGAAGAATTCGCTGAGGCAATGAAGCAACTTCACAGCCAGGTGAAGCAGCGACTGCAAGATTCAAGTCAAGAGTACAAGCACAGGGAAGATCAGCATCGGAGACAACTTCAGTTTGAAGTTGGTGATCTAGTTCTGGCACACTTAAGAAAAGAAAGGTTCCCAAGGGGAACATACAATAAGCTGAAGATGAAGAAAATCGAACCATGCAAGGTCTTGAGAAAATTCAGAGAAAATGCTTATGAGATTGAGTTGCCGAATGGCATCGGGGTATCTCTGATATTCAATATCGCAGATTTATACCCATACAAGGCTAGAGAAACAAAGACTGGAATGGAGCAGCCAGTGATCCAATGGATGAAGCAATTACCAGTTGCAGAGAAGCCGCAGATGGAATGCATACTGGACAAGAGAGTAAGTAAGAAGACCAGAAGAAAGGAATACTTCGAGTATCTGGTCAAATGGAAGGGCCACCCAGTGGAAGATGCCAGCTGGGAGACTGAAGTAGAAATACAAAAGCATGGACAGACCGTGTAGGAGCTCATGGACAAGAGCCCATGAAAGTTTTCAAGCCGAGGAGTATGATGCAGGAGCATCGCCGGCACATCAAGCGAGCCAGCGCGGAGCGGAAGACAGCTGGACAAGTAGCATGAATTTTGAAAATGCTTTAGGACTGTTGCGCAAATCTTAAATGAGTCATTTAAGAGGAGGCACCTTTGTATATTGTAATGGACCTTGAGCGGATAGCTCTCGTCCTTTAGGCAGATAGTCGGTATTTAATAGATTTAATGTAATTAGATAGGAATTTAATTCTAGATTTGATAGCCTAGAGCCCAAGAGGGAAAACGGATATAGACACCCTCATTTGTACATTGTAACATTAGAATTAGCATTGAGATGAAGAGAAAGAGCATGCAGAGAGCTGTATGAAGAACACCCATGTACAGACATTTGAATTAATAGAAGAAAGCTTTGATTCAAATTCATGGTTCGTGTTGGTTCTCTGTGTATTGATGTTATGCTCATGAATGGTTGCTTCCTGTTATACATTTTCTTTTATATGTTGTGTATGTGATTTCATGGTTGAATTGAAGTCTGGAGGGAACAAGGAATTAGTTTCAATTGTTTCTCTATATTGAGCCAGAGAATTCCTGCAAGGAGTGTCGTTGAATTTTTCCGCAAGGAGTGCATTGACAGAAGGGTTCAGATAGAGATAACTTTTGTTCTAAGTTCCCAGAAGTGCAGTTGGGCACTGGAGCCGTGCAAGGCGTGCACAGGATAGACGAAGTCTCAGAGTTGCGATTCTGAGTAAAGAACTGAAAGACTGTTGCTGCGGGTGTGCGCAGAATCAAGTGCCTCCAACACTTAAACGTTGTTGAAGATTTACCGCAAGGAGTGTATGCAAGAGTTTCCTGAAGGGACTTGAAAGTTGTGAGAAAAGTTCAGGAAGGTTAGGCCTTCGAGTTTGTCGAAGGACGGCATAGACAAGTCATGCCTGGAAGGCTTGCAAGAAGTTTCGTAGATGTGTGGGTAAGTGAACGAGTTCTGTAGAAGAACACTTCGTGGATTGCATAAGGGAGAAACGGACAGTCGGAATTTTTCGAGGAGAATTCGCGAATCACCATGAGCCGTTGGATCTTGTGGATGTGCAGGGGGGATACAGTAGTGTATTTCCGAAAGGTTTAAGCTCAGTACATATAGAGCCGTTAATCCAAGCCATCTAGGGTCGTTGGATTATTTCACGAAATCGCCTATCAAGATTTCGTGAGTTGAGACTCCAAATCATTGCAGTAGAAGTCACGATATTGCAACACGCGATATCCCGACAGTTGAAGGACAGTGTGGGCCATAGCAGAGTCGGCGAGTGGAGGACAGGTGGCATAAGTCATCGGGATCTCGCCGCGAGAAGTCCTGAAATATCAGCGTTAGGAATCGCGATCCTGTGAAGTCTGAACTCCCAACGAGCTAGGGGACCGTTGAAAAGTCAACACACATGCGCATCAGAGATTCGACGCATCGGGTATCAAAAGTTGGTAAAGTGAAGTGTTTGATATCGCAAGTTGTGAAGTCACGATAAAGCCGAAGTCCCAATAGTGGAGAGAGAGAAAGTCAGGCAATTGACTGGCCATCGGGTCTCGGGGATTCTAGAGCCTAGAGATCGATAGTGAACTTGTGAAGTCGCGAGTTTCGACCCTCTGATAAGTCAAGGAAGGGGGATCGCGTAGGAGAAGAGAATCTGTGGGTGCAGATTTCTCGATAGGGAAATAGAAGAACCTTGGAGTTATTCGGGTCGAGAAGAAGAAGATCCTGTGAGAGCGGACGTGCTCCGAGGAGTGCGGCTACACCAGTGCAGGATTTTGGACCTCGAGGATGCAGAGGCATCGATGAAACCCTTGGACTCTGGATCAAGTCGGGGAGTGGACTATTGGGGTTTGTTTGTTGTATATATAGAATTTGTGCATATAATTAGATGATATGAGTATGGATATTATTTCTAACATGATTCGTTGATGATGCACGCTGACGATAACTTGTCAACCAGAATCACATGTGGAGTAGAGGGGTCACACATGATAACCAAAGAAATTGAGGGATAGGTGTGGACAGCATCCCTTCCATAGCCTACTAGTACTCTCGTCATGGATCGAACTATAGGTTAATGATTACCTAGCTCGAGAATACCCACGATGTCGTGAGGGCAGACTGCGATAGTCACTCACGATGATTCTAAGGGGTGCGCAGTAAGGCAAGGGCCTTATTCCTTAGAGGCCCTTAGTCTCCCACAATATAACCTGACAGAGTATTGACTCCAGGGGTTTTTTATGTCTACCATGTCATTCAAGAGGAGATTGGCACCCTTGGATCATGTAGTGTGTCCTGAAGGGCACATCGTGCAAGAAAAATAGAAAGAGACGAGTGGCACCCTTGGAGCACAAAGTGCGTCCTAAAGGGCACGTCGCGCAAGGGAAACAGAATGAGGTGAGTGGCACCCTTGGAGAACCTAGTGCATCTGAAAGGGCATGTCGTGGTGTTAACTAATAAGTGAATAAACCTAGATGGCCTTAGAACGAATGATGTGATGAGAAATNTTCTTACACTTGCTAATTTGAATTTTAGATAAAAAGGGAAAGAGGGAAAATTAAAAGAATTAGGAAACTAAGGGAAAAGGGGGGAAACATAAGGAAAAAGCAGAATGACTAACTTAGTAAGGTATCTTGTCATTAAGAACTTTCTAAATTGAGCTCAACTAGTGAATTGGTAAGGGGGGGTAAGTCATTAAAATGTGTAAGGGAATATGAGGACATCTAGGAACGATTCTAGGAATGCCTTTAGGTGGGTGAGTGAAATAAGAGTAATTAAATAATTAATGAAATTAATTTCTGGTGCAACGAAAGGGATGGGTGTCACATGTACGGGGAGGATTTTTCTGAATTAAATTTTTTAACAATAAATTAAATAGGAAATTGGGAAAGAAGATGACTTAGAAACTCTATATAAAGGAGGGAGGAGGAGGACGATGGATCTCTTCTGTTATGCATAACGTTATGCTGCATAATTTCAGACTTAACTGACTTAGCTTGTGGGAGTTGGGATACCCAACTCGGTGAGGAGTGGTAGCTCGGCCTTGCGAGGCGAGCTGGGAGCTAGTTGTCCTCTGGTTTAGTGTGTGTGGCCCCTTTGCGGCTCAGGGAGCTAAGGGGGAATAAGAGTACCCCTAGCGTTGGCTGGGAAGTATCGGTGAAGTCTCAGCGGTCGGAAAGCGGGAGCTGCATAGAGTACGTGGGACATCGACTCAGAGCAGTCACCTTAGGCTATGGTACGCAAGCTTTGGTTTTACATAGTAGATTACTATTGATATGGAGCTTTCATTTCTGTACTTTTACTTGTGTAGGAAGGTGTTTGACTTAGAAATGTAATCGAGAACTTGATTTCCCCATAGCCTTAATCTCGCTGATTGACTTGATTCCCTTAGCATTCGATCCCTGAATGACGTGACTGTCCTATTGGTTTTATTGATTTATTGTGAAGCGTTGTGCTTACTTCATCCTCATCTCTAGATCATCAGTCCATGCCTGAGAAGTCGACCAAGATCTGGATCGACGGTCGTCACTTCGGTCTTAATAGACCTATAGATCATAACACCTTGATTTTCTATGTGTGGATGATGACCGAAGGTTATGTTTTCCCAGTTGTTTACCCATTCTTATATTCATGTTTGATCACTACCTTGCATTGGTATATGCATGTTATATCACCTCTACATCCTAATCGTTCTTAGCATCTGAAAACTGTGTTTAGTATTCTCTGCATTTCAACACCCTCAACCATAAAAATTTTAACTTTGCATTTTTTTTTATATATTGTTGGATAATTTAACTCTGCGTTGTATTACCTCCCTGGCTACCTAACTCTGTGTTTTGTTTTTTTTGACAATATTCTCAGCATTTTGAATTATACCTCTGCACTTTAATATTTTGAAGACAAATTTAGACTGTGTTTGTCACTAGATTGATAGCCTTTACATTGTATTTGGATTGTGTTTTACCCCGGAATGACAGTAAGGCTATGCCTTGAAACCCAACGAGAATTTTCCTAGAGCCCATGCGACATTTTACAAGATTTCAACCATGAAATTATTCCTCTAAGATTTAGTGAATTTGAGGGCGAATGTACTCTATGTTTGAATGTTTTGAGGGCGAGTTTACCCTGCAAGATTAACATTTATTTATGCATTCACAGACAACGAATTTAACTGTTATGACACCGAGTTATATAACGGATTTAATGCTTTCCGAATGTGACTACGATTGTGGTAAATTTACTTTGGCTGCATTTTTCCTTGGTTGTGATTGTGTTACAGCGTATTGTTTTTTGATAACCACAGCAATCTCCACCGATGTCTGACTGCGATTTTTACTAAGTTAAAACTCAGTGAATCTTTCCCCTTTAACCGACCTCGATCTTGGGATAAACCACAGTAATTTTGTGTGCCTGGGCGTTGTGTTGTTATTATCAGAGCATCCATAGTGATAGACCACGACGATTTTGTTTCTCTGCATTCTGAAGTGGTAATTATAACTGTATTTTCCTTGTCCACGATTTTCACCCAGGTCTTCATCAAATCCTGTATCCTTTATCGCACAACCTAGCCAACGATTTTTTTGATTACCTTACGTTTTTTTTTAACCTTAAACCAATAGTCAATTCATGCTATCAGGGCAGCGAACCTTATCGAATTGCATTGTTAGCCGACTGAGTATTTGATCTCGTATGCTTTTCCACATGGAGGGTGAGTCCGCATTTTTATTCCTTATATATCACACTCCTATCAATGCATTTAGCCATTTAATTGTTATCACAGTGAATTTCGTTTTCTCAGCGAATTGACCTCTGTTGCGTCTTAGACATTCTACTAAGTTAAAATAGCGATGGTATTTAATAATGGATTTCACCGCACCCATTCATTAACTGCCTATATTTATTATTTCCTACCTTTCACAGATTCACACAGCCTTATTACAATGGGTAGTGATTCCCATGGCATCACTTGACAGCATTCTCCCTTCTTCCACTTTGTGTGTACACGTGCAGGGATAGCGTTTTAATACCCAGCCTTTCAATATAGCATTTAAGTAGCGTCTAAAACCTAGCACCTTATTATGGAATTTTAATTAGTTGATTAATGCATTGGGTCAGTGATTCCTGCAGAGATGTTTTTAAGATCATGATTATTATTTTGTTCCAAAGATTTACTAAAGTTAGGTACAGCGTGTCTGTGTCAGTGCTAACAGCTTGTCTAGGAATTAAATGATAGTGATTTCCTTACCTTTCATAACGCTATCTCGTTTTAATATCCAGCTATCTCATTACTCCAACATTCCTGTATTTATTAGGTTGCGCGTGGGTGATTGTAGTCAGAAATTTGGAATTTTTTTTTACAGCTTGTTATTACTCAACAGTTTTAGTGTGTAATAGAGAGTCAGTTAAACTTTAATATGGTTAATAATGTTGACAGCGTTTTGGAAATTAAGGTTGTGAATAATGTCATATTTATAGTGTTATACATTACTAGGGTTAATGTTGTTGTGTATTGGTAAATGGATAATTTAGATTGTATTTAATTGGTAATGTAGACTTGTATTTAGTTTGCAATCTAGACTTGTAATTAGTTTGCAAATTTAGACTTGTATTGAATTTGTAATCTAGACTTGTATCTAATTTATAATTTAGACTTGTATTTAACCTGTAGTTTAGACTTGTATCTATTTTAGACGTGTATATAAGTTGTAAATTAGACTTGTATTTAATGTTAAATTAGATTTGTAATTTATTGACTAATGTGTAATTTAGACTTGCTAATTAGATTGTAAGTATTGATTAATTTGGACTTGATTAATGGTTGGGTTGTTGGCGAAGTTGTGTATTAGCTTGCGCTTTTCTTCGAACGACGTCATCTTGCGTCTTGTCGATATGTGCTTCCGTGTGAGTGTTGTTAGTCATCGTAAGTTTTCCATTAGCGCATGGGTTGAACGCCTTCATGTGTTGAGTTGCACGCCATGGAGGTTCTTGTTAACTAGTCGTCGAGGCCGTTGTGTCAGGATGGGGATGTTGTCCCTTATCTTGTAGGCGTGGTCATGTTTGTGTCGGGCGGGTAGTCATTGCTCCTTGTTGTTTTACGCATGTTTCACCCAATTTCTCTTATGCCAGTGCGTCGAGTCATGGTTGACCATTTCATGTTCTGCGGGCGTGGTGCTTGCCTTCATATGTGTTGTTTAGCTGCAATTGTTGTTGTCATCCTGTTTAATATAT
>JZKD02S2375126.1:345154-379043 GCA_000966675.3 Picea glauca | reverse complement strand
ATATTTTTTTAAATGAAATTAAAATGATTTTATATTTAAATGTGACTAATCCCCATTGAACAATTTTTTCTTATTGGGTGAAAATTTTGTATTTCTTGTGCTAAGTTGTGGGATTTCTTGTCTTGAGAAGAAGCAATCAAAGTTAACTTGCTAAAAGGTGTTAATGAATAAAGTGAAGAATACAATTGTACTTTAAAATTCTCAGATAAAAACACAACACTTGTTTCCTTAAAAAAAGTTTGGAAAACCCTGTGCTCAATCCCGAGCGAGGGCGTGGCTCGCTGTGAGAGTATAATCGTTTCCGGGCCAAGCCCACTCACCTTTTCATAACAATTGGATTTAAATATAATGAAGCGAGGAGGAAAGCCATTGCGGCTAGGGCCGTAACCCTAGCCGCCTCCGGTCTGGATTTTCGCTTGCAGGAGCCCGGATCCGTCTATAGCAGCCGTTCAGAGCGTTCCTTCTGCGCCTTGCACGTCAGAGTGTCCCTCCTGTGATTTGCAGCGGTTAGAACGTCCCTCCAGTGATCTGCACGCGGCTTTGAGCAGCGGTAGTGCCTCTGCGTTTTTCTTGTTTGTAGGTGGTCGCCGTCTTGCCACAATGAGCCCAGATCCGTCTGCCGAGATGGAAAAGGATCCTTTGGAGGCATTCAAAGAGTTAGTCCGCTCGGCAGGATCTAAATCCAATCCCTCGCTGTTGCCCAAGTTTATTAAGAAGATGGAGGAGATCCCTTCGCTGGAGCTATCCCCAGAGGGGCCTTGCAATCTCGCCCTCCTTAAAGCAGAAAAGGCCCTCATCAGAAAGTTTACGGGGTTATGGCCCAGCCCCAAATCGGTGGAGGCATGGATTGATGATCGTTGGAAGTCGATGATACAGGGAAATGTTTCTTTGTGCGCAGTAGGCAGGGGTTTTTTTGTCTTCAGTTTCTCGAGGGCAGAGGACCGTGACCTAGTTTTCAGATCTGGATCCTATTTCATGGGGTCGAGAGGGCTGTTTCAACCCAGGAGCCGAGATCACTGCAGCCCCTGTTTGGGTTAGGCTGCCTCATCTCCCCTTGCATCTCTGGGGGAGAAACTCTCTGGAGGACATTGGGAATAAGCTTGGGCGCTTCCTGGACAGTGCAGAGCCGAAAGGGGATCAGTTTACCTGCGCTCGTAGTTGTGTTGAGGTTAACCTCGAGAAAGGACTCCTGGAAGCCATTAAGCTCTCCCTGGGGGAATGGTGCCATATCCAAGAGCTGGATTACGAGCAAATTCCTTTCAAGTGCCTTCGATGCCATGCCTACGGCCATTTTGCAAAAAACTGCTCCAAAGCCTCTGAGGAGCCCGGACCAGTCAAAGAAGATGATTTTCAGCCAGTAACTAACCGGCGAAGGCAGCCAAGGAGAAAGGATTCACTACCCCAGTCTCCAAAGGCCACTCATTCAGCAGCGACAACTCTAGAAAATAAAAACAGTTTTGATGCGCTAAAGGAAGATGAAGCCCAAGAACCAGAAGCAACAGCAGTTACGGAAGACCCCCCGACAAACGGAAGCCTTCCAGATTCCACCCCCCCAGAAACAGTAGCAGCAAGAGAAATTCGAGCTTCAGATCCGGAACCATCTGTCCCTGCAGATCTGGTTGCTTCAGTTCCCTATAGCGGCTCTGTGGAAACTCCTGAAACTGAAGACAACTCAGTTCCATCTCCACCCCTCACACGAGGGTGAAGAACCAACAAAGTGCGCAGAGAAAAGGAGGCAGCCTCCAACATTTTTTTAGGCTCTCAGAAAAAGCTGGATCCCTTCTTTAAGAGGAAAATTTCATCCCCCGCGGTTTAATGCTCTGCTTCTGTCTTTTACCGTGCTCACAGTTTGTGAGAATCTACTCATGTATGCATTTTTTGTCATTTTCTCGAATTAGCTCAAGAAGCAAATGGGATTGGTCTTCCAAGATATTCACAAGAAGGTTGGCAGCACTGTTAGAGGTCACCAACCTTCCTCAGATTTGTAACTTTCGGATTCTGGCTCGCTAGAATGCCACTTAATGCAACATTAACCGTTCTTGTCAAAAAAAAAATTATGATAATGTAATAATTATATTAAAAGTAGTTTATATGTATTTATGTTATGGTGTAGAAGTTACCAAAATAAATTTGAAACAATTTATAAAATATTATGTATTAATAAATTATGATAGAAAATATAGGTAATACTTATATTAAAAGTAGTATAGATGTATTTATAGATGAAATAAATGTTAAATGTTATGAGTAGAGGTAAAAAAATAAATTAAAAACAATTTACAAAATATTATGTATTAATAAATTATGATAAACCATTTATGTAATTATATTAATAGTAGTGCATATGTATTTATAGATCAAATAAATGCTATAGGGTAGACTTATATAAAAACAATTTTTTTTACAATAATAATAATAAAATTATTTTATAATAAACTAAATTTATATTTTTTAAATATATTTATTTATTTATATTAAGATTTTTTTAATATTTTTTTATATTAAGATTTTCAATCTTTAAAAACTAAATTTATATTTTTTAAATATATTTATTTATTTATATTAAGATTTTTTTAATATTTTTTTATATTAAGATTTTTAATCTTTAAATCTAGTCTTGGTACATTTTTTTCTAATTCATTTAATTTTTTTTTGTCACTAATAATGGGTGGAGTATCCACTAGAAAAGTTAATTTTTCAAATCCATCCACACAGTTTATTTACAGAAATATTTATAGCAAATATAACCAAATATGAAAACATTGACACTTAAAGTAAATTTTAAGTTAAAACAAATTTATATCTATAATATTATCAATTGAGTCTAATTTAAATAGTTGACTAATTATTATCAAGGATAATTTTAAGGATGGAAATTTTGTTAAAATGTAGAAACATGGGCTAATCTTACTAGTTCTTAATATGCAAAATGTAAAATGTTTGGCCATAGTTTTGTGAAAATATTCTAATTTCTAAAGATTTTATATAGTTTTTATAAAATTTTAGTGATTTTTAAGGTAAAATAATTTTATTCTATGAAATTTGGACGCACTGTTTTTAGAAAAAATAGAAATTGATCAATCTTTTGTGAGAAAAACCCATAAAAAAATAACTCATTAAAAAAAATTAACCCTTAAAATTATCTGTAATTATTATTATTTTTATAAATTTTTATTTTTATTACTTACCTATCACTGCTGAAAATCTATGGGAACAATAATATATTACAATAAAATTTATATCAAAATATTAATATGCATGTTTTACTAAAGGTATCTGAAAACTGAAAACTCAACTTGCAAGCGACATGTATTATTCAATGGAATTAATAAGCCAGAACTTTGCAAACTTTCGGACTCTTTGTCTCAACACAAAACGTCAAACTTTACAGCTGATTACAAGCTCCAACAGATTCAATATATGTTATAATATTGATATTTTTTAATACTTTAATATTAATGTATAAATTTGTATAGATCCATGTTAACCTCTGAGTTATCAAGAGTCTAGAAGGATCAAATCTTTCGAGATGAAAACCTTTTTTAGAATGTAAAATTTGAAGTTAAAAGTTTACAGAGCAAAAGATTTGATCCCTCTTAAAACTTGATAGATCCTAAATTAACATGAATCTATACTAATATGTTTAAATAAATTCAAATTATAGAAATTAATTAAGTTTAGCAATTTAAGTTGGCTAAAAAATAATAACATAAATAAAAATCTATAGAAACTATAATATAGTAAAATAAAATTAATATCAAACTATTTAATAAATGCATGTTTTACTCAACTGAATAGAGAAAAAAGTATCTGAAAAGTCTGCAACTTGCAAGCTCAAAATATTATTCCATGGAATTAATAAGCCAGGACTTCGCAAACTTTGGGACTCCGTGTCTCAACACAACAGGTCAAACTTTACAGCTGCCTGCAGGCTCCAGCAGATTCCCACACCCCCTTCTGTCACGGACTCGGCCTTCTTCATTGCAGCTTCTTCTCAGGCTCTCAGAGCAATAATTTCATGAATAAAGACCATAAAGATCCCCACGACCCCGGTCCCCAGCAACGGGTGGCTTTATAAATTCTTTGAAAAGTGGACATTCCCCCGGGGAATCCAATATATTTCTGGACCAAGAAAATACAACCCATGTGAATGTATCAGTATCGGCATCAACTGAAACTCGAGGATCCTCATGTCTTTAAAAGGTAGTTAGTATTGGCGTCATGCCTGCCCGCCTGCATGTATGCCTGTTGCCACTGCGCCTACAGTTTTTAATTGCGAGATATAAATTTGGCTTCGATGTAGAAAAAATGCATGCAGGCTTGTTGTGGGAAAGGCTGAACCACACTAGCCTCTTCCCGAGACTGACAATCTCTGTCTCGACTCGGCCTCCAACAAAACAAAACCTAATGTTATCAAGCGCAGAGGATTTGTCAACCTTATCTTTACAAAGGCTGATCATCAACAATATAACAACTTCTTGTTTTAGCAAATCATTTTAATGTCTAAGTTGAGTCGGTTCCATTGCTTTTCATTAAAAAAAAAAACGTTGTTAGTTTGTATTAATAGAGGGGCAAAGCACAAACATTCAGAAGTGGGAATGAAAAGCAGAAATCAAGGAAAGATATGTTTAACATTAACACAATGAACATTTTAATCGATACAAAGTGTGGTTAACTTCCAATCTCTTACTTTTTGATGTTTATATGTTCATGACTACAAATTGAATAGGTCTAAGGGATAGAGTATGTACACCTTCATAGATTGTAATACGATAGCTAACACAATCATGAAATTTCAAATCCATTTAAAAAATTTCCATCACTCTTCTTAAACAAGCCAACCAATAAATCCTAAATATGAGAAACCCTATGAGACCCATCTAATAAGAACTTATGTGTATATAAACTTGTGTAAACTTTTAAAATCTACTTTCCAATCTAGTATTTTTTCATGTTTATATGTTCTTGACTACAACTTGAATAGGTATAAGGGATAGAGTATGTACACCTCTATAGATTTTAATATGATAGCTAACATAATCATGAAATTTCAAATCCATTTAAAAATTCCCACCATTCTTCTTAAGCAAGCCAACCAATAACTCCTAAATATAAAAAACCTTATAAGACCCATTGGATAAAAATTTTATATGTATATAAACTTGTGTAAACTTTTAAAATCTACTTTACCCTAAAGTAACTTCCCTCTATCATCTTTTTATCTTTTATTCTCATTTCTTTTCCATTTGCTGCCCTTGGGATTTAAAAAATGCATCACCTCCTTTTCCACATGAACATGGGTTCTCCATAAACTCTATCCTGTATCAACTATTCTTTCCATGTTAGTGTAGGGTTTTCTTTCCACAATCTATCATTTTTATCCATGTGAATTTTCCCCATTGTGTAATAGGTGTGCCTATCTCAACTATCCTATGCATGTTAGTGTATTCATTGTGTTATAGGTGTGGTCATTTTTATATATACACTCAATTTGGACCACATTTATATGCTTATACATACAGATTTTACCTTTTTTTTATTTATCATTAATTGTCTTTGTTGTGTCACTAATGTCATAAGTGTTGTGTAAGCATATGCTTCTTATGTACATTTATGGGAATATGTGTATGTTTGTACATACTATGCATTTCCTCCTTCCTTTTTTACACATGTTTTTTTAAAGTTTATATTCTTGTGCATATTATGCATTTCTTGTCTCCCCTCTTTTAAATAGAAAACTTAAGTAGATGAAGTATGTATAGGCATTGAAATTTTGGTTGAACCTATCTCAATGGAGGTAAATTGATACAGATTGGATCATTATATTATTTTTCATCTATCTCGATGATTTCAGAGTGGAAAATTGGAGGAATTAGCTTGCAAGGCCATTTTAGTGTCAGGTCTCAGTTTGGAAAATTGGGGTTTGTAACCTTCTGAAGCCATTTTGAGGCATTAAATGACATTTTTTTAGGTTCAAACATTCAAATGTTGGGCCCACACACTTGACAGTGTTCTACACTTTGATACATTTCCAACGATGTAAATCATGCCTTAATCGAAGCTCATATGTGAAAGTTATGCCTTTCGCAAGTTGGCCTACCTTGTTAACCACCATGGTACAAGTGGATACCATGTCATCCCCCTCTTACTCAAACATATGGGGCTAGCCACGTGTGGAATTTAGAGAATATTATAGAAGTTCCAAACCTTTTCACTACTTGAGGGTTGAAGAAGTTAAAACTCTACCCCTAGACGATTATCGGGCTATGTTAAATACCGGGCCGCTAAGAGGAGAAGGGGTTCCATTCTTTAGCATTGTATTTGTTCCATAGTTGAGAAAAGCACCTAGGAGTAGTATTTTGAGAGCATAATAGAGGAGGAGAGATTTTGTAGCAGCCATATAGGCCACAATGTCAAAAGCAACTCCACCGAGAGTGTCTTTTTCTTTCTATTTGCATTTGAAGAAAAGAGACTAGAGTGGCCTCACCTTCTAGCTTAGTTTTCTCGCATATTGGGTTTCTCAGGTTATATATTATGTTTATTTGTAGATAGTGTGTGAGTATTTATATGTTCTTTATTTTCTCATTTTAGCTATTTCATACATTTTAAGCAGAAAACCAGTAATTAAATAATCTAATATGTAAGGGAAATTAACCTTCATAGTAAAGATTTAAGTATTTTGTTAGATCTGGTGTGACAAAATATCTAGTGGAATATCCATGCCAGTTTACAAATTGATTGATTTATGATTGATTCATAATCCAACTAAAATAAAGGGAGGACCATAAAGATAACATCGAGGTGGGATTTAATCCACTTATGTGTTTGTGGATAGTGTTATCCATGCCTCTCACTGCCTTTGGGTTCCCCATGGCTATCTTAAGGTGCTAGAACAACCCTCATTTCAATGAAACATTGGTCATTAGAAATAAATCATTTAAGTGGAGGGAATTAACTAGAACATTGGGGTGGAATTAATCCACTTATGTGTGCATGGGTAGTATTATGCATGCCTCACACTACCTTTAGGTGCCCCAATGGATAACTTAAAGAGTTGGTAATACCCTCGTGGGAATTACCAAAATTGGAGATAAAGTATTTAAATAGAGTGTATTAAGTACAAAAAGGTGGTGGACTTTAATCCACTTATGTGTGTGTAGGTAGTGATATGCATTCACTACCTTTGGGTGTCCTCGTGGCTACCTTAACATACTGGAATATCCCTCATGGGAATGGAACCTTGGCCAATGGAGAGAAAGTCTGTAAATGGAAGGTGTTAAGTAGAATAGGGGGATTGGGATTTGATATACCAATGTGTTTTAGTAGTGTGAGACATGTATCACATTTTTTACCACTAACTTTGACTATCCCTATAACTACCTTTAGGTGTCGAAACAACCCTCACAGGAATGGAACCTTGGTTAATGGAGAGAAATCCATCACTCCCCACCATAATCCTTTGATAGAAGCATCCATTGCAAATTTCACACCTTTTATATATCTCATACATATCACACACATATGTTGTAATAACCCCATCCTAACAAGTATGTTGTGGAGTTGCTACTCAAATGATTTCCTTTTCTAACCTCATCATAAAACCTTAACACGTGCATAATTATTTTCTTTATAAATATTAAGGAAAATATTGTACATTAGGCAATATTGGAAAACAACTAAATAAATGAATACTTTTATGTACCCAACTCATTTCGGTGATGTCCAGCCAACTAGTGCAAACCAATCTTCAACTACAATGATAGTTGCATGGGAATCACACTATATGAATGATTTTCTTCCCAGCCAATGCACAAACTAAGGAAAGGGGTGTTTAACATTAGCACAATGAACATTCTAGTCAATACAAATTGTGGTTATCCTCCAATATCGCACGCTTTGATGTTTATATATTCATGACTACAACTTGAATAGCTCTAATGGTTAAGAACATGGGTTTCTTCCTCAAAAATCTTAGGTTCAAGTACATAAGGAATAGAGTATGTACACCTCCATAGATTTTAATATGATAGCTAACATAATCATGAAATTTCAAATCCATTTAAAAAATTCTCATCACTCTTCTTAAACAAGCCAACCAATAAATCCTATATATAATAAACCCTATAAAACCCATTGGATAAAAAATTTATGTATATATAAACTTATGTAAACTTTTAAAATCTACTTTACCATAAAGTAACTTCCCTCTATCATCTTTTTATCTTTTACCTCCTTTTCCTTTTCCTTTTCCACATGAACCTTTTCCTTTTCCACATGAACATGATTTCTCCATAAACTCTATCGTTGTATCAACTATTCTTTCCATGTAGGCTTTTATATCCACAATCCATAATTTTTATCCATATGAATTGTCCCCTTTGTGTCATAGGTGTGCCTATCTCAACTATCATTAACATATTAGTGTATGCTTTTATTTCCACAATCCACCATTTATATCCATATGAATTGTCCCCATTATATTGTTTGTCCTCATTGTGTTATAGGTGTGATCATTTTTATATGCACACTCAATTTGGACCACATTTATATGCTTGTACATGCAAAGATTATTTTTTTTTATCTATTATTAATTGTCTTTATTGTGTCATACGTGCTATGTAAGCATATGTTTCTTATAGACAATTTTAAGGAGCATATCCTCCTTAAAATTGTATAAAATTTATTTATTTTAATCATGAGTTACTTTGAAACAACTTGTTTTTTCAAATTAATTAATTTTAAAATTATTTTTTTTTAATATTTTCTTAATAATTTAATTATTAATAATTATATATATTTTTCAAATTTATAAATTTCTTTTATGAATTTTTTTAAATCTTCTAAAAATTAATCCTTTTCATTTAAATATAAAAAAATTTAAAAAACTTTGATAAGATAGATTTTACTCTATTTTTATATACATTAAGTTTTTTTGTGTGTCTTTTTAAAAAATAAGAATATAAATAAATTAAAACATGATTTTTTTTAATAATGGTGTTGTAATGTCTTTGTCTTTTTTAAGAAATGGTTTTGATGCAGGAGCATCACCAACTCATCAAGCGAGCCAGCACGAAAGTGGAAGACAGCTGGACAGGCCAGCACAAATTTTGAAACACCTTGAAATTGTTGCTGGACATTAATGTGAAAATTTAATGAGGCGCACTTGTACATTGTAAATGGACCTTGAGCGGATAGCTCTCATCTTTAGTAGATAGACGACATTTAATATAGTTAATGCTAGTAGATAGGATTTTAATTCATAGATTAGACAGTTTTAGAGAGCAGGAGGGAAACAGATATAGACACTCTCATTGTATCATTGTAACATTAGCCTGAGCATAGAACAGAAGAAGAAGAAGAGCAAGAGAAAGCAGAGAGTTGTATAGAGAACACCCATGTACTGATATTTGAATTAATAGAAGAAGATTGGTTCAAATTCATGGTTTTGTGTTTAATTCTCTGTGTGTTGATGTTGATATGCTCATGAATGTTTGATTCCCGTTATACATTTTCTTTTATATGTTGTGTATATGAGTTCATGGTTGAATTGAAGTCTGAAGGGGTGAAGGAATGAGTTTCAATTGTTTCTCTATTTGAGCCAGAGGATTCCTGCAAGGAGTGCAGTCGAATTGTCTGCAAGGAGAGCGTTGAAAGAGGGTTCAAATAGGGATAACTTTGATTCTCGTTCACCCAAAAGTGAATTGGGTTACAGGAGCCGTGCAAGGAGTGTGCAGGCCGGGTAAAAGACTCAGGGTTGTGAACCTGAGTAAATCTTTGAAGGATTGTTGTTGCAGGCGTGCGCAGAGTCGAAGAGACTTCAACACTTAGCCGTGATTGAAGGTTTTACGCAAGGAGTGCGAGCAAGGAGTTTCCTTTTGAGAACTTAAAGAAGTGGGAAAATCTCAGGAAGGGTAGACATTTGAGTTTGTCGAAAGATAATGCAGTGAGTTTGTGCCTTGCAGGTTGGCAAGAAGTGTCACAGGTTTGAGAGCCGGCGAACAAGTTTCGTGGAGAGGGACACTTAGTCGTTCCGCGAGTTTCATTGGAAGAAATAGACGGTCGAAATTCTCCAAGGAGGTTTTACGACATCCCATGGGTCGTCAAATATCACGGAGGTGCAGGGGAAGATATCACAGGTATTCCTGGGAGATATAAAGTTCAGGAGGGGTAGAACCATTGATACAAGCCACAAGGGTTGTTGGATCTACATGAATATCGTGTATCGGGGTTTCGTTTATTGAAACTCCAACCCATTGCCAAAGGAATTGCGAAATCGCGAAACGCGATATCCCGACAGATCAGAACCGTCCATCATTTGGGACGCATGTCAGAATATTCAAAGAAGTTAGAGTTCGGCATCTCGGAGGTCTTAAGGACAGGATACTCCAGCAGCTTGAAAGCGTGAACCACGAAGTCCCGACGAGGAAGAGCAGTGTGGGACCACAGGAGTTGGTGGAGGACAGGTGGCACACCGTATCGAGGTTCGGGATAAGTAAAGTCCTAAAACATTTGACATTAGGATTCGCGATCCCGCGAAGTCCGATATCCCGACGAGGTGATGGGACCGTTGAATAGTCAACCCGTGTGTGCATCAGAGTCTCGGCGCATCAGTCATCGGGTCTTAGGGATTTCGAGAGTCCAGTGTCCGACCTTTGACATCGCGAAGTCACGAAGTCCGATTCCCCGATAAGGGAAGAGAGGGGATCGCACGGAGAATTCTGTGGGTGCAGATTTCCTGTAAGGGAAATAGAAGGGCATTTAAGTTCTTCGGGTTGTGAGAAGAAGAAGATCCTGTGAGAGGACGTGCATAGAGGAGCATGACTGCGTCAGAGTGGTATCAGAGATAAGACAGATTTTTCTTTGCTTTCTGTAGCAGAGAAGAGGAGAATTCTCCATGCCGCCAAGGAGAGACAGACAATCACCCGATCCAGAGGAAAGGGAAATGCCACGACGAAGAGGTAGGCAGATGGAAAATCCAGCCATAGAAAGACAAATGCATGATCTCCGAGAAAGACTTGAATACATGGAGACAGTGCAAAGACACATCGTCGGTGCGGGGGATCTTAGCGATTCTGACAGCGAAGTTGAAGTTGAACGAGAAGAGGAAGTCGCAGTCGAGGATGCAGCGAATGAATGTCTAATCAAAGCTATTGCAAGGATGGGTGCAAAGGCAAAGATGGACATTCCAGTCTATGAGGGAAATCTGGATGCAGAAGAGCTTCTAGATTGGATTAGAGCTCTTGACACCTACTTCGACTATGAAGATGTCGAAGAGGATAAGAAAGTCAAGCATGTTGTCACACGCTTGAAGGGACATGCCGCATTATGGTGGGACGAGCTACAAGCAAATAAACGCTGCAAAGGTAAGCAGAAAATTAAAAGATGGGATCGAATGTTTGCAAAGATGAAGGCAAAGTTCATCCCAAGAGATTATCAAATCACTTTGTTCAGGAGGATGCAGAACCTGAGACAGAAGCTGATGACAGTTAAAGAATACATGGAGGAATTCTATCGACTGAACATCAGAGCAGGTCATCGAGAGAGCGATGATGAGAAAGTTGCCAGGTATATGAATGGCCTGAGATACGATATCCAGGACGAGATGAGCATGGTAACCATCAGAACTGTGGAGGATGCTTATCAGATGGCTTTGAAAGCTGAAGAGAAGCTGAGTTGTAAGCAAGGTCAGGGAGGGCGAGGGAGGAGTCATCCAAGAGGCAAGGCAGTTGCCCAGGAAAGAAACCAGAAGCCCAAGGACGACTGGAAAAATCCTCAGACTCGTACCGAGAGAGGTGGAAGTTCACAACGAGGGAAACATGTTGAGAAAAGAGAACAGAATACTGAGCAGAAAGGAGGGTATGCCGATAATAACATGTTTCCTCATACTAGAGGTAGAGGAAGAGGAAGAGGTGGAGTAATCACTTGCTTCACGTGTGGAAAAAATGGGCACAAGTCATTCGAGTGTCCAGAGAAAAAGAAGGATGGAGGAGAAGCTCATATCGCTAAGGCACAGTGGCGAGATGTGGAAGCTGAAGATGCTGAGGGAGGAAGGTCACTGATGATGCGTAAAGTTATCTTAACACGCGAGAAGGAGGTGGAGGACTCATCTCAAAGGACCAGACTTTTCAGAACATCTTGCAAGACCAAGGATAGGGTATGAAAGGTTATCGTGGACAGTGGTAGCACAGATAATCTCGTTTCAACCGAGATGGTGGAAAAACTAGAGCTGGAGACAACTGATCACCTGAGTCCATACAAGGTTTCATGGATACAAAAGGGACACCAGGTAATTGTTACTAAACAATGCTTGGTTGAATTTAAGATAGGAGGGTACAATGATAAGATTTTGTGTGATGTCATTCATATGGATGTTTGTCATCTATTGTTGGGTAGACCATGGAAATATGACAGAAATGTGGTTCATGACGGGAGAATGAACACATATACTTTAGAGAAGAATGGGAGGACACACATGTTACTTCCAATAAAAGATAAAGAGGTGAAGCCGGAGGCAAGCAACATAGTACTTCTCATGAGTGGGAAGGAACTTCTTACAGAGGTGAAGAAGAAAGAAGATCCACAATTGTTTGTGGTCAGGAAACCAAGAATTGTTCTGACTAGCACAAGAGTGGATGATCTACCAGAGGAGATTCAGGAACTACTGGAAGAGTTCGTTGATATCGTGGTGGACGAATTACCTCGTTCATTGCCACCGATGAGGAGTGTGAGTCATCATATAGACCTCATACCAGGAGCTAGTTTGCTGAATAAATCCACGTACAGGTTGACGCCGCAGGAAAATGAAGAGGTCAAGAAGCAGGTCCAGGAGCTGTTAGACAAAGGATTGGTCAGGGAAAGTTTGATCCCATGTGTCGTTCCAACAGTACTCGGTCCAAAAAAAGATGGAGGTTGGAGAATGTGTACCGACTCAAGAGCCATCAACAAGATAACCATCAGGTATAGGTTTCCATTGCCGCGGATGGACGATTTAATGGACTGCTTGAGCGGAGCCAAGTATTTTTCAAAGGTTGATTTGAAAAGTGGATATCACCATATTCGCATGAGGGAAGGCGATGAGTGGAATACGGCCTTCAAAACCAACGAAGGGTTGTATGAATGGCTAGTCATGCCGTTTGGCTTGACGAATGCGCCAAGTACCTTTATGAGGTTGATGAATGAAGCCCTGAGGGAGTTCATCAGGAAATCTGTCATCATATATCTGGATGACATATTAATTTTCAGCAAGACGAAGGCTGAACATCTGAAGCATTTGGCTATTGTGATGAAGAAGCTACAGCAGGAGAAGTTGTTGATAAACATGAAGAAATCCTCATTTATGAAAACAGAGCTCATTTACTTGGGTTTTTTTATTTCAGTGAATGAGCTGAGGATGGATCTAGATAAGGTATAAGTGATCAAGAATTGGCCATCACCGAGAAATGTATTCGAGGTGAGAAGTTTTCATGGACTGGCTAGTTTCTACCGGAAGTTCATCGGAAATTTCAGTGGGATTAGCACAGCGATGAGGGATACAGTCAAGAAAAGACATAAATCTTTTCACTGGACTGATGAGGCTGAGAAAAGTTTCAAACTGTTGAAACAGAAGATCACGGAACATCTGATTCTGGTGTTGTCGGATTTTCAGAAAACATTCCAGGTGAAATGTGATGCGAGCGGGTTTTCCATAGGAGCGGTCTTGAGTCAGGAGGACAGACCAATTGCATATTTCAGCGAGAAGTTGAATGAAGCAAAATTGAAATACTCCACATATGATAAGGAGTTTTATGCTATCATACAAGCATTGAAAAAGTGGAGGCATTACTTCATCCCGAAAGAATTTGTTTTGTATAGTGATAACCACGCATTACAATTTGTGACTCAACAGAAAAGGTTGAATCAGAGGCATGTTAAGTGGGTTGAATACATGCAGAATTTCACTTTTGTAATTAAGTATATTTCAGGTACTGCTAACAAAGTTGTTGATGCTTTGAGCAGGAAATGTTTGCTGTTGCAAGAGTTCGAAGTCAAAACATTGGGTTTTGATGATCTCAGGGACATGTACAGACATGATCCAGACTTTAAGGAAGCGTATGAAGTAGCTGAGAATCCAGTTCTCAGAGACAGAAGCCAGTGGATAGAGTACGTGATCCAAGAAGGGTTGTTTTTTAAGGGCAATCAGATGTGTATTCCAAATTTCTCCATGAGGGAGAATCTGTTGAAGGAGAAACACAGCGGAGGATTGGCCAAACATTTCGGTCATGATAAGACATTCGCGAAGCTGAGCGAGTCATACTTTTGGCCAGGGATGCGGTCAGAAGTCAAGCGGTTTGTAGACAGATGCAGAATTTGCCAGCATTCCAAGGGAAGAAAGAAGAATGCATGATTTTATCAACCGTTTCCCATACCAGAAAGGACGTGGGATGAAATCAGCATGGATTTCGTATTGGAATTGCCAAGGACACAAAGAGGATTTGATTCAGTATTTGTGGTAGTGGATAGATTTTCCAAGATGGCGCACTTCATCCCATGTCAGAAGACCAGTGATGTGACTCACATCGCAAATTTGTTTTTCAAAGAGGTCGTTCGACTTCACAGGTTACCCAGGAGTATAGTTTCAGACAAAGATACAAAGTTTGTGGGACATTTCTGGAGGACTTTGTGGAAGAAGCTGGGGACTAACTTGATGTTTAGTTTTGCTTATCATCCTCAAACGGATGGACAAACAGAAGTGGTGAACAGAAGTCTATGAGACTTGCTGAGAAGCTTGGTGACAGAGCACCACAGCCAGTGGGACAACATATTACCACAGGTGGAGTTCGCATACAATGATTCAGTGAACAGGAGCACAGGCCGAAGCCCATTTCAGATTGTGTATGGCACACAGCCGAGGGGAGTTTCTGAATTGAGAGATTTGGAACAGACTGCTACTAGGAGCGCAAGTGTCGAAGGATTCGCAGAGGCGATGAAAGAACTTCACGGCCAGGTGAAGCAGCGACTGCTAAACTCAAGTTGCGAATATAAGCGCAAAGTTGACCAGCAGAAGAGACAACTTCAGTTTGAGGTTGGTGAATTAGTTCTAGCACATTTGAGGAAAGAGAGGTTCCCGAGGGGAACATACCATAAATTGAAAATGAAGAAAATCGGGCCATGTAAGGTCTTGAAGAAATTGGGGGAAAAAGCTTATGAGATCGAGCTACCCGATGGGATCGGAATATCTCTGATATTCAATATCTCAGACTTATACCCATACAGAGCTGGAGAAGCAGAGACTGGAATTGAGCAGCCAGTGATCCAGTGGATGAATCATATGCCAGTGGCAGAGAATCCGCAAATGGAATGCATACTGGACAAGAGAGTGGGTAAGAAGACCAGGAGGAAACAATACTATGAGTATCTGGTCAAATGGAAAGGCCATCCAGTGGAAGATGCCAGTTGGGAGGACGAAGTAGAGATTCTGAAGCATGGATATACCGTGCAGGAGCTCATGGACAGGAGCCCATGAAATTTTTCAAGCGAGGGAGTATGATGCAGGAGCATCACCAACTCATCAAGCGAGCCAGAACGGAAGTGGAAGACAGCTGGACAGGCCAGCAAAAATTTTGAAACACCTTGAAACTGTTGCGCGGACATTAATGTGAAAATTTAATGAGGCACACTTGTACATTGTAAATGGGCCTTGAGCGGATAGCTCTCATCTTTAGTAGATAGACGGCATTTAATATAGTTAATGCTAGTAGATAGGATTTTAATTCATAGATTATATAGTTTTAGAGAGCAGGAGGGAAACGGATATAGACACCCTCATTGTATCATTGTAACATTAGCCTAAGCATAGAACAGAAAAAGAAGAAGAGCAATAGAAACCAGAGAGTTGTATAGAGAACACCCATGTACTGATATTTGAATTAATAGAAAAAGATTGGTTCAAATTCATGGTTTTGTGTTTAATTCTCTGTGTGTTAATGTTGATATGCTCATGGATGTTTGATTCCCATTATACATTTTCTTTTATATGCTGTGTATATGAGTTCATGGTTGAATTGAAATCTAAAGGGGTGAAGGAATGAGTTTCAATTGTGATGCAGGAGCATCCACAACTCATTAAGCGAGCCAGCACATCGAGCAGAAAAGACAGTTGGATAGTGCCAGCACCAAATTTTCAAACACCTTGATATGGTTGCGCTAAACATTAATGAGAAGAGTTAATGAAGTGCACCTTGTATATTGTAAATGGACCTTGAGTAGATAAGCTCTCGTCCTTAGTAGATAGGAAGGCATTTATTAGATTTAATGTTGTTAGATAGGAATTGATTGTAGATTTGATAGTTTCAGATTTCGAGAGGGAAAACGGAATATAGACACCCTCCTTTGTATCCTTGTATTATTTATCATCAGGATCAAGCAGAGCAGAGCAGAGAATTGGTGAAGACTACCCATGTACAGATTGAATTAATAGAAGAAAGACTTTGATTCAGTTACATGGTTTGTGTTGTTTCTCTATGTTGATATTATGCTCATGGATGTTTTCTTTCTGTCATGCATTTTCTTTGATATGTTGTGTATGTGATTTCATAACTGAATTGAAATCTGTGAGAAAGAGGAGAATGAGTTTCAATTGTTTCTCTGTCTGAGCCAGGAGATTCCTGCATAGAGTGCAGTTGAATTCATCCGCATAGAGTGCGTTGATGAGGCTCAACAGTTAAGCTCTCATTCTCGTTCACCCAGAAGTTGATTTGGGTTGGTAGAGCCGAGCAAGAGAAGCGCAGGCTGAAATTGAAGTTTGAGTTGTAAGTCTGAATGGGGAGCTAAGGACTGCCGTAACAGGAAGTGCATGGAGTCTGGAAAGTTCAACACTTGAGAGTGTTGAGGTCGAGCGCGAGCAGTGTGCGCTAAATCTCTGGAGGAGTCAGAGTTGACAAAGCTCAAGAGGGATAGTTATTTCTCGTTACTGTGGGAACAGACCCAGTGAAAGCTCGAACAGGACGAAGCTTTGGAGCAAAGAAATCCTCAAGGGAAAGAAGCAACGACCAGGATTCGCAGGAGAATATCGCGAAAACCCACTGATCATCAAATCTGGGAGAAGTTGCGCGGGATTTAGTCCATTGGCACAGGAAGGAAGGATTAAAAGCCCATCGGGGTTCGGCCTTCGGAGTTTGATGAGGGGAGAGTTTTATGCTGATCAAAATCGCGAGTAGCGATTTCCCGATTTAATCGGAGTCGTCGATCGCTACAGGGACACGTGGCATCAGATCCCGAAAGGTCGAGACTCGGAATTTGGGACTTTCCCGTGCAAATGTTTTGTGATGGGTGAAATCGTGATCACACGATTTCCGATAGAGCGGAAAGGGAAGGTGACGTGGCGCGGAATTAGAGCACGTGCATATCGAGTTTCGGAATTCGGGGATTCGTGGTGCGGGTGGACAGCGGTATCGCACATGCCGATTTCCCGATAGGGAAATCCTCGATATCTGGAGGCGTTGACCTTTGACCATCGGAGATCGAGATTCGAAGTTCCAAGAAGCACGAGAACATGTCAACGAGTTTCGCGATATCGCAAAACCCGATTTCTCGATAAGCGAAGGGGAGATCATGGAAGGAGTTACTGTGGGTAGTGAGAACTCCCGAGAGAAGTAGGAAGAGTTCTTTGACTCTTCGGGCCTGAGAGAAAGAGAAGGTCCTTGTAGAAGCGGTCGGACCGTGAGGGTCGCGAATCGCATCAGAGTGGTATCAGAGCGGGAGCATCTTTGTTTTTGTAGCAGAGACAGAGAATACGCCATGCCGCCGAGAAGAGAAAGGCAGTCACCTGATCGAGAAGACAGGGATGCCCAAAGGAGAGGAAGGTCGGCAGGGAATCCAGAAATGGAGTGGCAAATGAGAGATCTCCGAGCAAGACTCGAGGAGATGGAGAAAGCGCAGAGATGTGGAGTCAGCGCTGGAGATTTCAATGATTTCGAGGTTGAAGAGGAAGCTGGACATGATGCAGAAGAGGTCACAACCGAGGACGCCTCAATAGAGTGGTTGATCAAGGCCATTGCCAGAATGAGCTCAAAGACTAAGATGGACATTCCCGTCTATGAGGGGAGTCTAGATGCAGAAGAGTTGTTGGATTGGATCCGAGCACTCGACACCTACTTCGATTACGAGGATATCAAAGAGGACAAGAAAGTAAGGCATGCTGTTACGAAGTTGAAAGGACATGCAGCCTTATGGTGGGATGAGTTGCAGGCTGATAGGCACTGCAAAGGAAAACAGAAAAATAAGAGCTGGGATAGGATGATTGCTAAGATGAAAGTGAAGTTCATCCCCAGAGATTACCAGATCACTCTGTTCAGGCGAATGCAGAACCTGAAACAGAAGCTGATGACAGTTAGGGAATACACTGAAGAGTTCTACAGACTCAACATCACAGCAGGTCATCGAGAGAGCGATGATGAGAAGGTGGCAAGATACTTGAATGGTCTGAGGTATGACATTCAGGACGAGCTAAGCATGGTTACCATCCGAACAGTTGAGGATGCGTACCAGATGGCTCTAAAAGACGAGGAGAAGCTGAGTTGCAAGCAAGGACAGCGAGGGCGAGGTAGGAGTCAGCCCAGAGGCAAGGCAGTTTTCCAAGAAAGAACTCAAAAGCCCAAGGAGGAGTGGAAGAAGCCTTAGGATAAGATTGAAAGAGGCAGAACCTCACAGAGGCAGCAATATGTTGAGTCGAGGAGGCAGCATACAGAGCAGGGTGGCGGATATGTTGATGCCAACACTCTTCCACGTACCAGAGGTAGAGGTAGAGGTAGAGGGGGAATCATTACATGTTTTACATGTGGGAAGGATGGACATAAAGTTGTTGATTGTCCAGACAGGAAAGTGGACAGAGGAGAAACTCACATCACTGAGGTGCAGAGGCGTGATGCTGAGAATGAAGATGCAGACAGCAGAAGATCGCTTGGGATGCATAAAATCCTTTTGACACCTGAGAAAGAGGTGGAAAGCTCAGTGCAGAGGAGCAGACTATTCAGAACGGCTTGCATAGCCAAGGACAGGAAATGCAAGGTCATAGTTGACAGCGGGAGCACCGACAATATCGTTTCATCCGAGATGGTGGAAAAGTTGGAGCTGGAAACAACTAAGCACCCGAGTCCATATAAAGTCTCGTGGTTACAAAAAGGACACCGGGTAAGTGTCACTAAACAATGCTTAGTTAAATTCAATATTGGGAATTACCATGATGAGATTCTGTGTGATGTTATTCCCATGGATGTATGTCATATACTGCTCGGTAGACCATGGCAGTATGAAAGAAATGTGGTTCATGATGGGAGGATGAACACATATACTTTGGAAAAGGATGGAAGAATGCATAAATTGCTTCCGATAAAAGATAAAGAAGTGAAGCCAGAAGTAAACAACACAATACTCCTCATGAGTGGGAAGGAACTTCTCACAGAGATGGAGAAGGATGAAGATCCACAATCCTTTGTTGTCAGGAAGCCGAGAATTGTCCTGACAAGCACAAGAGTGGATGACTTGCCAGAAGAGATTCAGGAACTACTGGGAGAGTTCGCTGATATCATCGTGGACGAACTACCTCGTTAGTTGCCACCGATGAGGAGTGTGAGTCACCACATAGACCTCATACCCGGAGCGAGTTTGTCGAATAAGGCCGCGTACAAGTTAATGCCACAGGAAAATGAGGAGGTCAAAAGGCAGGTATAGGATCTGCTGGATAAAGGACTGGTGAGGGAAAGTCTTAGTCTGTGTGTTGTTCCGACGGTACTAAGTCCGAAGAAGGATGGAGGCTGGAGGATGTGTACAGACTCCAGGGTGATAAATAAAATCACCATCAGGTACAGATTTCCACTGCCGAGAATGGATGATCTGATGGATTGCCTGAGTGGGGCAAATTACTTTTCAAAAATTGATCTGAAGAGTGGATATCATCAGATTCGCATGAGAGAGGGTGATGAATGGAAGACAGCATTCAAAACAAATGAGGGTTTGTACGAATGGTTGGTCATGTCGTTTGGTTTGACAAACGCGCTGAGCACAATCATGAGGCTGATGAATGAAGTCCTGAGGGAATTCATTGGCAAATTTGTGGTTGTATATCTGGACGATATACTGATTTTCAGCAAAACCAAGGCTGAACATTTAAAGCATTTGGCCATTGTGATGAGGAGACTACAGCAGGAGAAGCTGTTGATCAACATGAAGAAGTGTTCCTTCATGCAGACAGAACTCATTTACTTGGGTTTTGTTATATCAGCAAATGAGTTGAAGATGGATCCTGAAAAAGTGGAAGTGATAAAGAATTGGCCATCACCGAGAAATATTTTTGAGGTGAGGAGTTTCCATGGATTGGCTAGTTTCTACAGGAAATTCATTCGGAATTTCAGTGGAATTAGTACAGAAATGATGGACACAGTGAAGAAGTGGCACAAAGTTTTTCATTGGACAGCAGAGGCTGAGAGGAGCTTCAATCTGTTGAAGCGGAAGATCACAGAGCAACCAATTTTGGTGTTGCCTGATTTCCAGAAGACATTTCAAGTGAAATGTGATGCAAGCGGATATGTCGTAGGAGGGGTCTTAAGTCGGGATGACAGGCCAGTGGCATATTTCAACGAGAAACTGGACGATGCAAAGAAAAAATACTCCACATATGATAAAGAGTTTTATGCCATCATACGGGCATTAAAGAAATGGAGGCATTACTTGATACCCAAGGAATTTGTTATGTACAGTGATAATCATGCATTGCAGTTTGTGAGTCAACAAGAGAAGTTGAACCAGAAGCATGCAAAATGGGTAGAGTACATGCAAAATTTCACGTTTGTGATCAAACACATTTCGAGGACTACTAACAAAGTAGTCGATGCTTTGAGCGGGAAATGTTTGCTGTTGCGAGAGTTCAGAGTCAAAACATTGGGTTTTGAGAATCTGAAGGACATGTATGCAGGTGATGCAGACTTCGGAGAAGCATACGAGGCAGCTGAGAATCCAGTTCTCAGAGATCGGACTGCGTGGATTGACTACATGATCCAGGATGGATTGTTATTTAGAGGCAACAAGTTGTGCATTCCGAATTGCTCCATGAGGGAGAATCTGCTGAAGGAGAAGCACTGTGGAGGATTAGCAGGTCACTTTGGACATGATAAGACGTTCGCCAAGCTGAGAGAATCGTATTTTTGGCCAGGCATGCGAGCATATGTTAAACGATTTGTTGACAGATGCAGGATTTGTCAACATTCAAAGGGCCACAAGCAGAATGTTGGGTTTTATCAGCCATTTCCCATACCCGAGAGACCATGGGAGGCAATAAGTATGGATTTTGTTCTGGGATTTCCGAGAACGCAGAGGGGTGTTGATTCCATCTTTGTGGTGGTGGACAGGTTTTCCAAGATGGAACATTTTATTCCGTGTCATAAGACCAGCGATGCGACTCACATCGCAAATTTGTTTTTCAAAGAAGTTGTCAGACTGCATGGATTGCCGAGAAGCATAGTCTCGGATCGGGATACCAAATTCATAGGTCATTTTTGGAGGACGCTATGGAAGAAGATGGGAACTAATTTTTCTTTTAGTTCATCTTACCATCCACAGACAGATGGGCAGACCGAGGTGGTCAATAGGAGTCTGGGGGATTTATTTAGGAGCTTGGTGACAGAGCACCATAGAAGTTGGGACCAGATATTTCCACATGCAGAGTTCGCGTACAACGATTCGGTGAATCGGAGTACAGGAAAAAGCCCATTCCAGATTTTGTATGAAACACAGCCAAGGGGAGTTTCTGATCTCAGGGAGTTAGAACAGGTTGCGACTAGCAGTGCTAGCGCAGAAGAGTTCATTGAGGCGATGCAAGAACTTCACGCGGAGGTGAAGCAGCGACTGCAAAAATCCAATCAAGAGTATAAGCGCAGAGTCGATCAGCGAAAGAGACAGCTTCAGTTCGAAGTTGGTGATTTGGTTTTGGCGCACTTAAGGAAAGAAAGGTTCCCAAGGGGAACATATAACAAGCTCAAGATGAAGAAAATTGGGCCATGCAAAGTCCTGAAGAAATTCGGGGAGAATGCATATGAGCTTGAATTACCGAATGGCATCGGGATATCTATGATATTCAACGTTTCAGATTTATACCCATACAGAGCTGGAGAAGAAGAAATTGGAACTGAGGAACCAGTGATCCAATGGCAGAAGCAATTGCCAGTTGCAGAGAAGCCGCAGATGGAGTGCATACCGGACAAGCGATTGGGCAAGAAGACCAAAAAAAAATAGTATTTTGAATACCTGGTGAAATGGAAGAATCACCCAGTGGAATATGCTAGTTGGGAGACTGAAGCATTGATACAGAAACATGGGCACACCGTGCAAGAGCTCATGGACAGGAGCCCATGAAAATTTTCGAGTCGAGGAGTATGATGCAGGAGCATCCACAACTCATCAAGCGAGCCAGCACATCGAGCAGAAAAGAAAGTTGGATAGTGCCAGCACCAAATTTTGAAACACCTTGATATGGTTGCGCCAAACATTAATGAGAAGAGTTAATGAAGCGCACCTTGTATATTGTAAATGGACCTTGAGTAGATAATCTCTCGTCCTTAGTAGATAGGAAGGAATTTATTAGATTTAATGTTGTTAGATAGGAATTGATTGTAGATTTGATAGTTTCAGATTTCGAGAGGGAAAACGGAATATAGACACCCTCCTTTGTATCCTTGTATTATTTATCATCAGGATCAAGAAGAGCAGAGTAGAGAATTGGTGAAGACTACCCATGTACAGATTGAATTAATAGAAGAAAGACTTTGATTCAGTTACATGGTTTATGTTGTTTCTCTGTGTTGATATTATGCTCATGGATGTTTTCTTTATGTCATGCATTTGCTATGATATGTTGTGTATGTGATTTCATAACTGAATTGAAATCTGTGAGAAAGAGGAGAATGAGTTTCAATTGTTTCTCTGTCTGAGCCAGGAGATTCCTGCATAGAGTGTAGTTGAATTCATCCACATAGAGTGCGTTGATGAGGCTCAACAGTTAAGCTCTCATTCTCATTAACCCAAAAGTTGATTTGGGTTGGTAGAGCCGAGCAGGAGAAGAGCAGGCTGAAATTGAAGTTTCATTTGTAAGTCTGAACGGGGAGCTAAGGACTGCCATAACAGGAAGTGCACGGAGTCTGGAAAGTTCAACACTTGAGAGTGTTGAGGTCGAGCGCGAGCAGTGTGCGCTAAATCTCTGGAGGAGTCAGAGTTGACAAAGCTCAGGAGGGATAGTTCTTTTTAGTTACTGTGGGAACATACCCAGTGAAAGCTCGAACAGGACGAAGCTTTGGAGCAAAGAAATCCTCAAGGGAAAGAAGCAACGACCAGGATTCGCAGGAGAATATCGCGAAAACCTGTTGATCGTTAAATCCGGGAGAAGTTGCTGATCGTTAATGCTGATCAAAATCGCGAGTAGCGATTTCCCGATTTAATCGGAGCCGTCGATCGCTACAGGGACACGTGACATCAGATCCTGAAAGGTCGGGACTCAGCATTCGGGACTTTCCCATGCAAAGGTTTTGTGACAGGTGAAATCGCTATCACGCGATTTTCGATAGAGCGGAAAGGGAAGGTGATGTGGTGTGGAATTAGAGAACGTGCATATCGGGTTTCGGAATTCGGGGATTCGTGGTGCGGGTGGACAGCGGTATCGCACATGCCGATTTCTCGATAGGGAAATCCCCGATATCTGGAGGCGTTGACCTTTGACCATATGAGATCGGGATTCGGAGTTCCGAGTAGCACGAGAACATGTCAACAAGTTTCACGATATCGCGAAACCCGATTTCCCGATAAGCGAAGGGGAGATCGTGGAAGGAGTTACTGTGGGTAGTGAGAACTCCCGAGAGGAGTAGGAAGAGTTCTTCGACTCTTCGGGCCTAAGAGAAAGAGAACGTCCTGGTAGAAGCGGTCTGACCGTGAGGGTCGCGAATCGCGTCAGAGTGGTATCAGAGCGGGATCATCTTCGTTTTTGTAGTAGAGACAGAGAATACGCCATGTCGTCGAGAAGAGAAAGGCAGTCACCTGATCGAGAAGACAGGGATGCCTGAAGGAGAGGAAGGCCGGCAGGGAATCCAGAAATGGAGCGGCAAATGAGAGATCTCCGAGAAAGACTCGAGGAGATGGAGACAGCGCAGAGACGCGGAGTCAGCACTGGAGAGTTCAGTGATTCCGAGGTTGAAGAGGAAGCTGGACATGATGCAGAAGAGTTCACAGCCGAGGACGCCTCAACAGAGCGGTTGATCAAGGCCATTGCCAGAATGAGCTCAAAGACTAAGATGGACATTCCCGTCTATGAGGGGAGTCTAGATGTAGAAGAGTTGTTGGATCGGATCCGAGCACTCAACACCTACTTCGATTACGAGGATATCGAAGAGGACAAGAAAGTAAGGCATGTTGTTACGAAGTTGAAAGGACATGCAGCCTTATGGTGGGATGAGTTGCAGGCTGATAGGCACTGCAAAGGAAAACAGAAAATTAAGAGCTGGGATAGGATGATCACTAAGATGAAAGCGAAGTTCATCCCCAGAGATTACCAGATCACTCTGTTCAGGCGAATGCAGAACCTGAAACAGAAGCTGATGACAGTCAGGGAATACACTGAAGAGTTCTACAGACTCAACATCAGAGCAGGTCATCGAGAGAGCGATGATGAGAAGGTGGAAAGATACCTGAATTGTCTGACGTATGACATTCAGGATGAGCTAAGCATGGATACCATCCGAACAGTTGAGGATGCATACCAGATGGCTCTAAAAACCGAGGAGAAGTTGAGCAGCAAGAAAGGACAGCGAGGGAGAGGCAGGAGTCAGCCCAGAGGCAAGGCAGTTGCCCAAGAAAGAACTCAAAATCCCAAGGAGGAGTGGAAGAATCCTTAGGGTAAGATTGAAAGAGGCGGAACATCACAGAGGCAGCAATATGTTGAGCCGAGGAAGTAGCATACAGAGCAGGGTGGCAGATATGCTAATGCCAACACTCTTCCTCATACCAGAGGTAGAGGTAGAGGTAGAGAGGGAATCATCACATGTTTTACATGTGGGAAGGATGGACATAAAGATATTGATTGTCCAGATAGGAAAGTGGACAGAGGAGAAACTCACATCACTGAGGCACAGAGGCATGATGCTGAGAACGAAGATGCATACAGCGGAAGATCGCTTGGGATGCATAAAATCCTTTTGACACCTGAGAAAGAGGTGGAAAGCTCAGTGCAGAGGAGCATACTGTTCAGAACTGCTTGCACAGCCAAGGACAGGAAATGCAAGGTCATAGTTGACAGCGGGAGCACCGACAATCTCGTTTCATCCGAGATGGTGGAAAAGCTGGAGCTGGAAACAACTAAGCACCCAAGTCCATATAAAGTCTCGTGGTTACAAAAAGGACACCGGGTAAGTGTCACTAAACAATGCTTAGTTAAATTCAAGATTGGGAATTACCATGATGAGATTCTGTGTGATGTTATTCCCATGGATGTATGTCATATACTGCTCGGTAGACCATGGCAGTATGACAGAAATGTGGTTCATGACGGGAGGATGAACACATATACTTTGGAAAAGGATGGAAGAATGCATAAATTTCTTCCGATAAAAGATAAAGAAGTGAAGCCGGAAGTAAACAACACAATACTCCTCATGATTGGGAAGGAACTTCTCACAGAGATGGAGAAGGAAGAAGATCCACAATTCTTTGTTGTCAGGAAGCCGAGAATTGTCCTAACAAGCACAAGAGTGGATGACTTGCCAGAAGAGATTCAGGAACTACTGGGAGAGTTCGTTGATATCATCGTGGACGAACTACCTCATTCGTTGCCACCGATGAGGAGTGTGAGTCACCACATAGACCTCATACCCAGAGCAAGTTTGTCGAATAAGGCTGCGTACAAGTTAACGCCAAAGGAAAATGAGGAGGTCAAAAGGCAGGTATAGGATCTGTTGGATAAAGGACTGGTGAGGGAAAGTCTTAGTCTGTGTGTTGTTCCGATGGTACTAAGTCCGAAGAAGGATGGAGGCTGGAGGATGTGTACAGACTCTAGGGCGATAAATAAAATCACCATCAGGTACAGATTTCCACTGCCGAGAATGGATGATCTGATGGATTGCCTGAGTGGGGCAAATTACTTTTCAAAAATTGATCTGAAGAGCGGATATCATCAGATTCGCATGAGAGAGGATGATGAATGGAAGACAGCATTCAAAACAAATGAGGGTTTGTACGAATGGTTGGTCATGCCCTTTGGTTTGACAAATGCGCTGAGCACATTCATGAGGCTGATGAATGAAGTCCTGAGGGAATTCATTGGCAAATTTGTGGTTGTATATCTGGACGATATACTGATTTTCAGCAGGACCAAGGCTGAACATTTAAAGCATTTGGCCATTGTGATGAGGAGACTACAGCAGGAGAAGTTGTTGATCAACATGAAGAAGTGTTCCTTCATGCAGACAGAACTCATTTACTTGGGTTTTGTTATATAAGCAAATGAGTTGAAGATGGATCCTGAAATAGTGGAAGTGATAAAGAATTGGCCATCACCGAGAAATATTTTTGAGGTGAGGAGTTTCCATGGATTGGCTAGTTTATACAGGAAATTCATTCGGAATTTCAGTGGAATTAGTATAGCAATTATGGACACAGTGAAGAAGTGGCACAAAGTTTTTCATTTTACAGCAGAGGCTAAGAGGAGCTTCAATCTGTTGAAGCGGAAGATCACAGAGCAACCAATTCTGGTGTTGCCTGATTTCCAGAAGACATTTCAAGTGAAATGTGATGCAAGCGGATATGCCGTAGGAGGGGTCTTAAGTCAGGATGACAGGCCAGTGGCATGTTTCAGAGAGAAACTGGACGATGCAAAGATAAAATACTCCACATATGATAAAGAGTTTTATTCCATCATACAGGCATTAAATAAATGGAGGCATTACTTGATACCCAAGGAATTTGTTCTGTACAATGATAATCATGCATTGCAGTTTGTGAGTCAACAAGAGAAGTTGAACCAGAAGCATGCAAAAAGGGTAGAGTACATGCAAAATTTCACATTTGTGATCAAACACATTTCGAGGACTGCTAACAAAGTAGTCGATGCTTTGAGCGGGAAATGTTTTCTGTTGCGAGAGTTCAGAGTCAAAACATTGGGTTTTGAGAATATGAAGGACATGTATGCAGGTGATGCAGACTTCGGAGAAGCATACGAGGCAGCTGATAATCCAGTTCTCAGAGATCGGACTCTGTGGATTGACTACATGATCCAGGATGGATTGTTATTTAGAGGCAACAAGTTGTGCATTCTGAATTGCTCCATGAGGGAGAATCTGCTGAAGGAGAAGCACTATGGAGGATTAGCAGGTCACTTTGGACATGATAAGACATTCTCCAAGCTGAGAGAATCATATTTTGGGCCGGGCATGCGAGCAGATGTTAAACGATTTGTTGACAGATGCAGGATTTGTCAACATTCAAAGGGCCGCAAGAAGAATGTTGGGTTTTATCATCCATATCCCATACTCGAGAGACCATTTGAGGCAATAAGTATGGATTTTGTTCTGGGATTGCCGAGAACACAGAGGGGTGTTGATTCCATATTTGTGGTGGTGGACAGGTTTTCCAAGATGGCACATTTTATTCCATGTCATAAGACCAGCGATGCGACTCACATCGCAAATTTGTTTTTCAAAGAAGTTGTCAGATTGCATGGATTGCCGAGAAGCATAGTCTTGGATCGGGATACCAAATTCATAGGTCATTTTTGGAGGACGCTATGGAAGAAGCTGGGAACTAATTTGGCTTTTAGTTCATCTTGCCATCCACAGACAGATGGGCAGACTGAGGTGGTCAATAGGAGTCTGGGGGATTTATTGAGGAGCTTGGTGACAAAGCACCATAGCAGTTGGGACCAGATATTGCCACAAGCAGAGTTCGCGTACAACGATTTGGTGAATCGGAGTACAGGAAAAAGCCCATTCCAAATTTTGTATGGAACATAGCCAAGGGGATTTTCTGAGCTCAGGTAGTTAGAACATGTTGCGACTAGCAGTGCTAGCGCAGAAGAGTTCGTTGAGGTGATGCAAGAACTTCACGCAGAGGTGAAGCAGCGACTGCAGAAATCCAATCAAGAGTATAAGCGCAGAGTCGATCAGCGAAAGAGACAGCTTCAGTTCGAAGTTGGTGATTTGGTTTTGGCACACTTAAGGAAAGAAAGGTTCCCAAGGGGAACATATAACAATCTCAAGATGAAGAAAATTGGGCCATGCAAAGTCCTGAAGAAATTCAGGGAGAATGCATATGAGCTTGAATTACCGGATGGCATCGGGATATCTCCGATATTCAACGTTTCAGATTTATACCCATACAGAGCTGGAGAAGCTGAAACTGGAACTGAGGAACCAGTGATCCAGTGGCAGAAGCAATTTCCAGTTGCAGAGAATCCGCAGATGGACTGCATACCGGACAAGCGATTGGGCAAGAAGACCAGAAAAAAGCAGTATCTTGAATACCTGGTGAAATGGAAGAATCACCCAGTGGAAGATGCCCGTTGGGAGACTGAAGCAGTGATACAGAAACATGGGCACACCGTGCAGGAGCTCATGGACAGGAGCCCATGAAAATTTTCGAGCCGAGGAGTATAATGCAGGAGCATCCACAACTCATCAAGCGAGCCAGCACATCGAGCAGAAAAGACAGCTGGATAGTGCCAGCACCAAATTTTGAAACACCTTGATATGGTTGCGCCAAACATTAATGAGAAGAGTTAATGAAGCGCACCTTGTATATTGTAAATGGACCTTGAGCAGATAAGCTCTCTTCCTTAGTAGATAGGAAGGAATTTATTATATTTAATGTTGTTAGATAGGAATTGATTGTAGATTTGATAGTTTCAGATTTCGAGAGGGAAAATGGAATATAGACACCCTCCTTTGTATCCTTGTATTATTTATCATCAGGAGCAAGCAGAGTAGAGCAGAGAATTGGTGAAGACTACCCATGTACAGATTGAATTAATAGAAGAAATACTTTGATTCAGTTACATGGTTCGTGGTGTTTCTCTGTGTTGATATTATGCTCATGGATGTTTGCTTTCTGTCATGCATTTGCTATGATATGTTGTGTATGTGATTTCATAACTGAATTGAAATCTGTGAGAAAGAGAAGAATGAGTTTCAATTGTTTCTCTGTCTGAGCCAGGAGATTCCTGCATAGAGTGCAGTTGAATTCATCCGCATAGAGTGCGTTGATGAGGCTCAACAGTTAAGCTCTCATTCTCGTTAACCCAAAAGTTGATTTGGGTTGGTAGAGCCGAGCAGGAGAAGCGCAGGCTGAAATTGAAGTTTCAGTTTTAAGTCTGAACGGGGAGCTAAGGACTTCCGTAATAGGAAGTGCACGGAGTCTGGAAAGTTCAACACTTGAGAGTGTTGAGGTCGAGCGCGAGCAGTGTGCGCTAAATCTCTGGAGGAGTCAGAGTTGACAAAGCTCAGGAGGGATAGTTCTTTCTAGTTACTGTGGGAACAGACCCAGTGAAAGCTCGAATAGGACGAAGATTTGGAGCAAATAAATCCTCAAGGGAAAGAAGCAACGACCAGGATTCGCAGGAGAATATAGCGAAAACCCGCTGATCGTCAAATCTGGGAGAAGTTGTGCGGGATTTAGTCCATTGGCACAGGAAGGAAGGATTAAAATCCCATCGGGGTTCGGCCTTCGGAGTTTGACGAGGGGAGAGTTTTATTTTGATCAAAATCGCGAGTAGCGATTTCCCGATTTAATCGGAGCCGTCGATCGCTACAGGGACACGTGGCATCAGATCCCGAAAGGTCGGGACTCGGCATTCGGGACTTTCCCGTGGAAAGGTTTTGTGACGGGTGAAATCGCGATCATGCGATTTCTGATAGAGCGGAAAGGGAAGGTGATGTGGCGCGGAATTAGAGCACGTGCATATCGGGTTTCGGAATTCAGGGATTCGTGGTGCAGGTGGATAGAGGTATCGCACATGCCGATTTTCCGATAGGGAAATCCCTGATATCTGGAGGCGTTCACCTTTGACCATATGAGATCGGGATTCGGAGTTCCAAGTAGCACGAGAACATGTCAATGAGTTTCGCGATATCGCGAAACCCGATTTCCCGATAAGCGAAGGGGAGATCGTGGAAGGAGTTACTGTGGGTAGTGAGAACTCCCGAGAGGAGTAGGAAGAATTCTTCGACTCTTCGGGCCTGAGAGAAAGAGAACGTCCTGGTAGAAGCGGTCAGACCATGAGGGTCGCGAATCGCGTCAGAGTGGAATCAGAGTGGGAGCATCTTTGTTTTTGTAGCAGAGACAAAGAATACGCCATGCCGCCGAGAAGAGAAAGGCAGTCACCTGATCGAGAAGACAGGGATGCTCGAAGTTGAGGACGGCCGGCAGGGAATCCAGAAATGGAGCGGAAAATGAGAGATCTCCGAGAAAGACTCGAGAAGATGGAGACAACGCAGAGACGCGGAGTCAGCGCTGGAGAGTTCAGTGATTCCGAGGTTGAAGAGGAAGCTGAACATGATGCAGAAGAGGTCACAATCGAGGACACCTCAATAGAGCGGTTGATCAAGGCCATTGCCAGAATGAGCTCAAAGACTAAGATGGACATTCCCATCTATGAGGGGAGTCTAGATGTAGAAGAGTTGTTGGATTGGATCCGAGCACTCGACACCTACTTCGACTACGAGGATATCGAAGAGGATAAGAAAGTAAGGCATGATGTTACGAAGTTGAAAGGACATGCAGCCTTATGGTGGGATGAGTTGCAGGCTGATAGGCGCTGCAAAGGAAAACAGAAAATTAATAGCTAGGATAGGATGATCGCTAAGATGAAGGCGAAGTTCATCCCCAGAGATTACCAGATCACTCTATTCAGGCGAATGCAGAACCTGAAACAGAAGCTGATTACAGTCAGGGAATACACTGAAGAGTTCTACAGACTCAACATCAGAGCAGGTCATCGAGAGAGCGATGATGAGAAGGTGGCAAGATACCTGAATGGTCTGAGGTATGACATTCAGGACGAGCTAAGCATGGTTACCATCCGAACAGTTGAGGATGCGTACCAGATGGCTCTAAAAGCCGAGGAGAAGCTGAGCCGCAAGCAAGGACAGCGAGGGCGAGGCAGGAGTCAGCCTAGAGGGAAGGCAGTTTCCCAAGAAAGAACTCAAAAGCCCAAGGAGGAGTGGAAGAAGCCTTAGGGTAAGATTGAAAGAGGTGGAACCTCACAGAGGCAGCAATATGTTGAGCCGAGGAGGAAGCATACAGAGCAGGGTGGTGGATATGTTGATGCCAACACTCTTCCTCGTACCAGAGGTAGAGGTAGAGGTAGAGGGGGAATCATCACATGTTTTACATGTGGGAAGGATGGACATAAAGTTGTCGATTGTCCAGACAGGAAAGTGGACAGAGGAGAAACTCACATCACTGAGGCGCAGAGGCGTGATGCTGAGAACGAAGATACAAACAGCGGAAGATCGCTTGGGATGCATAAAATCATTTTGACACCTGAGAAAGAGGTGGAAAGCTCAGTGTAGAGGAGCAGACTGTTCAGAACGGCTTGCACAGCCAAGGACAGGAAATGCAAGGTCATAGTTGACAGCGGGAGCACCGACAATCTCATTTCATCCGAGATGGTGGAAAAGCTGGAGCTGGAAACAACTAAGCACCCGAGTCCATATAAAGTCTCGTGGTTACAAAAAGGACACCGGGTAAGTGTCACTAAACAATGCTTGGTTAAATTCAAGATTGGGAATTACCATGATGAGATTCTGTGTGATGTTATTCCCATGGATGTATGTCATATACTACTGGGTAGACCATGGCAGTATGACAGAAATGTGGTTCATGACGGGAGGATGAACACATATACTTTGGAAAAGGATGGAAGAATGCATAAATTGCTTCCGATAAAAGATAAAGAAGTGAATCCGGAAGTAAACAGCACAATACTACTCATGAGTGGGAAGGAACTTCTCACAGAGATGGAGAAGGATGAAGATCCACAATTCTTTGTTGTCAGGAAGCCGAGAATTGTCCTGACAAGCACAAGAGTGGATAATTTGCCAAAAGAGATTCAGGAACTACTGGGAGAGTTCGTTGATATAATCGTGGACGAACTACCTCGTTCGTTGCCACCGATGAGGAGTGTGAGTCACCACATAGACCTCATACCCGAAGCAATTTTTCCAAATAAGGCCGCGTACAGGTTAACGCCACAGGAAAATGAGGAGGTCAAAAGGCAGGTACAGGATCTGTTGGATAAAGGACTGGTGAGGGAAAGTCTTAGTCTGTGTGTTGTTCCGACGGTACTAAGTCCGAAGAAGGATGGAGTCTGGAGGATGTGTACAGACTCCAGGGCGATAAATAAAATCACCATCAGGTACAGATTTCCACTGTCGAGAATGGATGATCTGATGGATTGCCTGAGTGGGGCAAATTACTTTTCAAAAATTGTTCTGAAGAGCGGATATCATCATATTCGCATGAGAGAGGGTGATGAATGGAAGAAAGCATTCAAAACAAATGAGGGTTTGTACGAATGGCTGGTCATGCCGTTTGGTTTGACAAACACGCTGAGCACATTCATGAGGCTGATGAATGAAGTCCTGAGGGAATTCATTGGCAAATTTGTGGTTGTATATCTGGACGATATATTGATTTTCAGCAAGACCAAGGCTGAACATTTAAAGAATTTGGCCATTGTGATGAGGAGACTACAGCAGGAGAAGTTGTTGATCAACATGAAGAAGTGTTCCTTCATGTAGACAGAACTCATTTACTTGGGTTTTGTTATATCAGCAAATGAGTTGAAGATGGATCCTGAAAAAGTGGAAGTGATAAAGAATTGGCCATCACCGAGAAATATTTTTGAGGTGAGGAGTTTCCATGGATTGGCTAGTTTCTACAGGAAATTCATTCGGAATTTCAGTGGAATTAGTACAACAATGATGGACACAGTGAAGAAGCGGCACAAAGTTTTTCATTGGACAGCAGAGGCTGAGAGGAGCTTCAATCTGTTGAAGCGGAAGATCACAGAGAAACCAATTCTGGTGTTGCCTGATTTCCAGAAGACATTTCAAGTGAAATGTGATGCAAGCGGATATGTCGTAGGAGGGGTCTTAAGTCAGGATGACAGGCCAGTGGCATATTTCAGCGAGAAACTGGACGATGCAAAGATAAAATACTCCACATATGATAAATATTGTTATGCCATCATACATGCATTAAAGAAATGGAGGCATTACTTGATACCCAAGGAATTTGTTCTATACAGTGATAATCATGCATTGCAGTTTGTGAGTCAACAAGAGAAGTTGAACCAGAAGCATACAAAATGGGTAGAGTACATGCAAAATTTCACGTTTGTGATCAAACACATTTCGGGGACTGCTAACAAAGTAGCTGATGCTTTGAGCAGGAAATGTTTGTTGTTGCGGGAGTTCAGAGTCAAAACATTGGGTTTTCAGAATCTGAAGGACATGTATGCAGGTGATGCAGATGTAATGACCCTTTACTTATTAATGTGAATAATTTCATAAATAATCCTAAAAATTAGCTAAATTATAATTAATTATTATATAACCTTAATTAATTATATGTTATTAATTAATTATTTTNNACTATGATTAGCGGAAGTATGATTAACTCTGTAATTAAGGGTTAAAGAATGATTAATTATTAAGTGAATCATTAATTGATTAAGTATTAAATTAGTGGTTAGTGATTAATTGATTATTAATTATTAATTAAGTAATTGATTAATTATGTATTAAACAAATGAGGAAAAATAAAATATAAGGTTAAATGGGGTTACGTATCCCATAAGAGATAACGTAACCCATACGTAAAAAGG